>OV049926.1:62399471-62917743 GCA_920104205.1 Eupeodes latifasciatus | reverse complement strand
GTCATGAAAAAGTGCTTTCTCAAATTAGCCGTTCGGATTCGGCATATAAATTGTAGGTCCCCTCCATCCCTGACAACATTACTCGCACACAGGAATGGTTGAGAGTTGTAAGTCACTAGGCCCTGGTTCTCTACGGACTGTTGCGCCACCTAATTTAATTTATATTTGAAAATAATTTGCCCTTAAAGGAGTCAACTAAATTTACAAATTGAAGAGAGAAAAGATGTTTGGTTCTTGAATTTAAGGAAGTTGTTCCATTAAAGTACATAGATTCTCTGAAAATTAAATAAAAACAAATTGAGGTAAACAAATAAATGAGGAAAAAACTTTAGCCTGGCAATCAACAACTACACTTTGCAGAATCTGTTTTTACTTCAGTTCTCGGGATCCTTCAAAGCTTTTATGTCAATTTAATTTTCAATTACCCATTAATTTAAGTGTCGCTTTTGATGTTTTAGGGATATTTATATTCTTAAATTTAATGTTTAAATCTCAGTTATAGACCGGGCTGAAATTTCAGGATTGTGATCTAGGAATCCTTCCCTTTCTATTTCTGTGCCTATCTTTGAATAAGACAAATTTTACAACAAGTTATGGGCAAAAATCCATGTTCAAACTTAAAATGCGAATATTTTGCTTAATATGCGTCTGATAGGGTTAAAGGTCGGCACCTAGAGGGCAATTTTTGAAGTCCATTATTTTTCGATCTAGACCACATAGAGGGCTGAAATTTCAGAATTGTGATCTAGGAATCATTTCCTTTCCATTGCTATGCCAATCTTTGAATAAGACCAGTTTTACAACATTTTCATTGGGTGGGAAATAGTTTTGCAAATACTATTTTTTTCGGCAAGAGGCCCACGATTTTCTCGAAAAACTGGAAAAAATCATTTTTGAGATTAATGCATCAATTGAGAAGTGGGTCGATGCTCTTTATTATAGTGAGTTTTCAAGTTCGGTAAAAGCATGTAAATTACTAATTCATCAACGGTTTTGTTTTTGAAAAGGTATACTTTTGAATTATAAACAGACCACTATGATTATACGTTTTACGGAATAGTTCAAAATTTACGAATTCACAAAAAATCCCATTATTATAGTTTCATAAAGAAACACAATGTTTCTATACAAAGTTATTATCAACATCCATACATGTTGTTATTGAAAATTTCGAAAGAGAATGTAGTCCCTTTTAACTCCGAATAAAAAAGCTTTCAATTTGTATTGACTGTTAACGAAAGCTGTGAACTGTAATTTAAAAGTTCCCATAAAATCGAATGGGATATTTTTTGAATTTAAATCTAAAACCAGAAGCCTAATTGGATTTAAGAGTAGATAAGTAAGAAAGAGTTCTGCTGTTAACATAATTCAAAGACATTTTTATTTTTTTCTTCTTAAACAAAGACAACTTTTGTCGAAGCAGAGTTAGGAATAAATATTGACATTTGTTAGAATTTTACTTTATATTAAAAACAAGACTTAAAAACAATGGTTTTTATTACATGTATTATTAGAAAAATAGAAAAACTTCTTGACCAATCCTTCTTTGTCAAAAACATGCAAATTAACAATTTTACTTAAAATTCCACTTAAACTTATGTAGAATCTAAAATTGTATTGCTACGACACATTACCAACTGAAAATCCCTGCTTTTGTATTCCTTCTGAAATCGTTGTTAAATTTTGTATAGAACAACATTTTCAGATAGAACAAAATGTTGTCTTTTCAAACTCAACATTCAGGCTGTTAAAATTTTACCTTACTTAAATTGGATAGTTGATTTGATATTTCAAATTATTGAAATCGATTTATAAGTTCTTGAGACAACTTAAAAACAAAATAACAGTTCTATGGGGGAAAGCCTTCTGAATCAGTAGAAAACTATTTTACTTTATTGAAAGAAGTCAAGTTAATCTATTGGCTCGTTTTTGAGAAAATTCGACTTTTCGATTTTTGAACAAAAAATCTGCATGAGGACCACTATTATTTTCAGTCTTAAAACAAAATTAAAAAACACCTAACACCCTAACACGAATCTGCTGAATACCTTAATTTCCATGTTTGAGCTCAATCGAACCAATGGCTTGGGCGAGACAAAGAAGGAATCAAAGGATCACCTTTTTTTGACTTCTCTACCATCGTTATATCATGTTTTGATTAAATCTCGAATTCAAATAGTATAGTTCCTATATGTCACAAGTAAAAACAATGATGAGAATTTATAAATCCAGCCACCCCAAAAGAGTTTAATATAAACTCCGTCTTAGAAAGAATATAACAGAGCCGAATTAGGAACTTTATGGAAGTTGTATCATATGTTTTTTTCGTCATAATATTATGATATTGAGTCTTTAATGACGTATCCTTAAATTAACCTTCATTACCAAATATGTTAGCTTATAGGAAAATATCACCTATTTAAGCATAACAAACTCGGGAATGTGTTACTCCTTGCTATAACAATTACTCGTAAACTAGGTTAAAAGTGACAACCAATGCCACCAAAGAATGTTCTTGGAAGTTTATCAAAAAACAAAGAAGAACAAAACATAAATGTGTGAAACGCGTCATAAGAAGATCCTTATGCACATACATACATATGTATCTGTGTATTGTACAGTATGCAATGTGCAGTCACGTGAATCTGTTATGATATCAGAATTTAGTTTATCATCCAACTTTGCACCTCATGACACCCAACATATATATATAGGTAGGTATTGGTATAAAAAAAAGTTTATATTGCTCAAACAAAGAGCTACAATCTGTTTCCAGACGAAAATAGCTCATCACCAGCAGAAAACAACAAAAGGCTTTAGTAGAATATGTGACCAGAAATTTTGTTGGTAGATGATCAATATTACGCGGTCGCAACACACAGCCAGCAGCGCATCACAATCCCTGTCAGTCATCCGCCGAAGCAGCAAAAAGTTCATCCAAGTGTGTTTTGTCTAGATACGTTTTAAACTATATAACTATATGGTATATAAACTTATCTGATGTAACTGAGTGGCAATTTCTAATGCTCTGGTAATCTGCAAAATGTACAAAATAATCTAACGAGTGCATCTTCCATCCGAACACAGAATAACACTCCTGTTATATAAGATGAACGTTTTTGTGGATTCCCTCAACAAACGAGGATAATATGCCGTCAGCCTATCCGCTGCCATGATAGAGCTTAGAGGATTTTATATTTTTGTTTGCATTTGACTAGCTGCAGCGTAGCGCCTTAAAAGCCAGAAACAATGTCAACTGATGTGATAGTCATTTGCCTAGATCTGTTATGCACTTAGTTTGGAAAATTTCTTGGCAACAGCAAATGTACATATAGAACATCTAGAACAGGGTACATCACACATGTGAGATGTGACCAAGGGCGGATCCAGACTTTTAATCAGGGGGGGGGGATTACACACTTATATCAGTTTTTACTCATCGCTTTAAAATGTTCTTTAATGTTTTGTAAAGGAGGCTAACAAAATTTAAATAACATAATGTGTATATTACATTTACACATTTCAATTGCTAAAGTGACAATTTTAGTTATCAAATTATTTTCGAACACTGTTGTCCAGCAAGGTATGGTCTAACTATTTAATTTGGATGACTCCCTACATAATGAAAGCATTTCAAGATTCCAACAGTTTTCTAAATATGCCATATTTACGGGCTAAATCACAGTAGTTTAGACAATAGTTTAGAGGGTTTTTGGTGCATGTCACGCAGAAATGTAAAATAAAATATACTTTTCTTGTTTCCATTTCTATAAATGCGAAGAACGCTACAAAAATTCAAAAATCCAGAAAATGATAGAGGATCTGATATGAAGAAGTGTCGGACTTTTTTTGACGTAGTTTTTTTTCGAACTCATTTTTCTGGAGTCTATTATTACTATCGCTATCAGTCTGCTTACTCATATATTGATCTTAAAGGAATCAACAAAACTTTAAAATTTTTAGAGAGAAAAATGTTTGGATTTTTTAATTTAAGGAAAAAGATGCATTTAAGTACATAATTTTTCTGAATATAAAATAAAAACAAATTAAGGTAAACAAATAAGTTGGGAAGAAACTTTTGTGTGACAGTCACAAATTAGACGTTTCAGAATATATTTTCACTTTACTTCTCAAGACATTCAAAGCTTTCATAACAATGGATATGAAACGTGCATTGTTTTTTTTTTCAGTTAGCCATTAGTTTAACAAAAGTGTCACTTTTGCTGTTTTTGGGACATTTATATTATTGAAATTCGTGTTTAAATCTCAGTTCTAGAGCATCCGAAGCATATTCACTTCAAAAGTAGATTTATTTAATTGTTTAAGATGTTTTGTATTCAACAGAAAATCAATTTGAAAGACATAAAATGCACTCCTGGGTCGCTAGAACTTGCTAATTTCTTCCAAAAAGTCTGTTTAAAAATATTTCCTATATTTTAAGATTTAAAAATGTACCTGCAAAATAAGTTTTTCTCAAAAATTTAAATGACATTTTATTTCTCAAAAAATCTAGATTGACTTATTTTTTTTTTTTCTAAAATCATTTTAAATTTTAAATTTTGTCTTAAAAATATTTCTGGTAAGTACCAAATAAAGTGCTTATAAATATAAATATTACATTTAAATTTCCTTAAAAAATGTCGACCCTTTTCTGAGATATATCGAGTTTTGTAAACAAAATTAATATTTAAAAAAAATTACATTTTTAACCATCAAAAATCATCAACAATTTTATCATTGACAAGAGCTTGCACAGAAAGAGAAAATTATTGAAATCGGTCCATTAGTTTTTGAGAAAACTTAAAAACTAAATTAAAAGTTTTATGTGGGGTACCCTTCTGGAGCAATACCAAAACATGTTTTTCTTGTAGAAAAAAGGCAAATTAAGAACACATATTTTATAGAAAGTTTTAAAAAAATCACATATTTTAACCAAAACTGCTTAGCTTATCGGCTGAAAACCTTAATTCCAATCAACACAATTGTTTGGACTGTAGGGGCCAGTTAAGACCGACAGAAGGGAATTGGCGGAATTGAGGTACCCACTTGTTTCGACTTCTCTACCGTCCTAATGTCATGTTGGATTAAAAGCTCTAGTTCGAATTTTTTTACTAATGTAAGACTTGCTATATAGTTCCTACATATATATATCGCAAGTAAAAATCACTTCAATATTCACTATTTATGTGTGTCAAAGAAATTAAATATTAAAATTGAAGGCTAGTTTTAGGAATTTAAAGGCAACTTAATATAAAATTGATGATCTCTTATTCAAGGTTTCTTCTTAAGAACCTGAATATTTGCTCTTTTTCTTAAAAACAAATTTCATGAAAATAATTCAAAGCATGACTAAAGTTTTTTCAAATTATAAATTAAGTGAAAACAAAAATTTTAGTTTTTTTGACAGCAAACTACTTTTTGGTGAATGTCGTGAAATTACTAACAAATCTTTAGATGAAATCTTTACTTATACAACTTAACTGTATAAGCTTTATGGCTCATATGACCCCCCTCCCCCCTGATGAAAATTGGTCAAAAGTTGATGAATGTGTGCTGTGTTTCTGGAATAGGGCTGAATATCCAATTCATATTATGTTCTTGGTCCTGTTTAAGGAAGTAAAATACAAATGTTGTTTTCATATATACAAAAAATAAATAATTCAAATATAGTGGGGGTCATATCCATTATCGCAATACGATTAGTTTTGAATTAAAGGGAATTCCTCCAAAAAAAAAAAAAAACAAACAAATTATCTCCCAGGGGGGGTCATGACCCCTACGACCCCCCCTGGATCCGTCATTGGATGTGACGCAAAGCGAATACAAAAAGTAGGTGACCATGAAAAGCGGAAGTGCTCCATTGTGTTTTACACACACAGAACGAAAGTTTAGTTTCTACCGAACTTGGCCAACTTTTGAAAATAAACGCGGATGTTGTTTAACCTAACCTAAAGCTTGTGCAACTGATACCGGTTGGGTTAAATCACAATTTAAGAGAAATCGATATTCTTATTAGATGAATTAGATAAAGGTCTACAGAAATCAAAAAGCTTTTTGAGAAATCAATCAGGATTTTGATGTTTATGTTTCGTTTTAATTAATTTAAAATACCATTTTGAATATTATATCCTTGAACCTTCTCATGTCCTATACGTTCTTATAATTTACATTTCAGAAGCTTTAGCTTAAAATTTACAATCTTGACCACGGCTTATGGTTCTAATTAAAACAGATAAATAATGCATAATATGAAAATTAAATATTCCATGATGTCTATACACCTTTATCCATTAGTCCAGGTGCTTATTCGTTTATAATGTATCTTCTGTGGTTTGTCGGAGATGACTACATTATTCTATATTTATGTCCCTAATTCCATTTGACAATCAAAAATATCCCTTATCATTGCTATTCGCACTATAATTATTCGTCCATGGATAATGCAATTAGTGATGTGAGAATGTGAGAATGTGGGGTTTGATGGTTTATTATTGAATTTCATGCTAAATGAGGAAAATTTATAAAAATGTATTAACAAAATATATTTTAAAATCAGATTTTCAAAACTTTGTTTAAAATAAATTTATCAAATTCATTATTTGTTGCCAATCAATATAAAGGATTATAAAATAAATGCTTAAATGTTTCTAAATAATTTGCTTTTCTCACGCGGAAACAATGTAAATTGACCACCGATATCATGTGATTTGACTCCCTTTCATAGGACTCCCTTTCTGGAAAGACGGTACTCATCACTTTGGCAGTACTCTGTCAATATTTTTCACCATTTTTTAAGTGTTTAACAGAATTTCTTTAAGGATTTCGAGCTGAAAACAGCTAACAGTGTCAAACTAACCTATGTATGATTTGAAATAAAATCCCTCTACAGAAGTGTCAAAAAAATATGTAGCCCAACTAGACTGTATAAGTAGATGAAAACGTTTTGAAATGCCTTTGAATTATTCAAAGAAATTAATAGTTTTGATATTTATACCCTAATGTCTTAGGCCGTGATTTGTTCCTGTCCTTCACTCTTATATCCTTTTCGAATGTGTTAGAAGTCAAATATAAAGCAGAGCAAAAATAAAAACAAAACACTCAGTTTTATCTTGCTATTGTAATTGTTTCTCGAGTGTTTAACTTGAGCATGAGCTGAGCATAAGGACTCGCACTCTATAATATTTACTAAAGTGATCCTTGCAAATGGTTCGTTCACGTCCTTAAAAGAATCCCGATTAAACATTAAACACACACACACACACAGAAAAATAACATAAAACCAAACGAAACTTGAGGACGACGATGATGGTGTTCTCTTATTAAGTTTTTCATTTTTATTTTTTCTGTTTTGTTTGTAGAAATTTTCAAAAAGAGAAAACGGAAATAAAGCCGCACAACGACCATTATTATGTTTATGATTACAATAGCAAGGAAGCTTTGCGGGCGGATGCTGGAGCTGCCTGTCTGTGCTAGTGTTGTGTTCTACTTCTTTTTCTTCTTCAATTTCAGAGAGCTGGTAGTGTTTTTGTAACTAGGTAGAATATTTCTACTGACAGGACAAGTGCATGCTCCGCTCCTATTCCTACTGTACATGTGTCCTTTTTGAAAATTAATTCTTTTAATTGTTTTCAACCGAGTTGCAAGTGGAAGTTGTTCAGACATTGTTTGGCCTCTTTTGTCGTTGACTGTGATCACCTTTTAGGTCTCTACCAAAGAGCAATGTACAATGTAATGTACATGTACAGTACATTGTGTAGTGTATACGTTCATACCTACACACACAGTATAGTTGATGATTGCTCTCGTTTGTAATTATCTTCCGTAGGCTAGTAAAGTACACTAAAGGTAGAAGGGTCGATTTTGCCGCCCACCGCGTCACCCTTCGTTCTATTTCTACAATGGATATGGAAATAATTACACAATATGTATAAAAAGAGAATCATATTTGTTTCACTTAATTGTTCGCATTTTTAATTGCTAAGTTTGTGAGTTGATATGAAAACTTGTTATTTAATTCTCTTTTTATAATTAGTAAACAAAAGTCCAATAGATAAGTAGCTACAGGGTGGGGCGTGGTTACTTCCTTATTTTTAAAAATCATAACATAAAAAGTATTGGCAATATTGATTTAATTATTTTTTCTGTGTATAGAAGTATACATTTACAGTCTTATTTAAAAACGCTGTATAGAGCCTACATAAAGTTATGTAATCTCTATAATGCCTCTAAACGCAAAAATGCTATTTATAAAATTTATGCAAGGTTGTATAGTCTCATAATAAGCTAAACGCGTTTTGAGGTTGAATAGAGCCTACATAGCTAAATTATTGTTATTATTATTTCGTAAATGTCATTTTGATTTCTCTCCATTTTTGAAATTAAAATAAAAACAATAATGCCTCTCCAGTTTAGCTCGTTTATTAATGATTTAAAGAATTTAAATCGCGTTTTACCGACTCTAAGAAGGCGGAAAGTTGATAAAAAAAGGTTCAACCCAATGAGCCTAAAAAAACGAAGAATTTAAAAAAATATAGATTTTCGAAAAAGAATATAAAAATAATTGGAATTATTTTTTTATATTTTATTTGTTATGATAAGCAGCTGATTTGATAGACAGATAAAGGGAATAGATTGCTCCATTTTGGTACTTTTTTTGATATAAGCATTGTATAAGTAAAATGTATAGCAGAATATTTTATAAATGGAAATTTTCACAACGTTACATTGAGCCTACAAAAATCCTTATGCACTGTATAACTATTCATCTGTTTAGCGAATTCTATTAAATAAGACTATTAAAGTTTTATTTTATTTGGTTTTTAATACGACATCTCGAAGGTGGTCACCGTTCTCATCAATGCACTGAGATAGTCGCAATTTGAAATTGTTTTCCACTTTTTCCAGCATATGTATGCTTGTGTCAGCGAAAGCAGCACGAATATTATTTTTAAGATGTTGAAACCTCACTTTCCCTACATTCATTTCTTCAAGTTTGGGCAGAAAAAAATCCACAATCATGCTGACATAACGTTCAGAATTGACCGTAACTGGTCTTTCGTTCTCTTCAAAGAACCATGGACCAATAATGCCGATTCTGGATATTGCACACAAAACAGTCACACGTTCTATATCGTCGCCCGAGAATTGGTTTGTTCCATACGCCACTTTTGTCGGTTTTGAGTTAGGAATGGATTCTATGGTAATTTTGTATGCTCTTTCTAAATCTGTGATCAGATTTGCGCTACGTCTTTTCAATCCCGAGATATCCAACATCAATTTTGTTCCATATCCACCAAAATCAACATTTTCTAAAATTGTTTTGTGCCATAAAACCATTTTTTGGCGTTTGGGACATTTTTTCCATATAAATTTTGTCAAGTTTTTTGTCAGAATTGTTTTGTTCCACATGCATATTACGGTGACAAGGGATAGAAAAATACTAAGAATGTTGAGAATTGGTTTGTCCTACGTGCACTTGTGTTAAAGAAATGATATGTTTATGGGACAATAATCGCAAACAAAATTTTAGTATTGGTTTGTGCCATATCCATTACAATTGTGTAGATATCCCGAGACAATTGTATGAAATCCGCATCCGCATTTTACTATCAGAGGAAGCTTAATATGTTCAATCTAACTGCAATAGTAGTAGTTGCTATACCTGGCATAAAAAGATTTACTTATTGCGTAGTTTGGACAGAAGCTCATAGTGGTCGCTCAGGAAATGACATTGCAAGTGCATTAATAAAAATTTTGGACAGGCTTATCGAAGTATACCCCACCTTAAAATCCATCATACTATGGAGTGATTCATGTGTTCCGCAGAATAGGAACAAAATCAATTCCACCGCAATTCAAATGTTCCTGAACCGAAGTGATGTAGAGATGATTGTCCAGAGATATTCCGAGCCGGGACATTCCTTAATTCAGGAGGTGGATTGTATTTATTCGGCAATCGATAAGTATTTGAAAAACCTTGAGATTCATAGTCCACTTCACCTAGTAAAGCTTAAAAAGCATGAACACAGACAAAGTTGAACTTAAAATTATTCAAATGCTTCTATAGCAGTAGAACTGCTTAATTTTTTTTTGTTTTTTTTGTTTATTTTTAAAGAAAAATGTTTATTTTTTATTTTTTTTTTTTAATAAAGACTTTATTGTGAAAACAAAGATATAATCGATTTCTTTTAAAATTTTAGCATCCAACATGCTTTCTTGCATTTCACATTATAATATTGATGAGAATTGGTTTGTGCCATATTCATTTTTGTGTGGTCCACGTGTATGAAAAGAGAAATCATTTTCAAAATGTATGAGGTGGGATACAAGCCAAAAAAGTAGACTTTTGTGCTGATTAACGTATCTTGTTAACCGTAAGGCAAAACACTTTGAAAAATGGTAGGTGAAGTCTTAATAAGACTAACTTCAATTTAAAAAAATAAAAATAAAATCCTATCGCACAGTTTCGGAGTACTAAGTACGCGAACCTTTAAATGCGTTTTTCTCGAAAAAGTGCTAATGGCGTATGGAACAAACCAATTCTCGGGCGACGATATGCAGAGGCTGCTCATGAAGTTCTCTCGAGTTAGTGGGGCTCGAATATCGCATGTTTTGTTAATTCACACATCCTAAAATATGGAAATGTGCCTCGTCATTAAAGAAAACAAGGGCGTCCTAACGCAGGTTTTCGAAGAAGGCTTCACATGCATTTTTTCGAGCAACATAATCGCGTGAATTACATAAGTTGTTGCACCATTGCCAATTTGTATGGGTGAAAATTAAGTTCCTCATGAAGAATTCGTCTCACTGTGCGACTAGAAATCCCTAAAGCAGCCGAATGTTTGTGTGCAGATCGCCTAGGGGATTTCAAAATCTCCGCCCTTACCCTTTCGATGTTTTTTGGCGTCCTGACGGTTCTGGAAGGTCCATTATATTTCTTTTGCACACTACAGGTATCCCTGAACGTGCCAACCCACAAACAAATCGATTTTCGATCAGGCACACGACCTGCAGGAGCGATATTGAAATGATTTCTGATCGAACGGCTGAAAGAAAAGTAGGCCTCCACAGCGAACGCGCGCTCTTGCTTTTATCCACTGCATTGTTGGCACTAAACTAGTCATAACGAAAACCTTAGATAACGTGCCTTAGAACAAGCCATAAACCAACGCTCTACTATTAATAGCCGCTCAGTTGCGAGAGTTTCAGATAAGGAAGTAACCACGCCCCACCCGTATTTGATAAATCTGAGAAAAATTTTTAAAATTTTTATTTTCTTCAAACTTTTTATTGGCTTAAATTTAAAATTGTTAACCTTAATTAAGTCGGAAATACAACTTCTCTTGTATCCAAAGACTCTGTTCACAAATAATGTGCTTTAAATAAAAAAAAAAAAAATTACCTATAAAATAAGTTTGTCAGTAAAAATTTAAATGCCATTTAATTAAAAATTGATAAAAAATATCAATCCTTTTTTTTTGAAAATCAATCAATTATTTCTTTCAAATTTTCTTGGCATGTAGTTTTATAGTGCTTATACATATACGGCTTACATATAAATTTGGTTACAATATATTAACCCGTTTTCGAGATATCGTATTTTGAAAATAAAATAATTAATAATTTTTTTAAAAATCCAAAACTTATTGAAATTGGTTCAATAATTCTTGAGATAACTTGAAAACAAAATAGCGGTTTTATGGGAGTACCTTTATTTTTATTTAAAGAAGCTAAGTTAAGGAAGTTAAGTAGTACCCGTGGCATGATGGTTAGTGCGTTAAACTGTCATGCCAGAGGTCCTGGGTTCGATCCCTTCCTATGCCATCTAAAGTTTTTTTCACGGGTACATCCTCTTGCGAGAAATTGACAAATTCTCCAAGAGTAATTCTTGACATGAAAAGTGCTTTCTCAAATTAGCCGTTCGGATTCGGCTTAAAACTGTAGGTCCCCTCTATCCCTGACAACAGCACTCGCACACAGGAATGGTTGAGAGTCACTAGGTCCTAGTTTTCAACAGACTGTTGCGCCACCTAATTTATTTTTTTTTTTTTTTAAGTTAAGGAAAACAAATTCAGAGAAAATTTAATAAAAATCTATCGGTTCGTTTTTGATAAAATTCTTATTTTCTATTGGGACAACTGTTATTTTTAGTCTTAAAAAAAAATAAAAAACAATGGTTTTGGATGTTAGGGCAGGGACAGACAGACAGATGGACGGAAGCAGGAAACACACTTTTTTCGACTTTTCTACCATCTTTTGTCATGTTTGATTAAAATCTTGACTTGCCACTGCAAAAAATAGCGACCTCGATGTTATTGTTCCTGATGTTTTTTGTTTATTATTAGAAGTTGATATCACTGTTGGTTTTTGAGATATGGCCGATTAAACAAGGTGATTCGAATGTACCGTGGGTTTAACGTACTAACCTACGAACACTTCTCTAAAACCAATTGATTTAAATTATATTCTTTAAACTTCGAGAAAGGCCAATATTTTGAATTTAACAAATTGGACAGGTTACAATAACTACCTCTGGGAATGAAAATGTGTTGAAGAATCCATTAGTAATTTTAGTAATAAATTCAAAATAAAAAAGATTTGTTTGTGCTGAAAAAATAAGTTGATCTAAGAGGCCAGTGATAGTCTCGGCAAATCTCGGTCCAAAAAATAGATTCTAGTTTCGGTATTTTAATTATTAGCCAATCTTCTTGATGCTTTCAAGAGAAAAGTCCGCCATTTTTCTTGACTTGTTGCCAATACTTATTTCAATATTACAAATCTAGCTTTATATTTTTAAATGATTATAAATGGGTTTCAAATAATACGCTTCACTTTCATGTTCAAAAATAATTTTGTACCGAAAGAACCGCACTTAAAAGTGATATGTTAAAGATGGATAGGTTTTTAAACAATAATTCTTGGATTTTCCGGGAGGCATTTCAAAGACCCAATCTACAAGAATATTAGACGTTGCATTATCAACCGGTTTGAGGCCATTTTTCTTGACTTGTTGCCAATACTTATTTCAATATTACAAATCTAGCTTTATATTTTTAAATGATTATAAATGGGTTTCAAATAATACGCTTCACTTTCATGTTCAAAAATAATTTTGTACCGAAAGAACCGCACTTAAAAGTGATTTGTTAAAGATGGATAGGTTTTTAAACAATAATTCTTGGATTTTCCGGGAGGCATTTCAAAGACCCAATCTACAAGAATATTAGACGTTGCATTATCAACCGGTTTGAGGCCATTTTTCTTGACTTGTTCCCAATACTTATTTCAATATTACAAATCTAGCTTTATATTTTTAAATGATTATAAATGGGTTTCAAATAATACGCTTCACTTTCATGTTCAAAAATAATTTTGTACCGAAAGAACCACACTTAAAAGTGATATGTTAAAGATGGATAGATTTTTAAACAATAATTCTTGGATTTTCCGGATTGCCTTTCAAAGACCCAGTCTACAAGAATATTAGACGTTGCATTATCAATAGGTTTGAGGTTTGGTTTAAACAGAACTTTAAAATCCTCTAGACATTATGTCTTCATGCTAACTACTTTGTAGATGTCCTTTTGATTCTCTACGTCTACATCACAAACTTATATCGCATTAGCTCAAATTTATCCACCAGTTTCACTATGACCCACCAAAAAGGTTATTGCCTTTTAGTCTTGTGAACTGTGACTGTAAAATTTTCATAATTTTAACAATCAATTCGTTATTTTCCATTTTTTAAAATGGAGTAGTTCTTACATGTCAAAGATGAAAGTTTCAAAATTGACCCAAGTACCACCAATTAAAAATGAAACCTCTTTTATTGGGAAACAGTTTATGAGGAGTAAACAGTTCTTCACCTCCTCTGCTCTAGCTCAAAAACGCGAGAATAACATATGTAGTATAATTCTTCTATAACGGTCTAAACGATCTCAATCATATTAACACAATGAGTCTCTTACGTTTCGTAAGGGACTCAAACTGGTTTCGTTGAGCTTAGAAGAAAGCCTCAAGATTCATGTTGTATCACATTGGGCCATTAAAATGGCCTAAGTGATAGCACCATCACGGACAGCTACTTTAACCTAACCTAACCTAACCCAGTAAAATATTCAAGTCATTTTAAGTAATTAGATGATTTAGCTAATCTTCAACGATTTCAACATCTTACTATTTTTCGACATTTTGCAAAAACTAAAATCACGGAATGGCTACTTTAGCAACTTGCTAAATCAATATGGCATCTGTCATTAACTTTATGCATTCGCAAAAAATTTCGAACTCGAGATTTTAATCAAACATCACATTACGATGGTAAAGGAGTCGAAAAAAGTGGGTCATCTGATTCCATCCGTCTGTCTGTCTGTCTGTCCCCGTCCCTACAGTACAAACCATTAATACTATTGAGTTCAAACTTGGAAATTAAGGTTTTTAACAGATTCGCTTTAGGCATTTTTTTATTAAATTTTTAAGATCAAAAATAACAGTAGTCCCCATACAAATTTGTTTGTCAAAAATTGCAAATTCTAATTTTCTCAATAAGGATCCAATAGATTTTTATTAAATTTTCTATACATTTTTTTTTTCTTAACTTGGCTTCTATCAATAAAAAAAATATTTTTGTATTGCTCCAGAAGGGTTAACCCCATAGAACCGTTATTTTGTTTTTTAAATTTTCTCAGGAATTAATGAACCGATTTTAATCATTTTTCTGTACAAGCTCTTATACTGTCGTATTTGATGATCGAAAATGACAATATTTTTGTTTTGGAATTTTAAAAAAAATTTGTTTTCATAATTTGATATCTTGAACCATTTTGTTTGCGAAAATCAAACATGAAATATATATTAATATATTGTAAATAACTGCACAAGCAGTGCTTTCAATGGAGTTCTCAAGGTAGAAGGCGGAAGCTCGGTCCCAAAACTTGGAGAAGTGGTCCTAGCTGAGGTATCGTGCTAGGAATAGAGAGATATGGAAGGAACTGGTTGCCGCCCTATGCTCCAGGAAGAGTAAACGTGCTGCTACTAGGAAACGAAGAAGAAGAAGAAGAAGAAGAAGAAGAAGAAGAAGAAGAAGAAGAAGAAGAAGAAGAAGAAGAAGAAGAAGGAGAAATAACTGCACAACAAAAGGATTTCTAAACAAAAAATGAAAATTTTTGTATACATATAATAATTAATTAAAAAAACTGCTCTAACAATTTTTGGTTGACCCTAAATATCTCATCAACCAATGACGCTAGAGACTTGAATTAAATTTTATATTATATATTGTAACGTGATACAAAACAAGTATATTTTTGGAAAAAATCCAATTTACGGTTTTTTTATAAATCAAAAAACTGGAAAAAAAATTATCACCTCGAAAATTTTACGACTAAAATATGATTTCATCTCCAAAACAATTTTGTGCAACGAAGAAATATATTTTTGTCATCTTATAAAATTTTGAGAAAAATCGAATTGACAGTTTTTTTTTATAAAAAATAAAAACCTAAAAAAAATATTACTCAAAGGTGGTAAAAATTGAATTTCGATTCAAATATCTTCTCAAAAACTTGAGATTATGGCTTCAAACTTATTTTATCTTATAAGAAATATTATTTTCTACATTCAGAAAAATTTTTGAGAAAATCGAATTGACAGTTTTTTTACAAAAAATAAAAACCTAAAAAAAAAAATTAATAAAACTTGGTAAAAATTGATTTTCGACACAAAAATCTTTTCAAAACTTTGAGATATTGGCTTTAAACTACTTTCATCTTTCAAAAAATATTGTTGTCAATATTGAGTAAAATTTTGAAAAAAATCGAATCGACAGTTTTTTTACAAAAAATTAAAAACCTAAAAAAAAATTAACAAAAGTTGGTAAAAATTGGTTTTCGACTCAAATATCTTTTCAAAAATTTGAGATTATGGTTTCCAACTAATTTTAGCTTATAGGAAATATTGTTTTCAACATTAAGACAAATTTTGAGAAAAATCGAATTGACAGTTTTTTTTACAAAAAATAAAAATCTTAAAAAAGAATTTATACAAGTTGGTAACAATTGATTTTCTACTCAAATATCTCTTCAAAACTTTGAGATATTGGCTTTAAACTAATTTCATCTTTCAAAAGATATTGTTGTCAACAATAAGTAAAATTTTGAAAAAAATCGAATTGACAGTTTTTTTACAAAAACTTAAAAACCTAAAAAAAAATTAACAAAAGTTGGTAAAAATTGATTTTCGACTCAAATATCTTTTCAAAACTTTGAGATTATGGTTTCCAACTAATTTTAGCTTATAAGAAATATTGTTTTCAACATTAAGACAAATTTTGAGAAAAATCGAATTCACAGTTTTTTTTACAAAAAATAAAAATCTAAAAAAAGAATTTATAAAAGTTGGTAACAATTGATTTTCTACTCAAATATCTTTTCAAAACTTTGAGATATTGGCTTTAAACTAATTTTATCTCTCAAAAAATATTGTTGTCAACATTGAGTAAAATTTTGAAAAAAATCAAATTGACAGTTTTTTTACAAAAACTTAAAAACCTAAAAAAAAATTAACAAAAGTTGGTAAAAATTGATTTTCGACTCAAATATCTTTTCAAAAATTTGAGATTATGGTTTCCAACTAATTTTAACTTATAAGAAATATTGTTTTCAACATTAAACAAATTTTAAGAAAAATCGAATTGACAGTTTTTCTTACAAAAAATAAAAACCTAAAAAAAGAATTTATAAAAGTTGGTAACAATTGATTTTCTACTCAAATATCTTTTCAAAACTTTGAGATATTGGCTTTAAACTACTTTTATCTTTCAAAATATATTATGTTTTCAATATTAAGTAAAATTTAAAAAAAAATCGAATTGATAGTTTTTTTACAAAAAAATTAAAAACCTAAAAAAACAACAATACTAAAACTTGGTAAAAATTTACTTTCGACTCAAATAGCCTTTCAAAAATTAAAAATATTGGCTTCAAACTTTTTTAATTCACAGATATTCAATATTCAATAAAATAAAATCTACAAAAAATAGTACCTACGCTAATTTGGTAAAAATTGATACATATAGACAAACTTTTAAGCAAGACAAATCGACAGACGGGATGGGAAGTTATCAGTGTGGGTCGCATCCCAGCCTCTTTTTAAATCTTAAATTATAGGTACTATGTATTTTCAAACACACTCATTCTGTTGAATCGAGTTGACATTGGAATAATTGTTACTGTTTAATGTTTATGAACACGTGTATTGCTTATTCTTGCTCATAATGGTCGAAAATGGATGAAAGATCCAGAGACAGCAGCTCTGTCTCGTGTTCAAGGAAGCATTGTTTTCAAGCCTGGTGGAACTGTTGGACATACGATTAATTTGAAACACTCGTCTCTTATCCAAATTTTTAATCGAATTTTTAACCTGGATATGAGAAACGAGATCATAAAACGGACAAACGAAAAGGCCAATGATATCTACGAAAAATTAAATGCAAAGCGAACAAAGCAACGTTTTTGGAAGCCTTTAAATATGAATGAACTTCAGGCATACTTTGGGGTTTTGCTTTACATTGGAGCAATGAAAGATGGTCACCGCCGTCTACGTACACTTTGGGATCCAATACATGGCCAGGCCATACAATTCTTCGCGCTGTGATGTCATTTACACGTTTTGAGGAGTTGAATTTATTTTTGCGATTCGATGATTCAATTGGCCGTCGAGGACATTCAGCCGCAAAAAAAAAACATTCTCCAGCCCGTTGAATTCCTTTTGAAAGAATTGAATCAAACCTTGACACCAAATTACATTCCATCCGAAAATCTGACCATTGACGAGCAATTAAAAGCCTTTCGTGGGCGCTGTAAGTTTCGTCAATATATGCCAAGCAAACCTGCTAAATATGGTATCAAGTTTTGGTGGCTCAATGAGAGTTCAACTGGATATCCACTGCAACTTTCAATATACACTGGCAGTAGTGATCAAAGTGTAGGCCTTGGCGGTGGATACGATGTTGTGATGTCATTGATGCCGAGATATTTTCACACCGGAAGGAATCTTACTTCTGTAAATTTTGCACTAAAGTTATTGGACAAAAAAATTACTCTTCTTGCGACTATTCGCAAAAACAATCGCGACATTCCCAAACCATTTGTTTTGTCAAGGAACTCCCAAATGAGTATGATATACCAATCAAAATAAACAACAAAAAACAATACCGTCCACTTTATTCTTCACTTTTTGGATTTTCGGAGAAAATGGCATTGGTTTCATATGTTCCAAAACCCAGGAAACAAGTTGTGCTGCTTTCAACACAGCACATTGTTGAAAAGGCAGGACCTCAAAATAAACCTCTCATGATATTGGACTATAACAGAACAAAAGGAGGAGTCGACGTGTTTGACCAAATGGTATCTATGTATATACTAATGTCAAAATCGGTGGCCCATGGTTGTTTTTTACAATTTGTTGGATGTTTCAGCTTTAGCCACAATTATTATTTTTCGCCATTTTAACCCTCCTTCAAAAAATATAAAGGTATTTAGAAACGAAAAGCTTATCCAACTTGCACAAGAACTAATGGAAAAGGAGTTGGATGATCGTTCGCATCCTTCAATGGAAAAAAGGTTATCCAAAGTTAGTCTTGATGCTCTCCGCGCTATGGGAAGACAATTGCAGGTTTTTCGTTCAGTTGACGAGAATCTTTCACGAAAACAGGTATTGATTATTGTAAAAAAAAAACAAAATGTTTCTAAAAAGCTTTTTATTTTCAGACCAGATGCCACCTTTGTCCGAGAGCAGACGACAGGAAATCCAGATCAACTTGCGATGTTTGTGAAAAACACATTTGTCATCGCCACATCAATAAAGTTTGTACTAAATGTCTGCCAGAACTTCCATCTATACCAGAATAATATTACGCATCGAAATGTTAATTATAATTATTATTAATTCATGAAAAATAAAATAAACATTAAAAAAAATTGATTTATTTTACATTTTGATCATTGGGGTGTAACACACCCCAGGCAAGTGTGGACGACTTTTTTCACACGAAATTTCCAAAAAATCAAGTTGAAGCTCTTTGATTAAATAAAGAACAAATTTATTCAGAAAAAAGAATTTTGTTCACTGATTTTCATCCCAAGTTGAAGAACTGATTTTCAAAAAAGTTACAAGCATTTAAAAGTCGTCTGGGGTGTATCACACCCCCGGATGTAAACTAGGGTTAAAGTCATCCATTGTATTAGGATAATTGTTTTCAAACAATAAACATAAAATGTCTATCTACTCTGTACCGATTTGTACCACAATATAAATCCGCAATCACGTCTGAATATTACACACAAACTGTCTCGGAATTTAAGAAAATGGCATTGGTCGATAATATAGTGAAACTTTTATCCCGACAGAAAAGTGCTTTTTATACTGCTTTTGTATTAGGAAAACGTGTAAATTATCTTTCTCTGTTTTTATATTGAACTAACAAAAACGAAAGCCATTGGCAATATTTTTTCCGTCAGCATTTTCCTCACCCACAATATTTTCAATCGATCAACGCGTTTACACTATATGAAAAACTAGAACATCAAGTCGTACAACAACAACAACAACAACAACATAAACCACACAACACATATTGTGAGGTCCTTTTTCATCATTTATATACAATTTTTTGAAAGTTTTTCATGCGGGATTCTCAAATACCTTTACCACTACTAAAGAATGTCGACCATAATGTTGTTAAAAATATAAAATATAAAATATACAAACGTATACAATACATATCGAAAAAAAGAAAAACTCGACGACAACCACAATGAATTTTGCTGGGTTTCCTATTATTCTCGCAATAAAAGTTTCATTTTTCACTTTTATGGTCGGATGACTATGGAAAATACATATTTTGAATCCTAGAAATTCTCACTACAGCGTACCTAAAATCCAGCATACGACAACGACGACGACGCGACGATAACGTATGCAGGATTCTTCCTTCGGACAAGCAAGGACATTTGTAATAATAATTTTCCCTGTACTATATTGGAACATCGATAAGCGTTTTTCATAAATTTTACTTCAAATTGCCGGAAATAGAATGGGACAAAAAGGATATAATAATAAGAAATATTATACGTCCTAGAAAATCATGGTATAATCATATTTATTGATTTACTACCTACCTACCTACTTACTATCTCTCTTTGTTGCTTAAGTGCCATTGAAAATATCATTATAATTGTAATTAAATAGATAAATTGAACAAATTTTGACAGACAGATTTTGTGTGATATAATAAATCGTATTTAATTTATAATTAGGTGTCGGCTTTTTATTATTGTATAATAGTAAAGCTGATGGCATGGCGTTGTCGTAGTCTTTGTCGGAAGCTATATTACTCATTGATGGCCACATTTAAACACCAGCATACACTTTATCTTTCTATGTACGTTAAGGTAGGTACATAGGTAGATATAAATATATATAAATTTATTTTGTGTTTAGAAGATGGGGCTTCTTATCTTTTGGATATAAATTTATTTTCCACAAAGATGGTAATTAATCTTCCAGCTGCGAAGCTTTCACACCACACGATAAAAAATAAACAGTAAAACTCTCAGGATTATAGAACATTAATCAAGAATTTCAAGGACTTTTCATTAAATTTAAAAACTAATTTGCTAGATAAGCAGAAAATGTTGAATAAAATATTAAAGGCAAATTAAATGTGCAAGAATATTGAGGTTTATTGAAACGAGAAGTTTTTAAAGTGGGGGATATTTTTTCATTAAAAATAAAAAAGGAGGCTGGGATGCGACCCATCCGTACCCATCTGTCAATTTATCTAAAACTTTGAGAAAATATTAGGAACAATAATATTTAGCGTGAGACAAAAAAGTCTGTTTTGCGAATACTTGAGTCATCAGTTTCTAGTTGTTTTTGTAGGTTTTCGTGTTCTGTTAAAAATGCTGTCATTTAAATTCTTTTAAACATCAACTAAAAAATTACATAAATTAGATAACATTTTACATAGGTAAATGAAAAAGTTTAACTTTAAAATCTAGTTTTGTTAACGAGATTCTTAGTCGAAAAGCAATTTTTACCAATTTCAGTAGCATTTCTAGAAAATTTTTATTTCTTCATTTATTCACTTATTGTTCATTAATTTAGATTCGAAAATCAATTTAAACCAATTTTACGTCCACTTTATGTTGTATTTTTATAAAAATTTACAGAATGTCAAAATATTATATATATTCTATAAGATTAAGTAAATTTGAAGACAACATCTTTATTTTTTAATAAGATATTTAATTTTTACCAAACTTTAAGTAATTTTTTTTTATCTTAAATTTTTGAAATGATATTATTTGATTCGAAAACCAACTTTTACCAAATTTTAGTAATGTTTTTATGTTTTGCAAAAGAAAACTGTCAATTCGATCTTTCTCAAAATTTTAATGAATGTTTTAAACTATATTTTTAACTTCCCATAGGAAGTTATTGTAATCGCTCCGATTTTTCCAATTGAAAATTTTGACATTTCTCGACGTTTCAAAGCCCTTAGAGCCGAAATAAAAGATTTTTAGAAAGATGTCTGTGCGTGCGTGTGTACGTCCGTTCGTACGTCCGTATGCCCGTACGTGCGTAAGTTCGCGACGTTTTTTTCGTCGTGATAGCTCAAAAACCAGAAGAGATATCGACTTCAAATAAATTTTGTTATACAGATAATAAGGCAGAATGATGCAGAAAGGGCTCTCAAGAAAATTGCGTGGGTGGTTTAAAAAAAAAGGTGAAAATTTTGGTTAACCCTTGATATCTCATGAAACAATTACGCTAGAGACGTGAATTAAAACTTGAGATTAGGGCTTAAAACTTATTTTATCTTATAAGAAATATTGTTTTAAATATTCTGAAAAATGTTGAGAAAAATCGAATTGACAGTTTTTTTTACAAAAAATAAAAAAATAAAAAAAAATTAATAAAAGTTGGTAAAAATTGATTTTCGCCTCAAATATCTTTTCAAAAATTTGAGATATTGGCTTTAAACTACTTTTATCTTTCAAAAAATATTGTTGAAAAACATTGAGTAAAATTTTGAAAAAAATCAAATTGACAGTTTTTAACAAAAAATTAAAAACCAGAAAAAAAATTAACAAAAGTTGGTAAAAATTGATTTTCGACTCAAATATCTTTTCAAAAATTAGAAATAATGGCTTATAACTAATTTTAACTTATACGAAATATTGTTTTCAACATTAGGAAAAATTTTGAGAAAATCGAATTGACAGTTTTTTTTACAAAAAATAAAAACCTAAAAAAAACAATACTTAAACTTGGTAAAAATTTACTTTCGACTCAAATAGCTTTTCAAAAATTAAAAATATTGGCTTCAAACTTATTTTATTTCACAGAAAATATTGTTTTCGAAATTCAGTAATTTTTTTATAAAAATCCAACGATCCGTTTTTTCATAAAAAAATAAAATCTACAAAAAATAGTACGCAAATTTGGTAAAAATTGATACATATAGACAAACTTTTAAGCAAGACAAATCGACAGACGCGATGGGAAGTTATCAGTCTGGGTCGCATTCCAACCTCTTTTTTATTAGATGAAATTAATTTGAAGCCAAATATTTAATTTTGAAAAAGATGGTAATGTCGAAAATCAATTTTTACCGACTTTTAGTATTGTTGTTTTTAGGTTTTTAGTTTACAAAAAAATTTACCAGATGTCAAAAACGTTATTCTTCGTTGCATACAATAATAAAATAAATAAATTAGGTGGCGCAACAGTCCATGAAGAACCAGGGCCTAGTGACTTACAACTCTCAACCATTCCTGTGTGCGAGTAATGTTGTCAGAGATGGAAGGGACCTACAGTTTATATGCCGAATCCGAACGGCTAAATTGAGAAAGCACTTTTAATGACAAGAATTATTCTTGGAGGATTTGTCAATTCCCCGCAAGAGGCAGTACCCGTGAAAAAAGTTAGGTGACACAGGCAGGGATTGAACCCAAGACCCCTTGCATGACAGTCCAACGCACTAACCATCACGCTAGGGGTACTACTGTTGCATACAATTATTTGGGGATAATAATTTGTTGTCCCTAAAATATTCGAGGTGACAATAATTTTTGTTTTGTTTTTTTTTTTGACAACAACATTTATTAGAAGTCGATATTCCTACTTGTTCTTGAGATATGGACGACAAAAAAGCTTCCCGAACGTACGTACACACGCACACACATATATCTCTCTAAAAATCTTTTACTAATAGTTTCTAGGGACCTTGGTACATCGAGAAATGTCAAAATTTTCAATTCGACAATTCTTGCCGATTACAATAACTTCCTATGGGAAGGCAAAATTTACTCGTAAGAAGTTGTAAAAGATTTTGTACAACTATTAATTTTTATTCCTAACTAGTTTGATTAAAGAAAACAATTTTAAGTCTCTTATTCAGGTAGTTTTAATTTTCTTATTCAAACTCAAAATTTTACTATAGCAACCATTTTTCCAATAAGGACTTTACAACTTTCCTTGTCAGAGAACGTACGTCGCATCGGTTCAAATGATCCATCGGCTTGAATTCTTGAGTCAATTCTTGTATGGGTGTAAACCGAGATCCTTACGCAAAATACGCCACTGAGCTATGCCCAATTTCTGGAATTGACTGATTTGGATCGTTTTATACGGACGCCTGAACGCCAGACATGTTTTTGACACTTCAAACAACCGTTGTCTCACAGACACAGCAAAATCACACAACGAATTTACTTATGTTGGCAATGACAGCTCAAAGGGTGTGTTCACAAATTAAATTCAAAGTTGTCAAGTCCCTATCAGAAATCCCGATATAAAATAAAACTTTGAACACTTTTTCCATCCATGCTTTTGCTTGTGTTAATTATAGTGTAAGTGATCTTGTATTGTGTTTCTTTAAGAATGGTCTCCAATGATTTTGGAAAATAAAAATCAGCATATGTTTTCAAAAAGCCGCCTACTTTCAAGCCCGATGTTTTTTAAGTGTGTTCCAGAAATCTCCTTATTTAATGATGACAATGGTCCCAGTATCATTGACCCAATATTATTGTTTTTGTGTTCCTAAAAATGCTTTTTACAATTTTAAAACTTTTATGAACTCTTCACGATTATTTAATTATAATTTTTGTTCTACAAATTAACTTTCTTTTCCGCTCACTTTTTGTAGCTCTTAGATGCTTTAGAAATTACTCAAAATATTTCCATTAAATTTTATTAATTTACTTGAATAACGAACAAATGAATAATTAAAATAAATGTTGTTAAAATTCGCCAACAACTACTTCTTCACTGTTTATTATCCTTAACAGATTTCCAAAAAAAAACAATACTTAGCAAATACGAGTAGTTTAAATTGAATTTATTTACTATTCCTCATACTCTTAATTCTAATGTTTTTTTGAGTTCTCAGAAATGATTCTAAGCACTTCAATGAGATTTTAAGATTTCTTTCTTAAATGCAAAATTAATTAATTATCTGTTTAGATAAAGTTCAACAGACACCAATCAAATTTTTAACATTCTTAATTACTTAGAAAACAAAAAAGTTAAATTTCAGAGTTTCTTCGGAGATAAATAAATTGGTTTCACTAGAATTCAACGGCTTCAAATTTTTGTATGACTTGATGTTTCGAGAAGAGTTTTCAATTATTAGGAAGAGATTACTATGATAAGATTGTACAATATTGTGATGAACATAGAAGTACTCACTTTCTCTTAATTAATATCGTGTCCTTAAGAGTTAAGGTTTTATCGATGTGAATAAAAAGTTATGTGAATGTGGTCTTATGATTAATGAAAATAATATAAGAACTGAAGTGTTATCCACATAAGGCTTTTAAATTATTTTAAATGACTTTAAAATTTTAAAGGGAAAAAAACATTACCCTCTTTTTCTATTTATTTATTTTTTATTTTATTAAAAGTTTTAAGAGCTTCAAAACCTCACTCTCCTTAAAAATGTATCATTATTTTATATGAAATTAATAAAAATAATTGTCTATAAGATATTTAATTTTAAACACTTGTATGAGGAGCATTGGAACATATTTTATCTTTCACGAAAAATATCTGAAGGTGTTAAACTTTAATGGCCAATTGTGATCACTCCTTCGATAAATAATAAGGTCAAGAATCTTTTCAAAATTGTGATTGTTTCGTCGTGTGCAAAACATGGAATGCCGCCTTGTTAAAAATAAATATCGTCCACTTCAACATATTTCCATACCGTCCATACAAAAATTATCAATCATGAACACTCATTGGAGATAAGCTTTGTAGCCCAATCCATTCATTTTCTTATAATTAAGGTCCGATCTTCATCTTACCTCCATCCAGCGACAAAACCGTACACGCACTGAAAATGAGCTCCATAACAAAACATAGTTAAAAAAAAACCTGAATATTTTGATGTATTTCAAGGATCCAAAAGCGACGATATTGGTGATAGACCGCCTTGAGTTATAATTTTAACAGAACTTTGAAAAGCTTTTAGAATATGCGTTTATGCAAAAACGGTACAATGTCGTTCGTGGAACGCCTTCCTAAAAGGTCGACGGAGAAGAGACGAGCTGGGTTTTTGAGCTCAGCTCACATTTAATTGCGATGTTGAACCAAGGGCGTATCTATACTTTTAATCAGGAGGGGGGGTCACGCACTTAACATAAAGATGAATTTTTGAGCACCGCTTAAATATGTTCTTTAATGTTCTTTCAAGCAGGCTGAGAGAATTTAAATTACATAATATGTAATGTGTATGTTAACATAACATTTACATATTTCAAAGGCTAAAGTGACAAGTTTAGTTATTAGATGTCTTGTTCAGAAAGACATTGTCTAACTATTTAATTTTGACAATTCCCTACACATGAAAGCATTTCAAGAGTCCCACAGTTTTCTAAATATTCCTTATTTAAATATAAAATCCAATTATTTAGAAGGTTTTTGGTACATTTCATTCAGAAATATTAGAAATTATGCTGAAACGTATCTTTTTCAAAAAATAATAATATTCTGTTCTTGTTGGCATTTCTATAAACTCGAAAAACGCTACAAAAATAAAGATAATGAAACCCAGAAAATGAGAAAGTTTTCGATAAAAATGAGATCTTTTTTCGAAGGAAAATAAAACAGCTGATGCTATAAGATGTTTTCTTAAAAAAAAACTATTTTGCATGAACCATACAATTTTTAGAAAGACAAATGTTTAGATCTTGAATTTAAGGAAATACATTTAAGTAAATAATTTCTCTAAAAATTAAATAAAAGCAAATCATGGTAAACGAGTAAGTTGAAAAGTAGCTTAAGTTTCAATCACAAATTATACGTTTCAGAATATTTTTTCTAATCAGTTCTCGAGAGATTTAAAGCTTTTATATTAAATTCATAGATATGAAACCTTAATTGTTTTTCAATTATCCAACAGTTTAAGGAAAGTGTTACTTTTGCTGTTTTGGGAAATTTATATTTTTAAAATTCGTGTTTAAATCTTAGTTCTAGATCATCCAAAGCAAATTCACTTATTTAGTTTTTTAAGATCTTAAAAGGTTTTTTATTTAATAGAAAATCAATTTTTAATAGAAAGTCAATTTTTAAAGAAAAAACACTCTAAATAATAAATAACTTGGAATTGAAGACGAGTTTCGGGAATTTAAAGGCATCTTTAGTTTGTGTTCAGGAAATCAGAAAATGCTGTTTGTTCAGAATACAAAGCTAGGTTCCCAATATCGTGTAAAATGAAATTGAAAATCGACGAAAATTGTTTTCAGGGTTCTATCGATTCCAAAACTTCGAATACTTTTCGAAATCACTTTCAGTGATATTTAAGCTGCAGTTTTTAAATATCGTTTGAAAGAGACGGATTTTGGTATGGGCAGAGGCACAGGCAAAAAGTACCTTGAAAGATTTTACGGAACATTTTCTTTACCCGAAATATTATAGAAATTAAATTATTCGCGCAAAACGATCATATAAAACCCTTTGTCCGTTCCTTCAAATACAAGGTTGTGGAGATGCAACTTCTTACGAATTAAGTGCATTACCTACATGAAAAAGTTAGGGTTTATTTTTTTAAGTGAAATTACTAATATTTTAAAACAATTTCCTCTCGTGGAACTCAGGGATTGTCAGGGTTGGAGGAGACCTACAGTTTTAAGCAGAATCCGAACGGCTAATTTGAGAAAACACTTTTCATGACAAGAATTACTCTTGGAGAATTTGTCAATTCCTCGCAAGAGGCAGTACCCAAGAAAAACACTTTAGATGACACAGGCAGGGATTGAACCCAAGACCATCATACCACGGGCAGAAAAGATCTTATTAAAATAATTACTAAAGTTTTTCCAAATTTCAAATTTTGGTCAATACCATTAAGATTATTACAAATATTTTAGTTTTTTTTTTTGACAGAAAAACCGCTTATTTGGTCAATTTAATTAAAAAGACACCCGAAATCCTTTACTGTAACGGGTTATCCATTTTGCGGTTTCAAAAGTATAGGGCTTAAATTGAACATCTGTCAAACTCAGTTATTAAAAAAAAATGTTTCAGTTGAAAGTCTGACATTTACGAAAATGGATCGGTTAACTATCGCACAATGCATAAGAATGTGTCGATTCCTCTTCGTTCTCAGGAATTAGGACTGTCTTCCGGCACAATATGGCGTATTTTGCATTTGGATCTACACCTACATCCATATTAAGTCCAGCTCACACAACAACTGAAGCCAGCTGACCATTCACAACGTGCGTCGGTCGTAGATACGTCGAATTGGTGCTTGAACAACAGGCGGTGGACAACGATTTTTCGAACAAAATTATCTTCAGCGACGAAGCACATTTCTCACTCGCTGGGTATGTTAATAAACAAAATTGTCGTATTTGGGGTTCTGAGAATCCTCAAGTTTTTGAAGAGAGGCTATTACATCCACAAAAAGTCACCGTTTGGTGCGCTCTTTGGTCCGGAGGTGTGATTGGACTTTACTTCTTCGAAAACGTCGACGTAACGACTGTCACCGGAGAGTTATGGTTATATAATAACCGACTTTTTTTGCCTGTTATTGACGAATACGACTTGGAGAACCTGTGGTTTCAACAAGACGATGCCACATGCCACAACTCGAGCGATCTTACGCAAAAGATCGTGTTTATGAAGATGAACCTTTAACTTTTGAGCACTTACAAACCAACAGTCATCAAGTTATGGCTAAGAAACCGCCCAATATGTGCCAAAAACACCTCAAGAGAATCGATACTTTCAACAATTTGCGTGGTGGTCATTTAAATGATGTTATGTTTCACACATAATGTCAACGTTTAAACTTTATAATTAAAGAAAAAGTATCATGAAAAAATTATTTTATATATGTATGTGTTTTATTTACGTTTGCTTTTGAAACCGCAAAACGGATAACCCTTTATTATTATCCCCCTGGATCCTGCATTTGATTTAAGTTGATGAATGTGTCCAGAGTGATTGAAAAAATCTGGATTTCAGATGCAGATTGTGATCTTGGTGTAATTCTCAGTTAAAAGTAGCACTTTT
Organism: Eupeodes latifasciatus; assembly: GCA_920104205.1. Classification (NCBI taxonomy): domain Eukaryota; kingdom Metazoa; phylum Arthropoda; class Insecta; order Diptera; family Syrphidae; genus Eupeodes; species Eupeodes latifasciatus. The sequence continues at coordinate 62,889,159 of OV049926.1, read as the reverse complement.
AGCAACAAAGCGGAAAGCACTAAAATATAAATTTTATTTTATTAAATAAAAACAAAATAATTAAAAGTATAAGAAGGATCATATCTATTAACACAATACAATAAGTTTTGAATTTGAGGTAATTCCTACGAATATTAAAAAAATCTTCCAGGTTTCATGACCCCTAAGACCTCTCCCCCCCTGGATCCGCCATAGTGTTGAAGACCGTATAGTTTCGTTTTAAGTATAATAGCGTTGATACTTAATGAATTTAATTTTAAAAAATCCTTTATGTGAATGTATCATTCATTCATGTATCATTAGCACTGTTAATTTATCAAAGATACTCCTATTCTTTCGTTTTCAAAAACATTGACTTCCTTTCATTGAAAATAATAATTGTAACAGAAGTCTTACTGGTATACTGGTCATTAACTTTACACATTGTCCTTTATATTATTTAGTAGGTATATGTTACTTATCTTAATAGTCAGTTTTATACTTAACAAAATTAACTTATTATTTTCATGTAAAAAGAAACACTTTATCTTGATTCTTGGAAACAAAACAAAAGCTTGTCAAAAGGCAATCAACATTCCTACCTAACCCATATGATGCTATACCCAGTCAAGTATATCTTGTTAAAATGGTTTCTATTATATTATATTATATTATATTATATTATATTATATTATATTATATTATATTATATTATAATTATCTACATCATTCATGAAAATGATCTTATTAACTGGGTATTTCCATGATGATATAATTACAAAACATGTTATAAGGAATCTATTTAGGTACTTTCCAACCTACTGTTACCAAATTGCTTTCAAACAAACCGTTTCCAGGTATATTAAGGTTTTATACATAATAAGCTATTCACTTTAAAAATAAGTAAAGGTCCTTGATAATGGGTCTGCTGTGTGCTTTGCTTTCCAACTCGAATCACATACACCTCACCAACATAACGCACTAAAAAACACTACAAAGAGTAGAGCTATTAGAACCTCCATTCCCAAAAAAAAAATCAATTCTGAAAGGCTCAGGGACAAACGACAAACACAAATGCCACATATTGCTTTGGGCAAGTAGCAGATTTCTAAGAAAATTTTATTTATATAAAAAGCTGAGATTTTTTTTTTGAAGAATACATTTTATTTGGGGACTTAATCTGATGCTGCCGTTGACTTTATCAGATACCTAATTTAATCACCTTGATGTTGTTCTTTTGTTCCTTTCTTTTTTGTTTTTGAATGCTTTTGGCTATTTTTGTGAACGGAAAAAATAAGAGTTCGTATACCCAGTTTTTATGAAATCAAAAAAAGAGGTCATGTTAAAGCCAAAAGTTATCTAATGGGATGCTATGAAAATTTAGCTCAGCTTTGTAGGATATAATTTTGTTTGCATTTCACTAAATGAGATCTTAAATAATACACACAAATTAACACATATACATGCATGCATGCATAATATGTTTATATCCATCCATAGGTAATATTATAACAAATTTTATTCCATTAGGTTTGTTGAAATTTTTGTTTTATCGTTGAATATTTAATAAGAGAATAATTTATGCAAAATGTTTCTCTTCTGGGAATAGGAAGCTGCCTACTACTTGTTGCGTGCTAATGACTTAATTTATATTATCGTCCAATATTTGACGTCCATAAGTATGTAACTTAAATCGGGTTTTATAAAATTTTATAATTTTGTTTACTCTGATATTGTAAATATTTTAATTTTTATACCGTAGATACTGTAGGGCGAACCTTGGGCGTTGACGTCTAAATCCTAAAATGTCATAAAACCCAAAATTGTTCACAACGTCCAAAAAGTAAAAAAAGATAGCCAAAAAATCCAAAAGCAACTGTCCTAACACCGAAATAAAATTTAAAAAAGAGGCTGGGATGCGACCCACACTGATAACTTCCCATCCCGTCTGTCGATTTGTCTTGCTTAAAAGTTTGTCTATATGTATCAATTTTTACCAAATTTGCGCACTATTTTTTGTAGATTTTATTTTTTTATGAAAAAACGGACTGTTGGATTTTTATAAAAAAATTACTGAATTTCGAAAACAATATTTTCTGTAAAATAAAATAAGTTTGAAGCCAATATTTTTAATGTTTGAAAAGCTATTTGAGTCGAAAGTAAATTTTTAAGTATTGTTTTTTTTTAGGTTTTTAAATTTTGTAAAAAAAAATGTCGATTAGATTTTTCTCAAAATTTTACTAAATGTGGACAAAAATACTTTTTAAAAGATAAAATTAGTTTCAAGCGAATGTCAAAAATTTTTGATATTTGAGTCGAAAATCAATTTTTACCAACTTTTGTTAAATTTTTTTTTTCGGTTTTTATTTTTTGTAAAAAAAACAGTCAATTTGATTTTTTTCAAAATTTTACTGAATGTTGACAACAATATTTTTTAAAAGAAAAAAGTAGTTTAAAGCCAAGATCTCAAAGTTTTAAAAAAATATTTGAGTCGAAAATCAATTTTTAACAACTTTTATAATTTTTTTTTTAGGTTTTTATTTTTTGTTTGTTCGATTTTTCGCAAAATTTGTTCTAATGTTGAAAACAATATTTTTTATATTTTTTTAAATTTGTTCTAATGTTGAAAACAATATTTGTTATAAGTTAAAATTAGTTAGAAGCCATTATCTCAAATTTTTAAAAAGATATTTGAGTCGAAAATCAATTTTTACCAACTTTTGTTAAATTTTTTCCGGTTTTTTATTTTTTGTTAAAAAACTGTTCATTCGATTTTTTTCAAAATTTTACTGAATGTTAACAACAATATTTTTTAAAAGATAAAATTAGTTTCAAGCCAATATCTGAAAGTTTTAAAAAGATATTTGAGTGGAAAATCAATTTTTAACAACTTTTATAATTTTTTTTTTAGGTTTTTATTTTTTGTTAAAAAACTGTCAATTCGATTTTTCTCAAAATTTGTTCTAATGTTGAAAACAATATTTGTTATAAGTTAAAATTAGTTAGAAGCCATTATCTCAAATTTGTAAAAAGATATTTGAGTCGAAAATCAATTTTTACCAACTTTTGTTAAATTTTTTTCCGGTTTTTAATTTTTTGTTAAAAAACTGTCAATTTGATTTTCTTAAAATTTGTATTCAATATTGAGACCAATAGTTTTTGAAAGATTAAAGTAGTTTAAAGCCAATATCTCAAAGTTTTGAAAAGATATTTGAGCCGAAAATCAATTTAAATTTTTTTATTAATTTTTACCAACTTTTATTAATTTTTTTTAGTTTTTTATTTTTGGTAAGAAAACTGTCAATTCGATTTTTCTCAACATTTTTCAGAATTTTCAAAACAATATTTCTTGTAAGTTAAGATTAGTTGCAAGCCATAATCTCAAATTTTTGAAAAGATATTTCGAAATTCAATTTTTACCAACTTTAGAGTAATGTTTTTTTAGGTTTTTATGTTTTATAAAAAAAAACTGTCAATTTGATTTTTCTCAAAATTTTATCAAAAGTCAAAAACATTATTCTTCGTTGCACAAAATTATTTTGGAGATGAAATCATATTTTAGTGGTATAATTTTCGAGGTGACCCATTTTTTTCAGTTTTTTTGATTTATAAAAAACCGTTAATTGGATTTTTTCCAAAAATATACTTGTTTTGTATCACGTTACAATATAAATTTAATTCAAGTTTCTAGCGTCATTGGTTCATGAGATATTTGTTAACCAAAATTGTCACCTTTTTTTTAAACTGCTATGGTAAGAAAAAAAACACCCATGCAATTTTCTTGAGAGCCCTTTCTGCATATTTCTGCCTTATTATCTTTACCTATAACAAAATTTATTTGAAGTCGATATCTCTTCTGGTTCTTGAGCTATGGACGTACGCGAACGTACGGACGTACGAACGTACGTACACACGCACGCACAGACATCTTTCTAAAAGTCTTTTATTTCGACTCTAGGGGGCCTTGAAACGTCGAGAAATGTCAAAATTTGTAATTCGACAAATCGGAGCGATTACAATAACTTCCTATGGGAAGTTAATAAAATAGCGCCCAAATTGTTAGTTCTTTTTCCCAAAAGAATTTTTAATTTTGAATTTGGGTTTTATGACATAGGGGTTGGGGTTTGTGACATGTATTTTGGGCATTACGGCGATTATGATTTCTATCGGTTCTTATTTCAAAGTATGTGTAACCCAAATCACAAAATGACATAAAGCCCAAAAAAAAAAAAGTGACGTGAATAACGCCAAATGAAATAAAGCCAAATTCAAAAAATTTGGCATTATTTCGTTTTTGAAAACTAAATAAAGCCAAATTTTCAATTTGGGTTTATTTCGCTTTAGAAAACAAAATAATAGCAATTTGGTATTGTTTCGATTTAAAACTTTGCAGAATTAGAAAAAAACATAAAGTAAAATTATTTTTTGTTTTCTTTCTATGCTAAATTAAATTCTTTATTCAATTTTGGGAATTACAAAATTCGGCAATTGTCTAGAATAGCTACTTTTGCTAAAAACATAGACAAAAAATTCGGAAAATAACCAAATCGGTGTATTTTTTCGTAAACTTTAATACAAAATGGGGGGAAGTGCAATTTTGCAACAATTTTGTTTGTTATTAATTAAAAAAGTTGAAAATGACATATACTCGTTGCTCGATTGAAATTTTTGAAATTGGAGCCTAAAACAAGATTTTCTGAATTGATAGCACGGCGGCGTACTAACAGCTAGGTATGTAAGGTGGGGCATGCTGCCCCCCTGCCACCCCCTGCTTGGAATCACTATAGGATTTGGGGTGGGTGAGAGTTTGGGTATATGCAAAGAACACGAATGCGTTGTGATTCTTTCATAACTGTGAGCCATACTTGCTTTTTAAATTTTTTAAAAACTTTTCAGCAAAAGTAGCTATTCTAGACAATAAATCAACCATTTTTGCGTGTTTTGTATGTAAAAAAGTGAACTTTAAAAATTTTTTATTAACTTTTGAATTTTAAAATATTCGGCGTTGTTTCCATTATTTTTTTGGCCTTATTTCTTTTTATAAATCGAAATAAAGCCAAATTGGTTTTATTTCGTTTTGAACAACGAAATAAGGCCAAATTTGAAATTTGGTGTTATTTCATTTGGCACTATTTCATGTCACCAAAACAAAAAAACGTCGTAAAGATTTCACTAAGAAAACGTCAAAAAGAGCCAAATGAAATGTCTTATCACCCAAATCATCTTTCAATGTCGTAATGCCTAAACTTAGAAATGTCATAGAGCCCAACACATTTTGAGTGGTTGGGTTTTTGAGATGCATATATAAATAGTAGGATATGTATGGGGGCATTCTGCATCCATGCAACCTACCTGCTTCTGATCAATATAGGATTTGGGGTAGTTGCCAAGTTGGGTGTATGTAAAGATTCCTTGTATTTGAAGAATCTGGATTTAAAGAAACTTTTCGTACACAAGACCTCGCACCACCCCAAATCCTACAGTGAGCCAGAGCAGGGAAGTTGCATTGAGACAGCATGCTCCCCCATACATAGTCCACTGTTTAAACGCTACAATGTTGGGTGCCGCCATTATGATCAAGAAACCCATTTCGTTTTATTTCATTTTAAAAATTGGTCTTATTTCGCTTTGAAATATGAAAATAAATAAAGCCAAAAATATTTGTTACACTTTTTTGACGTTCCGAGTTGTTTTTAAGCTATCTAACATTTTCTTCGTTTAATTTTTGCGTTTTGCCGGTAAAATTCAAAACTCAAAACAAATGTCGTAGTGCCCAAAATAAACAAACATTTTGTAAGAATGCCCAAATGTTGAAACACGTGACATCTTTTGGGCGATATGTCAATTAGTAATTTGGGCTTTATGATTCTTTAAATGGATTTGGGCAATATGCCATTGATTTTGGGCTTTGTGGCATTTTGTTCTAAAAAACTTTTTGGGCAAAAGAGCCGTTTTTGGGTGATATGAAATTTTAAATATGTTGGCGTTATTTTATTGGACAATAATACCGCACGCCTTTTTTTATTTGGAATTTCATATGACCTAAAAAAGTTTAAACACGCAAAGGTTCAGTAATATTGCCGAAATCGTACAACAACAAAATGTTAGTAAAATTGTTTTGGGCGCTTTGACATTTTTAATTTGTTCGATATGGTTTAGGGCGAAAAGACCTAACACAAACAATAAACAAAAACAAAAACAATAAAAGTCTTCTTAGCAGCTGTAAATTTTCTCCTATAGCGGAATTTTCTACATCCGATTGAATTAATTTATTTTTTAAACAAATGGCGTCCATTTCACAAAAACCGGTTTGTAAGTTCCGAAAATTCTTTTTAAAAAACTGTGCTTTTTATACTTTCACAATTCGACAATTTGTATTTATTCTAGTTTTAGACAGATTTTTGAGTTTCTTACAGTTTTTAAAAGAAAAATATTTCTAATTTTTCAAAAATATTTGTTTTTGTTTTGCATTTCTTTAAAAACATTTATCAATTTATAAATATTCCAAAATTCTAATCCTTTTTTAACTACAAAAATACTGTCTTCTAAACTCATCTTCTCCCGAGAATTTCTACTATTTTTTCTAAAACGTGTATTTCTAAAGGCAAGAAAGAAACAATGTTTTACAGAGTCTTGATATTGGTGCTCTTAAAAACTTGCAAACGATATATTTTTTTGGAATAAACAAATTGTAGTTCAATCAATTGAGAATATAGCTGAAATCAAAACCATTTATATCATGCATTTTTTAAAAGATCGTTGTAAGTAAAGGGTTTTAAAATAGGGATGGGTTGAATTTGACAGCTCGTGGCGGCCATATTGTTTCTTTTATTCTCTAAAAAAATATTTTATTTTAATCAATCACTTAAGACAAATCATTAAGGCAACTTATAACGTGCGTCGTCCATGCAAGATTCAGAGGTGCGGGGAAATAAATCTACGGGAACTAACTCCACTCAGTGGGAACTAAATCCACTTTAGTAAAGTGGATTTAGTTCCCATGCTAAGTGGGAACGAACTCCACTTCCTTATGGGAATTTAGTACACATTCAAAAATATGAGAGGGAACTAATTTCTAACAACAACAGCTTTAAATTACAGTTAGTTATCAGATTCTTGAAACTTGTTCGATTTTGATGAGTACAGTCGAACATAAGTCTTAAGCAATTTAAGAAAACAGTGCGTAGTGTGAATAAAATTAAAATAAAAATTAAAAGCATGGAAAATAAAATTAAATTTATTACGGGGTTTCGTAAAAATAGTGTGTTAATTTATGACCGTGAAGAAAAACAAATTTATGTTAAAAAATATACTCAAAATAATATTTCACGTTACATTTGCTATTATGGTCAAAATTGCAAGGGGAGCTTAGTTATTGATGAGCAAGGTGATAAAAAACTAATAAAACATTGTCCCCAAATTTTTGCAGAGCCAAAAAAGAATATAAAGTTTTGGTATTTCAATACAATGAACAATAATTTTTTGATACGGTGATAATACAAAAATTAGGAAAAATAAAAAAAGTTTATTTTCAACATTATTTTCGGGATCTCAGGGTTTTAACTCCCTTTTCCGGGGTCACACCCGCTCACGCAACTCCGTTGCTCCGCTTAGGGTTTGTAAAGTCGCCAGGCAGGCGCCTATATCAACAAATTCTTTCAATAAAAGCACCTGTGGGTGGCCGGCTTCGCGGGTTCTCAGGATTTTAACTCCCTTTTTCGGGGTCACACCCGCTCACGCAACTCCGTTGCTCCGCTTAGGGTATGTAAAGTCGCCAGGCAGGCGCCTATATCAACAACTTCTTTCAATAAAAGCACCTGTGGGTCGCCCGCTTCGCGGGTTCTCAGGATTTTAACTCCCTTTTTCGGGGGCATACCCGCTCACGCAACTCCGTTGCTCCGCTTAGGGTATGTAAAGTCGCCTGGCAGGCGCCAATATCAACAGCTTTTTTGAATAAAAGCACCTGTGGGTGGCTGGCTTCGCGGGTTCTCAGGATTTAAAGTGCTCCAAGTTGTGTCATTTGGTGATTCTTATTAAGTGGGACATTAGCCCCAAAATTTTTATTTGGGGCTTCGGTCTTACTTGGGTGGGACTTAGGGCCCAAATAAGATTTCTGTTTTATGTCCCACCGAAGTGAGACATAAGCCCAAAAAAAAAAAGTTGGGCGTTATGTCCCTGGTCCCTATGTCCCTGCGAATTATTCTACTTGCTTCTTCTTTTAAAAAGTGGGAATTAATTTCAAACTCAAGGAGAACTTAAATCACACATTTTTTTCGGAAATAGATTCCCAGTTAGCATGGGAACTAAATCCACTTTACTAAAGTGGGTTTAGTTCTCACTAAGTGGGAACTAAATCCCTCAGTGGAGTTAGTTCCCGTGGATTTATTTCCCCGCACCAGATTCAGAAGGTGCCAATAAAGTTACTGTTTGGTGTGGATTTTTTGCTGGAGGGCAAATCAATCCGTACTTTTTCGAAAATGATGCTGGACAGGCCATCAGCGGCAACGGCAGCGGCGATCCGGTCGCTATAGGTCGATGATCACCAACTTCTTATGGCCTGAATTGAATCATATGAACACCGAAGAAATATAATTTTAACAGGATGGTGCTACGTGCAATACAGTTCGAGACAAAATTGATATTCTGAGGAAGCGGTTTCATGGCATGGTTATCACGCGCCGAGGCGACGTGAGTTGGCCACCAAGAATGTGTGATTTGACATCTTTAGATTTTTTCTTGTGCAGCAGATCTATACAAATAAGCCGCAAGCTACTGCGCCCCTCAAAAACAACATAATCGATTCCATCGACTTATTTATGCACCGAATACTGGACATTTCGAATGCGCTCTATCCAACGAAGCCGTGGGGACGACCGCATGGGGATTTCAAAATTCAAATAAAGATAAAACCTTATTGATATACCAATCCCATACGTATAATATTTACAATTTGTTACATTCAATTTTAAAATCGACCGGCCTTAAATATAGATCTAATACAAAAATCAGGTTATAAAGTTAAAAACCACAATTTTCTGTTAATTAAATTCAAATACAAAATAAATTTTACGCCTTAAAACCTACTTCCCAATCGATTTCCTCAAGAGGAAAAGGAATACAAATTGGAAATTCTGTAATTAATTTTTAATTGCAATTACACTTTAAATTATTCTGCACGTTGTATCAGAATCTTATGATTAAGTCATGATATTATAGACATAATATATAAGCATCCTTATACATGTATAGTATATTCTTTATATAGATAAAAGCCTTCGAAATTCCAATTGGAATTCAATATCGTTTTGTGGTCAATTCACGTGGAATCTGTTGTTGTTGTTGCTGTTGTTGATATAAATGCTACATAATATTTACCCGTGTTAAAGGACGCTTTTATGCCAACATACAATGGCACTATAATATTTGTAATACACTCGTAGACATAGCAACATTTTTTACTGTCACATTTTTGAAGCTCATATTACCTACATATATACATATATATGTATGTATATATGTACATTTAATATTAAGGTATTTATACTGCTGTTGCTACTCAGCAAATTTCCTTTTACGTTAGGTTGAAAATTTTCGATTCAATGAAAATGAATTGAAGGATGATTTCCCCCGCATCAAAACCCAAAATGAAAATCGATAGCAAATATCCTGCAGCAAACTTATAAGACGGAATTGTTGCAAAAGGATCGAAGGAAAGGGATTGAAAATATATGAAAGAGAGAGGGAGACAGAGAGAGGGAGTTCAAATGAAATTCAAAGATTAATATTCCTCATAAATTCATTTCAACGATTCAACTTCCCATTCCCAGACTAACGATGATGATGATGGCTGCAACCTACGACTACGACGACGATGACGATAACTATGCCTTAGCCTTCGTGATATTTGGGTAGTTTGAAAATAATATACATAACTGTTATTTAAGGTGAAATATTCCAGGTGGACACAATAAAGGTTTTGAAAAAGAAAATTTCAAAATTTCATGTGTCACTTCTTTTTGATTTGTCTTTTAAATGTGTAATATTGTGACTGTTTTTCAAATTGGATTTGATCAAAGTCCGGAACAGAATTATTTCCGACTTCTGGACATTTATTTTCAGTTTCCAGTCGTCGCAATATCGCTGAATCTTGTCGAAATCACGCTGCAAGAGAATTCTAATAACCTCAACCTTTCGGGCCGTTCTGTACGCAATTAGATCGTCGGCGTACGCAATTGCCTTTGTAAGACTACCTATCAGATCGCTGGTGTAAATGCTGAAGAAAATCGGCGAATTCACCGCTTCCTGTAGAAGACCATTTTTAATTAAGAATTTTGTGGTAGAAGGCCTTTTCCAAATCAACCAGAACAGCACCTGTGCATTGTTTTTTTGATTTATTCCATTGGATATCAGAAACGAGTTTAGACGCAGCATGAATTGTGTCATGATAATATGCATTATTCAATGCATTATTGAAGAGTGTGGTGTAAATGTCAATTGCCTCCATCGGTAAATGTCTTAGTACAACGTTGGATATACCATCTACACCTGCTGACTTTTTGTTTTTTATTGAGTTGAAGATGAGCCGAAGCTCAACCTTCGTTACTAACAAGGGACTTGGTCCCGTTTGCTCGCCAATTATGGCATTTGCCAAGGAATCGTCATTGAACCGCATAAAACCGCGGTTCTCAGATCGCCATTGTGTTATATCATTTCGAAGGTAAAAGTGATTAAGTAGGGCTCTGTTTTCCAGGTCGTGGTTGGGGCGAATGCTAACATTCACCTTGTACACTTGTTGGAAAACAGCTCCCACCGCCTCCACTTTTTCCTTCGGATCTTCAATTATAATAAAAGTCATCGTCAAAGATGGCTTCTTCTGGATCTATTTGCGCTGTCATGAGTACGTCTCTGTTCTCTTCAGTTCTTTGAAGTTTCAGACACGGAAGGTCATTGTCGTTCTTTTTCCTAAATATCTTTTTGATTTTAGGGAACATACTAGGGTCACTGGTATTAACTGACCGGATCTTGCGGTCCCAGTACTTGTTAATTGATAGCCTGTAGTTCTCCTTAATCAACATATTGACATTTTTTATTGACGACTTCAGTGTCCTAACCTCCAAGTCGTGTGGGTCTGTGAGCAGTGTTACCGCTGGGATTTTTGAAAAAGTCGCAAAAAAAAGGGTCAAATGAAAAAAAAAGTCGCATTCAGATTTTTTTAATACATACCTAAATTAAAAGAAATCTGTATAAATTGCAAAAAAAAATGAGTTGTTTTTTAGTAAAGGTAAACCTACTAAAGAAAAATAAATTCTTATATTCTTTACTAGTATTCAATACATTCGATTTATATCACACACTTTCCGTTTTACTGCTGGAACACAATGGTGTCGGAGCCGGAGTCGGAGTCGTAACTGGAATAGCTGTCAAAGTATTCAATGTACGCAAATGCAAATGTACGAACACAACGCGACGCAACTGGAATTGGAGCCGCAGCCAGAGTCGGAAGAGTTGACCAACTTTTAACTTTGACGTACGACACATGTGACGTTTCCATTTTTGAAGTGAATAACTTGGTGATTATATTTTTTTTTTAATAGTTTTTCAATAAAAAAGTGGAAAAATATTTAAATAAGAAATAAAAGTGAACAAAAAAATATTTTCTGAGAAATTTGATGTGGTTGTAAACTGCAAATATACCAAAAAACATCAAAAAGCCATACGATGCATTGTTTGCGTACTTTCTGTTAACGCACGACAGCTATTCCGACTCCGGCTGCGGCTCCGATTTTTGCATTGTGTTCTAGCAGTTAGGTGTCCGAATGACAAATCTTCAAAATATGACATTTGAATATACATTTATACATATGTATGTATACCCTCGCATTTAGATATATGTAAATAAAAAAATAGTTATTTCAGCTTCCGTTTTTAGGAAAACTACACCATGGAATAAGAATCTGGACTCAAACTTAAGGCAGATGCTTACTGTTCCATTTGAGTGCGGAATATTCTTATTCCATGGCGTAGTTTTCCTAAACATGTAGTTTTTTCTAAACACACACAATTATTGCCAGGGCTGAAATAACTATTTTTTCTTTATAAAAAGGAGTGATAAATTTTTTAGATATATTTCATAAAAACTTACCTATCCATTTTATAAACAAAAAAACAAACAATATCGAGAAAGAGCTCCCAACAAATGAACGCCGCCGCGCCGTCCGAAACACAAAAACACAAAAGCAACAAAATAGTAGGTAAATGTTGACAGAGATAATTTTTTTTTTGGAATTCATGAATTTATTCAAATTTCACCACAGTCGAACAAACACATAGAAATAATTTGGAAACTTTGTTAAAGAGGAACGGAATGGTGAAATAACCAAAATTACTCATACAAACTTAAAATTGTTAACTATTAACTACATTTATATGCAGAGTCGAACGGTTGAAATGAATTTTTATGCTAGCAAGATTTCGATTCTGAGCGAAAATGATCGAGTCGACCCAAACAATTTCAGCTTGATTCCATTTTATAGATTGAAATTATGTGTGACAGTTCTTATTTCAATGGAAGTTTGTAAATTTTGTATGTATTAAAAAAATAACTTATCTTTTCAATGTATTTTTCTAGAGATGGGGTCAAAAAAGTCGCATAATTTTTTAAAAAGGGTCAAAATAGACAATTTTTTAAAAAGTCGTATCATGGTCGCATGAGGCACAAAAAAGGGTCAAAATGCGACTAAAGTCGCACAGCGGTAACACTGTCTGTGAGTCGTCTGTACAAGTTTTTGAGTCTTGTCAGTAAGCCACTCTTGTGTGTGCTTACGCAGTGCGTCAATAGTCGCGTTTCTGTAAGCGTCCATTTGGTCCCGTTCTTTGTACTTTGGTATTGTCCGTTCCATCGTTCGTTTTATTATACCGTCCATCTGTTGTAAATGTTGGTCGATTTCTGTATTTGTCAGGTTCTGTTGTTTGGTGGGGCTATGTCACTCGAACGAAGTTCTCTCGCTAGGGCGTTGGTGAAACGAGGCCAGCGCATCTTACTGTAATTGTAAGAATGCGTTGCAACGTATTCCTCCAACTCCACGCGTTCGTTCGTAATCTGCTTTACAGCAGCCAGTCCGCAGTGATCACTGTCGTACTCGATTGTCTGTAAGCAGTTTCGAGGGTGATTACCCACTTTGTCTGTAACTGTCAGTCTTGTGTCGTACATCAAAAGATCCAGAAAGGAGTCGCTTCTTGGATACGATGGATTTTCAGTGGCCAGCAGGTCAACGCCATATTCAACGCTGTAAAGATTCATCAAATTAAAAAGATGGTTACTTCTGGGATTACTATGTTGATTTCCCCAATCTTCATGTTTTGTGTTCAAATCACCGGCCAAGATGAAATAGTTTTCTTGCAAGCTCAGTTTCAGTTCCCTAAAAAGAATCTCGAGTTCTGAAGCAAAGTAAGTTACCTGCGGAGCTCCAGCCGCATAAGCCGCAATCATATACATCCGCTTCCCTTGAGTGAGAGAGATGCATACAACGCAAACTTCTAGCGTCTTGAGCTTTCGCAATTCATTGTTGTATATGACTTTATAATTAATGCCTTTTTGTATAAAGAGAACGACACCGCCCACTTGAGTGGAGTCGGGCCGGTCTCTTCTTACGATATTGTAATTTTTATGAGTCAATTTGTGTTTGTGGTTTAGCTTAGTTTCGCTAGCCATAAACACATCGGGACTGTAGTCTTTCAACAATTGGAACATATTGGCTCTTCGTTGAATCCTAATCAGTGAATTTACATTCACAGCTAGGACTTTTAGGCGCGTCTCCGGCAGCGCGCCCATTATGGTCTAAATTGCACCAGGCCAGGCAACAAAGAGTAGAGATGATCTACCCTTTTGCTTTGCTAATTTATCTGACTTTGCAGCCCTGCTAGTTGACCTTGAAAGTCCAACGCACTAACCATCATGCCACGGGTTCTACGAAATTATGTGTCAGCTTTGTATATGAAAATGGTTTTCATATACAAAAGTGTCAGATGCAAAAAAAAGCTTTCAGTATTTTTAGTTACCAGCTGTCAATCCATTTCAAAGCTATGTCATGACTCATGAGTAATGACTCAAATACAGAACATGGTGACGTTGCTTTTTCGTCTGATTTAAAAAACTGATAAAAATTGGATTTATTATAGCACCTCAAGGAAAAGCAAGATGATCCATTCAACACATACGACGAAAGATAATAATCCTATCTTTCCGATACCGACACAGTCGATCAAAGTCGTCGACACCCAACATCTATTCATCGATTTCAAGTTCACATTATGATAGCATCTACATGGACGAACTGTATAGACCATGGAGTGTTTATGCTGCTCAATAAAGGTTTGAAACAACTTAACCGAACCTTTCGATGTCAAAAAATGCTTTAGACAAGGTGATCCGCACTGTCATGCGATTTCCTTAATATCGCCCTAGAAAGAATAGCGCAAAGCTCCCACGTCAACTCTAGAGGCATTTTCTTTCAAAAGTCTGTCCAATTACTGGCATTGAAATAATGGGAAGAACTCAGCTATGATATTAATGAAGATTTTGTGAGTATTAAGAAGAAGGCGGCAAAAATGTTACTTTGAGGTAGTTAAGGACTTTGTCTACCTAGGCTCCGCTATGAACACAGAAAACAACACCGCATCGGCGGAATCGAATCAAGTAAGAATTGCTTTTGCTAACCGCTGTTTCTTTGGGCTTACAAAGCAATTGAGTATAGAAAAAACCTCTCTTGAGCGACCAAAGTGTAGCTATATTAGACCCTCATCATTCCCGTCCTGCTATACTTACTTACAGCTTAGCTTCATCCTTCCTGTACCTACTTACAACTTGGCCAGAAGGATAAAAGTCCAACGACTAAGATGGCTGGGTAAGGTAGTGCGCATGGAACCAAGGCTGCGGCCCTTAAATTCTTCGGATTCGCCCATGCGAAACAGGTGGCGCGCATATGTGGAAAGTGACCTCACCCAATTTTGAGTGCGCAACTGGAGGCACGTATAGCTACGGACCCAGCTAGATGGAGATGGAGAAGTTTGATGGGTGAGGCCCTAGTAAACAAAGGACTGCAGCGCCACCTTAAGTGAGTATTGAAAATCAGGATTGTACTTTGCCGTAACGCGAGTTAGATGAAAAAGCTTGCAGCAAACTTGGTCAATATTTCGAATAATTCATTTGCATCAATCGACTTTTTGATATCCATAATTCCGAAAAATGTAACTTCAGACAACTTTTATTTAACGCACACATTCCGAAATATAACATGGTTCATTCAAAACAAAGTGTTTATGAAAAATTGGTTGACCGTTTAGAAAGAAGCATTTCGGCTACAGTAAGACGTTGAAAGTGGTTAAATTTGCTTAAACAGAAAACATGTTTAGTATTTTCTAATGCCATATCCATTCATGGTAATTTGGCAATTTAACCTGGTCAAATGATAGCTATAATTTGACAAGGACTAAGCTTCAAAACATTGACCTCTATCAACTATCAAAGTTTGAAAGTTTTATTGGAAGACCTTTTTAAGACATAGTAAGTATTTGTGCAATGAGTTTTCAAAAGAAAAAACAATGATTCAATACGAATTTCGAATATCAAGGTTATCAGATTATCTCGAAAGAAAGCAGGAATTAAATTAAATTTATTTAAGTGTCATTTTTGTATAAGATTCCTTGGTTTAAAAAATATGTGTTTGTATATTTTATTTTAAATCAAATTACATGAAACAAAATGATAAATATTTGTTTTCAAAACTACTACACTGATGGAATTCATCTTTGAAATGTTACGATGACGACAGAGCCCGTCAATATACCCTCAGGAGGTGCTATGATAACGAGCCGTATATGTCTTCATATGGCAGCTATACCAATATACGGAATTATATACACCAAAGTTGATATGAAATGTTCTAATTTCTTTGGCACCCACAGAGCTTTTCAAATTTAACATTCACACACTAAATATCAAGGGATTGTCTGGTGGGAATGCACTTATGAATCGATGAGTAGCTAATTGGTACAACATCTGCTGTTCTCATAGTGAAAGATACGATTGCTGTTATACGTCGGTCTTATAAGTATATAGCCGAGGTTGTAGAATTGGAAGGTTAATATAGAGCAGTTATGACTTGTACACGAGCATATACGCTTTACAGTTCTAGGACGGAGAAGGTTTTGAACTGTATAAATATAGATATAGGTAAAGTGTACTGTGCGTATGAGTATATGAAAATCCTTGAAGCGTTTGTCTGATATAATATTTGAGGTTTTGATTTTAGGTCGGACGAAACGACAACGATTCAGAGAAAATGATTTGAGTCAACAACTCATTTCAGTTCTGAGTTTGAATACGATTAAGGTTAATAGTGTGGATAAAACATAAAGTCAATTGAATGAAGTATAAATTAAATGGCTTGATATCCTATCTGGAATTTTAGCTGGAGATAATACATATAATCTGCAATGATAATAATTTGTATCCACTGATCTGAAAATAATTTCGTTTTCGTCTTGAGTATTTTTGTTTGTCTATCTACTATCTATACAGTGCTTTAAATCACAAGAGAATTTTTATAGGTTTTAGAAAAATAAAAATAATTTGTGAAAGATTATTATTGGTACTTACAAGGTCATTTGAACATTGATTTTTCGAAGAAATTTAAGTATTTACAAGGATGTGTGATGTCTTTTAAATCAATAATTTTGTCGTGAAATCGAAAAGATCGATTTCGAAATTTTAAACTCATCTTGAGATATAAACAACTATACATATAGGTATTTGATAAGAAAGACTGATAGCGTGCAATTTTCTCGTTGATTGACATTTCAGCAAAAGATTATGTATAATTTTGATGTTTCATTGATTTCGACAATAGTTTCACTCCCCTTTTTGGACAACAATCATGTTTATCATAAAAACCAATTTTCATTACCTGATTTGTTAAAATAATCTATTTTTGTACAGCTGGAACAAATATGTATGTTATGTCACGAATAAAAATATTTTTACCATCCCCGAAATATCAGCATAGGCTTGACAGCGCAGAAGGCAACAAAATCAATTTGTTTCATCCTTGTCAGATATAATATCTAATCTATGTATGTGGATCCGAAACACCTTTACGACTATAGAGTGTAGTTTCCTTTGTTCCCTAAGAAAGATCTACCTATTAGCCTTGTTGTTTAACTGCATTTAATATTTCTTAAAATTTTTCGTCTTCATTCCTATAAAAGCTTCCCAATTCAGTTCCTTATTTAAATGTATTATTGTATTGTGCATGCTACATTAGTAAATAAATAATACTAATAACTAAAATGCAAACAGAATTGGTATTTATAAGGTTTTTAGTCACTTAACATTTTAAACTTTGAGATAAAGAATACATATGTAATTGTTATAAACTTAAAACTATTTTTTATAGCAAAATTATTAACTTGGTAAGCTTAATGAGGTTGAAGAATTTGAACAAGATAAACTTTCTACAGACTATACGAAAAAGGCATAATGCATCAACCATGTTAAAAAATACCTTTATTTATTTTTCCTTGAAAGCTTATATTTATATTGGAAGCTTTTAAGTCCAAAGTTATATGGTAAGAATATTTTAGTCCTATTTTAAATTTGCTTACTTTTCAATTTAACTTAGAATAATTATAAATTTATATTTTTATTTTGTTGTTTGTAAAATTTCTGAAATTCGGTAGTTTTTATATTGCTATTATCAAATGCAATTTTCGTCATCGTTACTGATGCCTCGAACTAATTTTTCCTTTTCAATTAACTATGTTTTTGATCCTTAGTGCTTTGTGTCTATTTTCCCAGACTATTTTTCTTTCTTTCACTATAACAAGAAACTAAATTTATTCGAAAAAGAAAACTTTTTTTGTACTATTTGAAGAGTTGAAAAGGTTAAATTTTGTTCACTTTTATTCTACCATTTGTTTTTGCATCATACAAAGTTAGTTTTTACTAAAGCTCTAACTGTTATCAACTAAAACTCTTCTTTGGATGTCCCAAAACAGTTTATTACGAATACAACACAATAAGCGTTTTTGAATTACAAAAATTGGGCGGCTGGACAATATATACTTTGACCCTCTTACATCTTAAGCAAAGTGTTGTATGAAATCAAGATGCGTTTATTTATGCGTTTCATTATTCATGATAAACTCTTGCAATAAAGCCATATTCGCTCGAGTTGTGTGGCATGTGGCACCATCTTGTTGAAACCACATATTCTTCAAGTCGTATTCTTCAATAGCAGGAAAAAAAAAGTCGGTTATCATATGACCATAACGCTCCGAATTGACGGTTACAGTCGTTCCACCGTCGTTTTCGAAGAAGTAAGGTCCAATCACAACGCAGCGGACCAAAGAGTGCACCAAACAGCTTTTGAGGATCTAATGTTCTCTCTTCAATTATTTAAGGGTTCTCAGAACCCCGAATTGGCAATTTTGTTTATTAACATAGCCAGCGAGTGAGAAATGTGCTTCGTCGCTGAAGAAAACTATGTTCTAAAAATTGCTGTCCACCGCCTGTTGTTCAAGCACCCATTCGACTTATCTACGACCAACGACGTTGTGAATGTTCAGCTGGCTTTAGTTGTTGTGTGAGCTGGACTTTACATGGGTGTAGGTGCAGATCCAAATGCAAAAAACGCCACAATGTGCCGTAAGACAGTCCTAAATCCTGAGAAGGACGAGGAATCGACACATTCGGGTCTTCGGCAACATTTTTACTTACAGCAGCGATATTTTCAGTAGCTTTCAATATCTGTAACCTCTTCAAATTTCTTCACAATTTTGCCAATTGCTTGCGTAGTTGGACGATTACGTAAACCATAATCTTCTCTTAAAGCACGATATGTGGCAGTGGCAGAATCACCATTTTTGTAGAAGGTTTTAACAATTTGTATGCGTTGTGCGATAGTTAAGTCATCCATTTTCGTAAATGTCGGACTTTCAATTGAAAAAAAAAAGGTTTAACAATTTAGTTTGACAGATGTTGAATTCCAACCCTTTACTTTTGAAACCGCAAAATGGATAACCCATTATAACATACAATTTAATTGCAATTGCTAGCGTTATTAATTCTTGAAATAAGTATTTTGGGTCAACCACCCACTCAATTTTTTTGAAAGTATTTGTTTTGGTGCAGGGAATTAACTTCACGGGAACTACCTTCACATGGGAACTAACTTCACCACTAGTGGGAATTAATTTAACCTTTTTTTGGTGAAGTTATTTCCCACTGAAGGTGGGAGATAATTTCACTTTTTTGTGGGAATGAATTTCACTTTCATGTGTAACTGTTTCTCACGGAAGGTGGGAACTAACTTCACTCTTCAGTACAGTTAAAGTAAATTAACATGTTATATTATTTTTATTCTCGCATACGCTAATCTAAGAAAATCTTTAATGCATAGGCGGGCGGAGCAGGGACATAGGGGCCAGGGACATAACGCCCAACTTTTTTTTTTTAGGCTTATGTCTCACTACGGTGGGACATAAAACCGAAATTGAATTTGGGCCTTAAGTCCCACCCAAGTAAGACCGAAGCCCCAAATAAAAATGTTGGGGCTAATGTCCCACTTAATAAGAATCACCAAATGACAAAACTTGGAGCACTTCAATACCACAAGACTTTGTTTTATGCAGTTTAAATCCTGAGATCCCGCGAAGCGGGCCAACCACAGGTGCTTTTATTCAAAAACGCTGTTGATATTGGCGCCTGCCTGGCGACTTTGCATACCCTAAGCGGAGCAACGGAGTTGCGTGAGCGGGTGTGACCCCGAAAAAGGGAGTTAAAATCCTGAGAACCCGCGAAGTGGGCCACCCACAGGTGCTTTTATTGAAAGAAGTTGTTGATATAGGCGCCTGCCTGGCGACTTTATATACCCTAAGCGGAGCAACGGAGTTGCGTGAGCGGGTGTGACCCCGAAAAAGGGAGTTAAAATCCTGAGAACCCGCGAAGCGGGCCACCCACAGGTGCTTTTATTGCTTAAAACTTACATATTTTTGTTTTGGTTTACAATTCAATGCTTGATATTTTTTCAGATATTTCAATCGAAGGTGGGAAGTTACTTCACACAATTTTCTGATGAAATTATCTCCCGCCTTCAGTGGGAGATAACTTCACAAAAAAAAAGTGAAATTAATTCCCACTAGTAGTGAAGTTAGTTCCCATGTGAAGGTAGTTCCCGTGAAGTTAATTCCCTGCACCTTTGTTTTCTAACTTATGTTCTGTTGTTTGTACATTTTCTCAGAAATTAATGAACCGATATAATTTTTTTTTCTGAACAAGCTTATATTTTTTAAATAAAATAAAATAAAAATTTGTACCTCTTCTTGTTTTAATCAAACCGAAAAAGTTTACAAAATTTTTGAACAAATGTACAATTGATTTTATTTGTAGTTAAAATTTTACATTTTGTTTTCACTTTCAAAAATGTTACAATTCATGTTTTATTCATTGCATTGATGTCAGATGTAATCCTAAGCAAATAGTTAAACCATTGTCATTACTCAGAGTTTTAAACATTAAAATAAGTGGTCTTTTTGTTGGGAGCGTATCGGAATCCCGCTTTTTAAAATCCCGTTTTTAAAAAATCCCGAAAAAAAAGTTTTATAATCCCGTCTACTAAAATACCGATTTTTTGAAATCCCGTCTTTTTAAATCCCGCTTATTCAAAATCCCGTTCAATTACAATCCCGCTTTTTAAAATCCCGTCAAATCCCGACAATCCCGTTTTTTACAAAATACGTGCATTAAACTGAATAAAAATAGGAGTCATTAGGAGTCAAATAGGAGTCACTAATATTTAATAATTACAAACAAAACTAATATTATGTATGTATACATAATATAATTACAATAATTTTTGTTTACAATATTAATTCTTTCACAAACAAAATGCATCCTACAGCAAATCTACCTCTCGATAACGGTTTTTTTTTTAAATTCATTTTTATTACTTCAATCTTAAACCTATCTTAAAGCTAGACAAAAATTCATAAAACTAGCCTAATTAACCATAACCTACAACTAACTTACTGGTCCCATACGGACACTCTAAGTTAAACAATAATACTTAATGCTAATGCCTTTCGGCCCTAAGATCTATTTAACTTCAATTCATTTTATTTATTTTTGTATTCATTAGAAAATTTAGAAAAAACTAATGTCCATATCCTTTTTTATTTTTACTTAAGAAACTACTTAAAATAAGGTCCTTAATATAAAACTTAAAGCTAACTAAAACTACCTATTCTACATATAAACTACTTAAAACTAGAACAACCACAGCAGCAAATCTAACTATCCAACGTTTTGGTTTTCATATTTTGTTCTTTTTTTTTATTTATTTATTTTTTTTTAATTCCATGTTATTTTTTTTATTTTTTTTCTTTTATTTTTTTGTGTAGGTATATTTTTTGTTTGTATTTTTTTTTGTGCCACCATGCCTACTCTACTTAAAACTAAACCCTAAAACTATAAAACAAGTATGTAAGCCGGCCAAGGCTTAAAACCCCATCCCGCTACCCACTATCAAGTGCAGATTGAAGCCACCAAAACTGGTTCTCCTGTTTCACCCTATCAGTTCGGTCCCGTTCGGACACAGCCCTACTGAACCGAAGGAGCTCTGCTCCGCCTTGTGCCATGACGTCCCGATTGTACAGAAGTCGCCTATCCACGGTTCGTCGTCTAACGTGGAACCGCCAATCTATCCTGTATCAGACCGCATCTATCTAAAAAGAGGAATGCCTCTGGTGGAATGAAGCCGCTCAAGCGTGCACTTTCAAAATACTCGTCGTTTGGATAGAACGCCCCGAAAATTAAATTGTTGGTCGAAGACATAGCTCTTGCAATGTGACCTCGAACGAGTTTTATCACGAAATTGTCAATTCTGTTTATTCGAGCCCCGTTGTATAGGACCTCGTTGGAATAGTAATGCACGTAAGAAGATTCGGCTGTTCGATATAAGCCGGTACAGCGTCGTAAACACTGCCGCTCGAACACCCGAAACTTCTCTATCTGGGAAGGGGCAACTTTGAACCACACAGGACAACCATAAACGATCATCGGCCGTATGAGGGCCATGTAGCAAATTACCTTCACTCTGGGGTCAAGCCGACTGCTGAAAAACAGCCGTTTCGTCAGAGCGAAGGCTCTGATTTATTTGTATATCTGTCGAAATATAAATACTGATCTAACCAGATACCGAGGTACTTCACTACACTTTTGCTCGCTAATCGCTGCCCGTGAAGATCAACGATGACCATCTTGCGCCAATTCTTGCATGTATCCCTCGTGGCCCTAGCCAACGGAGTCCGGAACAGAATTGTCTCCGACTTCTGGACATTTATTTTCAGTTTCCAGTCGTCGCAATATCGCTGAATCTTGTCGAAATCACGCTGCAAGAGAATTCTAATAACCTCAACCTTTCGGGCCGTTCTGTACGCAATTAGATCGTCGGCGTACGCAATTGCCTTTGTAAGACTACCTATCAGATCGCTGGTGTAAATGCTGAAGAGAATCGGCGAATTCACCGCTCCCTGCTGAAGACCATTTTTAATTAAGAATGTTGTGGTAGAAGTTACATTGCCACTTTTGACAACAAACTTTCTACCGTTAAGCATATCATAAAGTATATACAACAATGGTTTGCTTATGCCAAGCCTGCTCAGTTTTACGTAAAGACCCTCTAACCATACGGTGTCAAAGGCCTTTTCCAAATCAACCAGAACAGCACCTGTGCATTGTTGTTTTGATTTATTCCATTGGATATCATCAACGGGTTTAGACGCAGCATGAATTGTGTCATGACCCGCCTTGAACCCGAACTGTTTATCCGGAATTATTTTGTTGTCCGCAGCCCACTTAGTCAGAGCCCTATTAATGATCTTTTCGAAAACTTTGCTGATGCTCGGAAGAAGACTTATCGACCGAAGATTTGACGGGTTGGAGTTGTCCTTTCCCTTTTTCGGGAGAGGATGAACCACAGCGGTCTTCCAATGCACTGGATAATATGCATTATTCAGTGCATTATTGAAGTAAATGTCTTAGTACAACGTTGGATATACCATCGACACCTGCTGACTTTTTGTTTTTTATTGAGTTGAAGATGAGCTGAAGCTCAACCTTCGTTACTAACAGGGGACTTGGTCCCGTTTGCTCGGCGATTATGGCATTTGCCAAGGAATCGTCATTGAACCGCATGAAACCGCGGTTCTCAGATCGCCATTGTGTTATATCATTTCGAAGGTAAAAGTGATTAAGTAGGGTTCTGTTTTCCAGGTCGTGGTTGGGGCGAATGCTAACATTTACCTTGTACACTTGCTGGAAAGCAGCGGATCTTCAATTATATAAAAGTCATCGTCAAAGATGGCTTCTTCTGGATCTATTTGCGCTATCATGAGTATGTCTCTGTTCTCTTCAGTTCTTTGGAGTTTCAGACTCGGAAGGTCATTGTCGTTGGGTGGATGGGATGGGAACCGATGCTTTATCAGTGACTAGGCCGTTGCCAATTAAGAAGTTAAATTGTTGTATTAGCTTGCGAATGAGAATTAAGTGGTTAATTGTGTCGAAGGGTTTTGAGAAATCCAGCAAAACTAAGAAACTTACCTTATAGTCATCAACTGCTTGCCTATATCTTCCGTCACATTTATAACATTTATAAGGGCTATAATACAGCTATATGTTATGAACAAAAACCAGATCGAAGAGGTTGTATCGAACGCAAGCGTACGAGTTTCAACACCACTACAGCCAGCAACCGCCAGCTAAACCTACACTTCAACATTATATATTCTTATTATGTATTATACGAAAGAGCATACAAAAGAACATGCATTCTTCGTTCTTAGAAAAAATATTGTCAGTCTAAAATCAGCTTTGTAAATGGCCAGTTGGCAAGTCGGAAAGTGAGCGTAAAAGGTGTTTAATAAATTGGGTTTTTTTTGCTAAGGCTTTTTCCCAAACAAAATTGTTTTAGTTTTATTTATTTATAAAAATAAGAATCGGTTCAACGTCGAGTTAGGTTTTCCGCATTTCTATGCGAGGTTTAACTTCGGTTTAAACATTTGGTCCAAACGAGCCGGATAGTTACTAGTGACCTATAGATAAAGTCCGCGAGCGTTTCGTTTTTGCTTGTGTAAATTAAAAGTAAATTCCGGCTAGTGAAATTAGAAAT
This sequence comes from Eupeodes latifasciatus, assembly GCA_920104205.1. Lineage (NCBI taxonomy): Eukaryota > Metazoa > Arthropoda > Insecta > Diptera > Syrphidae > Eupeodes > Eupeodes latifasciatus. The sequence goes on along the minus strand of OV049926.1, from coordinate 62,864,956 downwards.
AAAAAACGGCGAGACCTAGTCTATTGTATATGAATCGAGGAAGAAAAATCAGCAAGAAGAATATAGCTGTAAATATCAGCAAGATGTATCGACAGCGGCAAGCGGCTTTATATTGGTAAAGTATGTGCATGCGTTCCTTTTACAATATAGTTTTATATTTTGTGCAAGTCCCAACATGAAAAAGCGTTACTGCTATTCAAGGGGAAATAAAAAGAAATATCTACTCTCAGCAAGCGGTACTATATTTTATATAGAGGGATACACAAAATACATAAGTGTATACACTCACGAAAAACTAGCAGGCGAACGAGAAGAAGACAACAAAGAGGAGAAAAACACAAGCAGCAGCTGCGTGTGCTCCGTAGGTTGTTTTTGTTTGTCTCGTTCAGTTGTTTATCAATCGGCGCTAGAGATAGTTCAGAGTTATATTTACTGTGCGAGCACTTTTTAAAATTTTTAAACAAACATCTTTATTTCTTGAAAAAAGAAGAAAAAACTGTGAGTAAATTTCCATTTATATTATGTGAATGAGTGCAGATAAATACTTAATTGCCAAGTGAAAAAAGGAAATTATTTGCAATAAGGTTTATGTTTCGGCAAAGCGGCATATAGTGCGAGTTATGTTTGTTTCATTAGGAAACAAGAGCAAGGGGAAAGAAGGCGTAGGTCAGTGCAAGAATTAAGAAAAGAATAACATAGTGAAAATAGCGGCAAATTAGCGAGGTATCTTGTTCATATAAATAAAGAATGAACAACGGCAAGCGTAATAGCGACGGTGTGGTCTTCATCATTTTTTGTGTTTCTTTTTGTTGTTCGCGTCGCTTCGGTCTGTGCTATGCGGGGATGCTGGTGACTTAGTGCGGTGGTAATATATTAGGGGCGTGTATTGGGAGCATACTTATATATTTTTATTTTTGCGTTGCGTTGGTCGTTGGTGCTTTACAACCACCATCAGACTTATATATTTTTATTTTTGCGTTGCGTTGGTCGTTGGTGCTTTACAACCACCATCAGACTTATATATTTTTATTTTTGCGTTGCGTTGGTCGTTGGTGCTTTACAACCACCATCAGACTTATATATTTTTATTTTTTCGTTGCGTTGGTCGTTGGTGCTTTACAACCACCATCAGACTTATATATTTTTATTTTTGCGTTGCGTTGGTCGTTGGTGCTTTACAACCACCATCAGACTTATATATTTTTATTTTTGCGTTGCGTTGGTCGTTGGTGCTTTACAACCACCATCAGACTTATATATTTTTATTTTTTTTCGTTGCGTTGGTCGTTGGTGCTTTACAACCACCATCAGACTTATATATTTTTATTTTTTCGTTGCGTTGGTCGTTGGTGCTTTACAACCACCATCAGACATAGGTTTTTTAATATTTGCGTTGCGTTTGTCGCTGGTGCCTTGCAACCACCAGTAGACACATATTTCTTTTTTTTGGGGTTAAGTTCACAAGACACAGACGAAGCAATAAATAGGATAGGGAGTAACAATGCGCATGGTTAGGGAAATAAATCATAGCCATCGGAGAGCCGGCGAGTGTGTTAAAAATACTAGCTTTATAGCAATTAAGCCGAAGTGCTAACAGCAAGGATAGTGGCTATGATGGCAAGGAACAGATAATTAAATAAAATTATTGTACAGCAAGCCGAATTATAAAAATTCGAGGATAAAGCTAGCGAGCTGTCATGACGAGCAAGGCGGCAAGAGCAGTATAAGATTATTATAATTATACATGCATATGAGCAAGAAGCAATCATAGATCATGATTGCATTGGCAAAAGTCGGCGAGCTAAGGTTTCTTAGAAAATCTCTTGATGAAGACCACCGACCGCAGGTAGCAATCAGGCAAGTGAAATAGCAATATTAGAAGTTAAATTTTTTTTGCAAATTATATGAATGGCAAGTTAGTAAGTGTAGTATTTATCTGGCACAAACTCATTTGTTGGAATAGTTAAAGCAAGTTTCAGGGATCAATCTCTTATCCATATATTGATTACAGGATACCTATGGCAAACAATAAGATCCATGAGGCATGCCTCAAAGCGATGAAGAGGATGGAAGGCTATTTAGAGCTACCCAGGGAAGATGAGGACGAAGAAGACCTGCAAGTGCGACTTGAGCGTCTAGAAGAAGTATGGAGCCAGCTTTCGGCGAACCATCTAAGGTGGATATCCGGCAAGGGAAATGACGTGGACGAGGCGTCAGAGCGGCAAGCAGACGCCGAGGAACTTTACCTAGGCACAAAGAGGAAGTTCCGCGATTGCGCAGCGTAAAAGGGAGCAGCAAGTTGAGAAGGAAACGGCAAGCGGACAGGCGATTGAGGTGTCCATCCAGGTGCCTCCTCAGCAGGAGGTAAAGAATACGTGGGGAGAGTTTGATGGGTCCCTCACGAAGTGGCAAGGGTTCAGGGATCGGTTCGTGGCAGCAGTGCACGAGAACGAGCAGGTCAAGCCGGCTTTCAAATTTCAGCATCTCGCCAAATCGCTGACCGGCAAGGCAGCCAGGACTTTAGGTGAATGGCAGCTCACGGAAGGTAATTACCTAGAAGCCTGGGCTAGGCTCAATCAGTTGTACGATAAAAAGTACCAGACATGCCGCGAGTTACTGAGGCAGTTCCTGAGTCTGCCATGTCTGCCAGCTACACCGCGTGCGGACCAGATCCAAAGGCTGTCAAACGTAACACACGAGACCCTGCGACAGCTCAAGGCGCAAGGGATTCCAGTGGAATACTGGGATATGATCGTGGTCCACTTGCTACACGAGCGGCTAGATGCGGACACGGCCCGCCAATGGGAGTTGCAACGGCAATCCGAGACTCCAACATCTAAGGAGATGCTGGCATTTCTGGATCGGCAAGCCTCGGCAAGCACACATCAAGCAAGCAGTCATCAGGCCAAGGCAGCCTTCATGATGAGTGGCGCAGCAGCGAGGGAAGGGTCGAGGCAGCGTTTCGACAAATTCAGCAGCGAGCGGGTAGGGCAGCAAGGGAACACGGCAGGCCAGCCCAAGCAAGGAATGAAGACATCAATGAACTGGCAAGGGAGCAAGCCGAGCAGAGTAATCAGGCATCAGCATAGGTGCGAGTTATGCGGCGAGGAGCATCAGCTATACCATTGCAAGCAATTCAGGGCTTCAAGCAAGGACATAACGTAGAGGCGTGCTTCCAGTCTCCGTGTCCGAGATGTCCATTTAAAATCATGCATAACAGCTTATTATGCCCAAGCCACAGAGTACCTCTGGCAGAGGTTACTGTGAAAAAAGGCATTAAACGCGATGGGGATTGACAGTTAATTATTCCGGCTAAGCGGCAAAAGTCCAATAAAACGAATAACCTTCTTGAAAGCTACTTGAATGTCTTTAATTTAATCTCTTCCTCCACAGGTGATGAAGCTTTGATTTCAACAATGTTGGTAAGATTGAAGGTCGACGGGCGGTTGATGGGGCCAGTTCGAGCTATATTAGACTCAGGGGCACAGCCAAACTTGATTCCATATGAATTAGTGCGGGCTTTTAAAATACTTACACGGCAAGCCACGAAAAGGGTAACAGGTATCGAAGGTAATATTGTGCAAATTAATAGACAGGCCAGGATTGGGATAGTGCCATGGTTTTCGGCAGAGGTATGCATAGAAGAAGATTTCTGGGTAGTACCAAAGGAGACTGATTGGTCATTAGTAACTCCACGAGCAAGTATACAGCAGGTGAGTGAGATTTTTGACTTTCCATTCGCTGATCCATCTTACTGGAAGCGAGCTCCGGTTGATATTTTACTGGGCGTGAAATTCTTTGCAAGGGTAATGGTATGTTCAATGCCACGAATGATAGGCGCAATAACTGCGATTAAGACAAGTTTTGGCATAGTGGCATTTGGAGGCAGTTCTCTAGGTACGGCAGAACAGCAAGTTGAAAACACATCTGTATTAAGATGTGTCGAGGTAGATAATTTGGATAGTTTAGTACGGCGGCTTTGGGAAATGGATCAGGTTGGGAATAGCAAGTTAAGATCACCAGAGGAACAAGAGGTGGAAGATAATTTCACAAAGACGGCAAAGCGTGACAGCGAAGGACGTTTCGTCGTTACGATTCCTATTAAGCCTGACGTCCAGGGCATAGGAGATTCGAGAGCGATAGCATTGAAAAGATTTTTTATGTTGGAAAGGAAACTAGCTAGGGAACCTGCTCTTAGAGAGAGTTATGTCAGTTTTATGAAAGAGTATGAAAGTCTTGGTCATATGGTCAAAGCGACCAGACCTCCGCAAGTAGAGCAAGGGCAGTTAGTGTATTACATACCGCATCATTGTGTAACAAAGAAGTTCAGGGTTGTGTTCGATTGTAGCTGCAAGACGGATAGGGGTATTTCATATAACGAAGTACAGCAGCTGGGAGAGAAACTTCAGCGTGATTTATTTGAAATTATAATGCGGTTTCGCAGACATAAGATAGCTTTCAGTGCAGACATCAAGATGATGTTTCGGCAAGTAAGGTTAGCTAGGCATCAATGGGATTCGCAAAGAATCTTCTGGCGAGAGTCTCCTGGCGAGAAGCTTCAAGAATATTGGCTAACAGTTGTGACTTATGGCATGACATCTTCAGCATACAACGCGGTACGAGCATTGATTCAATGTGGACGAGATGCAAAGGAGTCCTACCCAGATATAGAGCAAATTATTTGTAACGATTTCTACATGGATGATTGTGTTTCCGGTTGCGAAAGCGAAGAAGAAGCATTACATACGGCAAGACGATTGGATAGAGTGTTACGGACAGCTGGTTTCGAACTCCGCAAGTGGAAATCGAATAGTCAGTGGCTAGCTAGTAGATTGCCCTCAGTTAACGAACAGGAACTGGTATTTGATAAAGGAGAGCAGACTACTGTATTGGGTCTGAAATGGTTAGTGAACCAAGACCAGTTTACGTTCGAAGTAAAATCACCAGAAATTCCCGACAGGGTTACAAAAAGGAATCTGCTTAGTTATATCGCTCAGCTATATGATCCTAATGGTTACATAGCACCAGTAATTATTATCGGCAAAGTCATGATACAAGATCTATGGCGGGCTAGTTTGGAGTGGGACCAAGAGATACCAGATGCTTTAAGAAAAAGATGGCAGGAATTGTGGCAAGGAATAAAACATCTAGAGCAATTCCGAATATCCAGATGGCTAAATACAAACGGCACAGCGAAGATACAGATACATGGATTCTCTGACGCCTCCACAACGGCATACGGAGCTGTGTTATATGCAAGGGTAGAGCAAGCCAATGGCAAAGTCACGAGCCAGTTGATTACTTCAAAGACAAGGGTGGCTCCACTCAAGATGGTGTCTATACCACGGCTAGAGTTAGCAGGGGCAGAGTTGCTCGGTCGCTTATTGGTAGAACTACTTAAGGCAATGGATTGGGCAAGCGTAGAGTATATACTTTGGACAGACTCGATGGTAGTTTTGCATTGGCTACAAAGACTACCCCGTGATATGAAAACTTACGTGGGGAATCGAATATCATCGATTCAAACGAATACCGATGTTAGTAATTGGCGGCACGTCGGGACTAAGGAAAATCCCGCGGATTTACTCAGCAGGGGAATGTTGCCAGCAGAGCTAGTTGAGAGCAAACTATGGTTACATGGACCATCATGGCTAGTTGAGCAAGAAGACAGTTGGCCAGTTAATCCAATAAAGGGAGAAGTATCACCCATAGTAGCAAGCGAAATGCGTATATGTGCAATTACACAGACAAGGGAAACTTTAGGTATATGGGTACCTGAACAACAAGTTAGTGTGCCAATTGAAGAATATGCTTCTCGATTAGAAAAGGCAATAAGTGTTCTGGGATATGTATTTCATTACATGAATCAGCTTAGGTTAAGAGCAAGGGAACGCAAGCAAAGGCAGCGCAGAAAGCGAGCAAGGCATAGCGTGGGTCCGGCGTCTATGACACCTACGGCTGATGAAAGAGCGAAAGGGTTAAAACTTCTTATTAAAAGAGCTCAGAAAGAGGTCTATAGCAAGGACATAGCGGTTCTCCAAGCAAATGGACAGCTGACAGAGAATAGCAGGATAGAATCTCTCAAGCCAGTGTTTGATAGCGAGGGCATTTTGCGAGTAGGAGGGCGCCTACATCGTGCAAGCGAGCAATATGAGATGCGTCATCCGGCCATTATTCCACAAGATACGAGGTTGGCTTGGTTGTTGATTGACCATGCTCATCGAATGACAAAACATGGAGCCAGTCAGATCATGATGCAATTCATTCGGCAGCAATACTGGATACCCAGATTGCGCAGTGAGCTTAGACGTTATATTCATAAGTGCACAATTTGTGTGCGCTATAATTATCGGCTAGAACAACAGCTCATGGCAGAGTTGCCTGCAGATAGAGTGCAAGTTGGCAAGCCTTTCCTACATACCGGGGTCGATTATGCAGGGCCTTTTGTAGTTAAAATATTGGATAGGAATGGCAAGCGAATCACCACAAGGAAGACTTGGGTAGCAATTTTTGTATGTTTGAAGACAAGGGCGGTCCATATTGATATGGTAGGAGATCTGACTTCATTGTCATTTCTGGCATGCTATGAGCGATTTGTTAGTAGGCGAGGACATTGTCAACGTATGTTTAGTGACAATGGTACGTCATTCGTTGGCGCTGCTAGGGTAATTAAGCAAGCTTGGAAAGAATGGGAGAGGGATGAGCTATTCGGCAAATTAAATCAGCGCGGAACAGAATGGATATTTATGGTGCCAGCTGCTCCGCATCAAGGAGGCATATATGAGGCAGCGGTCAAGTCGATGAAATATCACTTGAAGCGCATAGTTGGCCAGCGTATACTAGAGAGCGAGCAATTCTTAACGTTATTGATCGGCATAGAAGGGATACTGAATTCCCGTCCAATTCATCCACTAAGTGATGATCCCACAGATGTGCAAGCACTGACACCAGGTCACTTTCTGATAGGTGAACCGATTGTGTTACCGCCAGCTTTATCGACACCTGAAGAAACAGGTGCAAGGGGGGCAAGGCTTTTTAGAGAGAGACAGCTTATGTTCGACCATTTCTGGAAGAGATGGCGAGAAGAGTATCTTGTTACATTGCAAGAGAGAAAGAAGTGGCGTAGGGAAAAAGAGAGTTTAAGAGTCGGCCAGTTAGTAATTATAAAGAGTGAGAATTTTCCTCCAGCCCAATGGGCCATGGGGAGGATCAGCCAGCTCATTAGAAGTAAGGATGGGATAGCCAGATCGGTAGTTTTACAAACCGAAGCCGGGCAGTTAACTCGGCCGGTTCAAAAAATATGTATATTACCAGTTGAATAACTAAAGAGGCAGGGTCGGCAAGGATATATGAGCCAATCTCGGCTTCGCAAATCTATCATATATAAATATTCTAATCCAGTTCTTAGTTTCGTTACAGTGTCTTTTAGCAAGGTATGATCAGGGTGAGCAACGGAAGCGAAAGCAGCCGGCGCGAGACGAATCAGCAGCCTCGGAGGTGGGCAGGACCTAGATGAAAAAAGTCCCTTTTTTGTCGGGACTGTATCGAACGCAAGCGTACGAGTTTCAACACCACTACAGCCAGCAACCGCCAGCTAAACCTACACTTCAACATTATATATTCTTATTATGTATTATACGAAAGAGCATACAAAAGAACATGCATTCTTCGTTCTTAGAAAAAATATTGTCAGTCTAAAATCAGCTTTGGAAATGGCCAGTTGGCAAGTCGAAAAGTGAGCGTAAAAGGTGTTTAATAAATTGGGTTTTTTTTGCTAAGGCTTTTTCCCAAACAAAATTGTTTTAGTTTTATTTATTTATAAAAATAAGAATCGGTTCAACGTCGAGTTAGGTTTTCCGCATTTCTATGCGAGGTTTAACTTCGGTTTAAACAGAGGTGTAAGCATATTTGATCTGTTAAGAAAAGTGCTTCTTTGTCTTTGCATAATTCTTTCAAAAACATAAGAGAGAAAAGGCAGTATGGATATTGGACGAAAATCCTTACCATTTGAATTTTTTGAAACTGAAATAATTTTGGCCTAGGTACAGAGTTAAAAATAAATAATATGTAGGTAAGTCAAAATAATTGGAAGTATGGCTTTAACAAAAATAGGACGCATATCATCAACTCCGACCGCATTAGATTTAACCAACATCAAACTTTCAACCACATCAGTACAATCAATTCCAGCAAACTCAAACTCAATTTCAGAGGAAGAAGAATGATTTACTCCTTGGTTTAGTAATCCATAAGGGTTTGTTGACGAAGAAAGTCGGATATGTTAATCAATATTGATGTTATGACACTCAGACTTTTTTTTTTCTTACCAATACCAATGTCACGAAGATTGCTCCAGAGTTTTTGATTATTCATATTTAAATTGAGGCGATTTTTAAAAATGTTTGCTTTTTTGATACGAAATGAATCTTGCAAACAACTTGGTTTCTTAAAAGCCGATAAGCTTTATGAAAACTTTCTAAACTATATCTTTTCCAGCGTAGGTAAGCTTCATTTCTTTGGTACATAAGCGACGAAATTTCGGGCATAAACTAAGGTCATGATTGATGTGTTATTCCTTTTTTGTTTAAGGGAAACATGTGAGTCAAAAACATTGTTTATGTTCATTTGAAGGAATTCTATTTGTTTGTTAGGTGATGACATATACAAAATTCTATCCCATTCAACTAAAATGGTTCATTATTTTTTAGGAAAATGAAATGTGTAACGTATTAACGCTTATTTAGCTTTAAAACCTGGATACTAAAAATGTTTGTAAAAAATTGAAAAATTGTATCAATACTTACTTACTTACTTTATCTATACTAATATTATAAATGTGAAAGTAACTCTGTCTGTCTGTCTGTTACTCAATCACGCTTAAACTACTGAACCAATTTCCATAAAATTTGGTATGGAGATATTTTAATACCCGAGAAAGGACATAGGCTACTTTTTACCTCGGGAAAATGACGCATTCCCATGGGAAAATTCAGGTGGGCCGATCGCTTTTACGCCTAAACTACTGAACAGATTTAAATGAAATTTGGTAAGGAGATAGTTTGAGACTTAAGAAAGGACTTGAGTTACTTTCGACCTCGGGAAAACAACACATTCCCATGGGAAAAATTACTTTCGGGGGAATCTGATCGCTTTCACTCCTAAATTACCAAATATTTGAATAATATTTGGATAAAATTGGTATTACGGGAAAACAACGCATTTCCAACCCTTCTCATAAGTGTCTCTTTGACACATCAAAGTTATGTAATGGTACACGGCTACGTATTACTCACCTAGGACGAAATATTATAAAAGCTATAATCATGACTGGAATAGCAGAACGAAAAAATGTTTTAATTTCCCGCATTCCGATAATTCCAACCGATTTGCCGTTTCAGTTTAAAAGAGTGCAGTTTCCTCTGAAAGCAGCATTTGCAATAACAATAAATGAAGCTCGGGGGCAAACGCTGAAAGTTGCAGGTGTACATTTGGAAAAAAAAACTGTTTCCCATGGACAATTATATGTAGCGTGCTCACGAGTCTCAAACCCACAAAATCTTTACGTTCTGGCCAACTAAGGAAAAAAAACGTATATAAAAATGTATTGCAGTAACCTATCTTCTTCTTAAAATGTATTAACCTAACCTAACCTAACCTAACCTATGACAATCACACTAAGTATGGCCTCATCCCATCTCGGCACAATTCCAATGCGGACGAAGTCGCGGGTAAAAGCTAGTAATATTATAAATGCGAAAGCAACTCTGTCTGTCTGTTACTCAATCACGCCTAAACTACTAAACCAATTTGCATGAAATTTGGTATGGAGATATTTTGATACCCGAGAAAGAACATAGGCTACTTTTTACCCTGGGAAAATGACGCATTCCCATTGGAAAATTCAGGTGGGCCGATCGCTTTTACGCCTAAACTACTGAACAGATTTAAATGAAATTTAGTAAGGAGATAGTTTGAGACTTAAGAAAGGACATGAGTTACTTTTGAACTCGGGAAAAGAACGCATTCCCATGGGAAAAATTACTTTCCGGGGAATCTGATCGCTTTCACTCCTAAATTACCAAAGATTTAAATAATATTTGGATAAAATTAGTAGCCAACGGGGACGGTCTCAATGAATTCTTCAGGAACTTTAACTTGTCACTATGCTTCCTCGATAGTGACGTGGATTCCAGCGCAGATATGGTAACAAATTTATTTCTTTGTGGAATGAGAAATTTTATCCCGAATAGGGTGAAATCTATCAAACCCAAAGAGAACTCATGGTTTGATTCGAGCTGTAAAGAGGTTATTAGGTTCAGAGATGTAAGTTTCCGTAGTTATAAAGCCAACCCGACTGAGGAAAACCGGAATAAGTTCAAACAAGCTGGAAAAACTTGTAATGGTCATATTCAACGAACCAAATTGTTGCATGATCAGAAATTAAGGCAAAAAATACTACAATGTCCCAAAGGTAGTACAAATTTCTGCTCATTTGTAAAAAACGTACGAAATACCACGTCATCCTCGGTTCCAACGCTCGTCCACAATGACACTCCCTATGTAAGTTTGATTGATAAAGCCAATTTGATGCAGCACAGTTTGCTGTTAATTCGACGCTACCGGAAAGTGTCATGAGTCCTGTTCTTGAGAGCGTAAATGATTATATGGGACGAATCTTCTTTCGCACTCGTGCAGTCGCAAGAATACTGAAAGACCTAGAAATACACAAATCCGCTGGCCCGGATAGCATTCCCCCTATTGTTCTGAAGAGGTGTTCTTCAACGCTGGCAAAACCACTGCGTAAGCTTTTCTATCTGTCCTATTCTACAGGTCTCTTTCCGAGTGGATGAAAAACTGCATTTGTCCAGCCTTTCCCTAAAAAAAGGCGAATCCTCCTCCCCCTCAAACTATCGTCCAATTGCACTTACGTCCCTTCTTTCCAAGAACGGAAGCTTCTTAATGACCGACAGTATGGCTTTCGTAGCAATAGGTCCACTGGTGATCTCATGGTTCATCTCACCGAAAAGTGGATCAAATCTTTACATCGTTTTGGAGAAAGTAAGATTATTGCACTTGATATTTCAAAAGCATTTGATAGAGTTTGGCACCAAGCTCTCTTATCGAAAATGCGTGCTTTTGGTATTGATGAATCTCTTCTTCGTTGGATTAGAAATTGTATTGTATTGTATTGTATTTGTATTGTATTGTATTTTTATTCATTCATTTAAACTTAAAACTATATAACAATTAATTTATAAGAAAGATGAATAATAGTGTTCATTCTTTAACTAGAAGTTAGTGGTGAATGACACATCCATTGAAAATTCATTGGTATCTGATGTGGGGTGACAATCAGTGTAAGTTAAAATACAAGAAAAACGAAAAAATGAAATATAAGAAAATGAAAAAGCTTGCATAGCAACTGTATAGAAAAAATATTAGAAGATACTTAACAATTCATTAATAATATACATCTTATAGATATTTTATTTTATTTTACATACCTTTCGAACCGTTCAATACAAGTTGTATTAGATGGTTTCAAGTCTGAAATTCATAAAATAAATGCTGGTGTCCCCCAGGGCTCCGTTTTGTCTCCGACTCTCTTCCTTATATAATTCATAAATGATCTTTTATCTGCTACTTCTAATCCATTAAACTGTTTCGCCGACGACAGTACCCTCAGCTTTTCATATTCGTTTCTAGATTCCTTGTCCTTCGGATGTGGAACTTCAACGGCAGCAGGGCCGGACAAAGCATATGTGCAAGATGTGCAAATGCACAGGGCGCAGAATTCTGGGGGCGCATTACCAGGAGCAAGAAAATGTAATCTGATCTTGCAAACAAATATGTACTACTATTTGCCATTCTTTAACCACAAACATTCTTAAAATAATCTCAAAAAAACATCCATCACAACTGTCCTAAGTTATCTCTTGCGCACTAACTAACATCACTTTCATTGTTGCATTCAATGAAAATTTAACTCAAAATATCGCAGAACTAAAAATCCTACCTACCTCACTTCCAAATATTTCACCCTGTTCGTACAAGAGAAAAAAAGAAAAAATCTCAACACAAAAAAGTTCCATGCAAGGGAAAAAAAGAAAAAATCTCAACACAAAAAATTTCCATGCCACCTCATATGTGCAAGATATATTTTATGCACACCGAGTCCCAAAATTAACATAGAGAGTATGACAAAGCAAAATACTTATTCATATTGAATCGTATGGGCTAGAACGTGCAGGTTTTGTATCACGCACGTACCTGAATGTGAGTTCTCATCTACAAAAAAAAACAACAACAAAAATATATGGAGTGTCTTTGATTAGTATTTGTAGTAGAAAGTAGCACAGCAACCTACCTGCTCTCTTCTTTCGGAGACATTTTTTTTGTATTGAGATTTTTTCTTTCTTTCTCTTGCATGAAACTTTTTTGTGTTGAGATTTTTTCGTTTTTCTCTTGTACGAACAGGGTGAAATATTTGAAAATGAGGTAGGTAAGGTAGGTGTCTTTGCTACAAATGGTCAATCGATGTGCAAGTTTTCTTTTTTGCACACTGATTATCGAAACTAACATGGGAGATATTTAAAAAAAAAAAACTTATTTATACGGAACTTATTTATACGGTCAGAGCGTGCAGGTTTTCTTATTGCACACTGTGTAAGAGTTAAGTGCCTGATTACAGATGAAATTTTTAATAGAATGGAAAAGGAGCATAGAGCTTAAAAATTAAAGAGGGATGATTCTATGTGGAGTCGAATTGTTCTTGCGCAGGCAGTTTGTTTTTTGTTTTTGTGAAAGTTAATGACTGTTGTAAGGGCTACTTTTAATGTATATCTAGTCTGGTGCAGAATGCAGATTGTTGCAATTGTTTTTTCGCTTTGTTGTTAATTAATATTAAATACATAGCTATCAGTTTTTAATAGAAGTGACGTATTTTGTGACAAGACCGTAATGTGACTGACTCAGTTGATTTTAGACAAGCTTGAATTACATGAAATTTTAATAAGTATCTAACTGTCAAAGCCAAAGTTATGATAATGGTTCGAATAGGCTTCGTCTTGTTGAGTGGACGTAATTTTATAAAACTAAGAGACTGTGTCTAAGAAACAACTAATGTGCTTTACAAAAATAAACTAAATTAATATAAAATAAAAACTGTGTAGCCTGACCAATTCTAAGTCGGCAAATTAATAACAAGCTATTGAAATAACTATGTATAGTATAGGTACATAGAATTAAGAATCATAAGTGTAAAAAAAAATCTCAATAAAGCACATCCATACATACATACATAATGGTTCGAATATAAAAGGAAAAGAAGCGAGTGTTCAGAATCGAATTCGAACCCTGGAACCAAGAGCATTTTTAGTTTCATGTTGCCCGCATTCCTTAAATTTAGTGGCTAATGATGCTGCTCGGTGCTTATTTTATGCAGTTAAATTTTTCGATACAGTTCAATGTTTGTATAACTTTTTTTAAAGTTCCACAACGAGGTGGGATATTTATAAGAAAAAAATTCCAAGTCATACTTTGAAACCCCCTTCTGAGACAAGATGAGAGAGCAGGTTAGATGCATTGAGGCCTTTAAAAACAAATTAAGAAGAAATATATGAAGCCCTTTTAGAATTAAGAAATCTAGAGGCAAAAAACATTGCAGAATCGTTAGGAAATAAAACTTTTGATTTTACATTTATTTGCTGCCTGCTAATTTGGTTTGATACTTTAGAAAATATAAATTAAACTAGTAAATATTTGCAAAGTCCGTCCGTTAATCTGTCAACTGGCATAACGGTTTTAGAAAATACAAAAAACAGTTTGATTTTCATGCGTTCCGATGAAAAATTTAATGAGTAGGTATTTTCAATTAACCGAGCGTATTGCTAGTTCCCTAGAAATACCAAATATGTTTCCTGTAGCTTCATCATTGCGATCTCAACGTAGAAAAATACTTTATACTGATGAATGTCCTGAAACTATATTAGACCCGAAACAAAGATTTAAAGTTGAATTTTTTTTTAAATACTTGAAAGGTTTGATACGTATGGTATCAATTTTTCATTTTTTAGTAACATAAGCGAATGTTTAAAAAATAAAAATGTACCTACGTGCTTCATGCCTTAATTTGCAGAATGTTTTAACATAAATTAATTTTAAAGATTTAGATGGAGAAGAATTGTTTCAAGAGTTAACCGTAATATCCCATCTTGTTACACCACAAAGCTCAAGTTTAGATGTGTTAAATTTTATTTTTAGTTCAAACCTTGAAGATTTTGCCCCGAATTTAGTAATTGCTCTCCAAATTCTTAATACAATCCCGGTCACGAGTCACGGTAGCTTCAGGAGAACGTAGTTTTTCTAAACTTAAAATTATTAAAAATTATCTTAGGACAACCATGACTCAAAAGAGATTGGTAGGTTTATCTATAATGTCCATTAAAAAGAAATTATTAAATTCTTTAGACTTTGATGATCTCATTTCTGAATTTGCAAAATGTAAGGCCAGAAAAGTAAGTTTCCAAGTTTAAAAGTTTCCCCTCTGCTCATTTCTTCGCTGCGTTTTAGTTTAATGGTTAAGGCCTCCTGGGGATACCTCAATAAAAAAAACGCATTGAAAGTCTACCTCCTGGGTAATCTGGGAAAGGCTTATGCTTGTGTATCAGTTTATGTGTAAAAAAAATATAAAAAAAGGGGCGCTTTCTACAAATCTTGCACAGGGCGCAAGTTTGGCTGGGGCCGGCGCTGAACGGCAGCGTATGATAAGCTCATTAAATTCTGATCTTGACAGTATTGTCCAATGGGGAATCAAAAACCGTGTAGAATTTAATGCTTCGAAAACTAAATGCTGTCTCCTGTAGTTAAAGCGTAACGCACCCCCGATGCCACTATCTATGAGTTGCACTTGCATCCAGGAAATTAATCAACTATCAGTACTGGGTATGTGTATTACAGATCACCTCTTATGGAATGATCACATATTCGATATCGCCAAAAATGCTGCCAGGTGCTTAGGATTTCTCCGACGATGGAAGAAATTTTTCACCCCTTCTGATCTGGCTATAATCTACAAAGCTTTCATCCATCCAAAACTTGAATATAATTCGCATATCTGGGAAGGTGCCCCTAAAACAAGTTTAAATCTCTTGGATAGAATTCAAAAAGGGCTTTAAAAATGATAGGCGACAGAACTATAATCGAAACATTTACATCGCTAGAACACCGCCGCAATGTTTCATGCCTTTCGTTGTTTTATCGATATTTTTACAAACAATATTCTGTCGAATTAGCCAGTTGCATTCCACCCCTTAAACTGTTCAGCCGTAATACTCGCACTTCTAGGAATGCTCATCAGTTTACCCTTGAGCTCAATTTCGGGCGTGCTGTCAAGTATAGAAATTCTTTCCTAAATCGCACATCGCGAATGTGGAATGCTTTGGCCAACTCTGTTTTTCCCTCCCATTTTGATGTTCAGAAATTTAAGACCAATGTGCACCGCTATCCCTCTTAAATCCTTCCCTATTTTCCTAACGCTCGCACTGTGTTTAAATATACACATATAAAGGGTACTAGTAACCCCTTGAGTGCTTGTGAATTATAAAAAAAAAAAAAAAATTACGGGAAAACAACGCATTCCCAACCTTTATGAAATAAGTCGCTGGCGACTTTAGACTGATCCTGCCGGTAATTACTAGAGGTACACCGGCAGATGAAATAAACGCATGTTTGAAAGCATCTGTGTTATGGGTACATGTAAAAAAGTTGTGTCTGACGAATATGCGAGTACAGCTACACAATGATTCTCAAGCAGGACAATATGCCGCTGCTCTTCTAAAAATCGGAGAAGATTGGTGTTCCATTCCTGTTAATGAGAAATATTGACGCACCAAAGTTATGTAATGGCACATGGCTACAGATTACTCACCTGGAAGGAAATATTATTAAAGCTATAATCGTGACTGGAATAGCAAAAGGAAAAAACGTGCTCACGAGTCTCAAACCCACAAAATCTTTACGTTCTGGCCAAAAGGAAGGAAAAACAAAAAACGTCGTATATAAAATTGTATTGCAGTAAACTATCTTCTTCTTAAAATGTATTAACCTAACCTAACCTAACCTATGACAATCACACTTAGTATGGCCTCATCCCATCTCGGCACAATTCAAACATACGTACAAAAAAGTACAGGTTTTTTCATACTACTATCCAAAAAACTATCTAATGCGGACGAACTCGTGGGTAACAGCTAGTTCCTTATAAAATTGAGAGTAGCTCTGGGTATTTAACGGATTTGAAAATGAGAAAAAAATTGGGCGTATTTATTTTTTGAGTGATTTTTGAAATTCATATTCACATAGCGTTTTTAATACAGCTTATTTATTTTAAAAATAAAGTGGTTTTCGTTAGTATTATTGAGGTTATGTTACATTAATATTTTATTTTTATTTTTACAACATGGAAATTGTTATGATTATTTTATTTTTTTTATTTGATAGAGGTCGAGCATTGGTTTGAAATTCAAATCGAAATGATTACTGAGGTAGGTCACAATTCTGAAAAAATGTATTTTTAAAATCACTTTCTTTTGTGATTTCACATGAAAGAAAAATCAAATTTTGGGTTCATTTTAGGTTTTTTTTATTTATTATTTATTTATTTTAAGTTTTGCGTTTTAACAAAATAAAATGTATCTTTAGATCTTTATGAAAATTAAAAAATAGTTTTAATTTGAATTTGGAATAGTTAACTTAAAAACATGAAATAGTTTTTCATAAAATGTAGCTTTTTTCTTAAGAAAATTAATTTAAAAAATTAATGTTCTAACGATTTTTGAAAAAATTCAATAAATCAAGGTGTTTGGATCAATTAAATGGCATTTAAAGTTTTGAAGACAAACTTATTTTATAGTTTAATTTCTAAATTTTTAAATAATATCTAAGTACTATTTTGATAGAACACTATTTGATATATGTAGGAGCAAGTTCATGCGACTGATTCGCGCACTTAATTTTTAACAAAACTAGTGAAGAAAAAAGAGGACAAGTAATATGATATTCTTAATATTTATATATACATGTATTTATCTTAAAGACATACATATTTTAAGGGATGGTTTTTTTGTTATTAATTTTCCACCCTAATGCACTCTTACCAAGATTATTTAATTTTGTTTACATTTTTCAGGTCATACATTCGAAATATTTCGCAGTTTCAGAGGATATGTTACGATTTTTAAAATATTTAATTGTTCTTAAGAATGAACTTGTGTATGTACCAGGTACCTATGTTCTTTGTTGACTATTGTGTTAGTCTATTATGTACTTTATTAACTATGTAGTTCCTAATATTCATCAGTTTGAAAATGTATTATAACGTGTTTAAACAAAAATTATAATTATTATAAAATATTTTTAAATTGCTTAGATACAAATTTTAAGAACTGAAATAACAACAAAAATCAACTTTACATCTTAACTAGTATTTGAATCCTTGCAATATGTTTGGGAGATTTTGAAGTCTTTATTTTGGATCTTATAATTTGTCTAGTTTTTAATTTTTTTAATTTTCCCTACCCACATTAATTTAACATAATGTGTGAGTACATAATTTTGCAGGATTTTATTAAAAGATTTAAGTAAATTCTGTAAGTTTTTAGGAAGGCACATATATTTTTTTAACATATCATCCACAATTCATTTCTCAGAGTAGGGGTTGTTTTCCCCTTTCTTATCCAAATAAAAGCAATAAACTGGACAAAATTATAGCAACTTACAGGCGTTACTTCTCCTTCATTTCGAGTAAATGAATTTTTCGAATTAAATTTTGAGCTTTTTGTGGATGAAAATAATTTCTCCTTCAAATATCTATTTTATGAATTTGCTCTGGGTTCATCGACTTAAGAATATTTATTAAAAAATAAGCATTTTTATTATAATACTTGAACACTGTTAAATTAGATGTTAAAATAACTTAAAGGAAATTTTTAGGATTTTAGTATATTATTTACTTCCAAAGTTGACATAACATTTTGTTATGATTTAGTAGGTATATAACGTCATAATAAATTAAATTGAAGGAGGGCGTGGGATGTTTTCAAACTCCATTTGAACTTTTAGAAGATTTTTTAGAAATGAAGCCAAATTATTTTAATTTCAAACTTGTCTGTTTTCCTCCTCTTCGTCTTTGCTGATATATTTGATTTTTATATTGTTATTTTTGACCGCATTAATCATAGATTAAGTTCAAACTTAGAAGAAATAATTAAAAAGGGATGATTCGGAGGATATGAACCTGTTGTTACTTAATATTTAGTTCATTGAGCTCTTAAAGCTTAAATTGTAGTTAATTTAGGTTTTTAAAAATTGTGTTATAAATTGCCTTTTTCAATATCCTTGAAATTCAGTGTTAAAAAAAGCAATAAGAGAAAAAAGCAAGGAAGATTGAGGTGCATAAACTTGTATTAAACATTTATTAATTAATTACATTTAATTTTTGAGAAAAAAAAACTTAATGTGAAGAACATTTTCAGTATCTAGTTTACTTTTCTAAGAACCCTCATTAGTTGTTAGGCTTCAACTTTAAAAAATAAATAAATTAGGTGGCGCAACAGTCCAATGAGAACTAGGGCCTAGTTACTTACAATTCTCAACCGTTTTTGTGTGCGAGTATTGTTGTCAGGAATGGAGGAGACCTACTAATTTAAGCGGAATACGAACGGCTAATTTGATAAAGCACGTTTCGTGACAAGAATTACTCTTGGAGAAATTGTCAATTTATCGCAAGAGGCAGTACCCGTGAAAAAAATTTTGTTTTTGTTAAGTTGGCACAGGCAGGGAAGGGATTAAACCCAAGACCTGTGGCGTAACAGCCCTACGCGTCTAACCATCACGCCACGGGTACTACCAGAGACAGACTAGAGGAGAGAGGGTTTGAAAGGAAATGTCGGTGCACATTGGTTTTGAATTCCTGAATACTGCAATGACTTGGAAAAACAGAGTGTGGCAAGGCATTCCACATTCCCGTAGTACGGCTAAAGAACGAATCTCTGTATTTGACAGTACGGCCGAAGTTGGGCTCGAAAGTATACTGATGAGCATTCCTAGAAGCGCGAGTATTACGGTTGAACTATTTAAGGGGAGGAATGCAACTGGCTATTTCACTAGAGCATAAGCCGTTAAAATAACGGTAAAAAAGGGTCAGCCAAGAAACCTCCCGACGATGTTCAAGCGAAGTAAATGAACGTATGATGATATTATCACGTATCAATTTAAATGCTCTACGTTCAAAACTATCCAAGAGGCTTTAGTAAGTTGCAGGAGCACCAGCCCAGATATGGGAGTTATACTCAAGCTTTGGACGTATAATCTTGTAAATAACAGCCAGATCAGAATGGTGAAATATGTCTTGCTTCGCCTAAGGAAACCCAAACACCTTGCGAAAATTTGGCGACATCGCGTATGTGATCGTTCAACAAGAGGTGGTTGGTGACACACATACCGAGAATATCGAGATGTTCAGTCTCATTGATGCAAGTGCCATCCATGGATAATGGCAAAGGGGGTTTATCTGGCTTTAACGATACAAGGTTTTTTATTCCCCATTGTACAATGCTGTTTATCTTTGCAGTTCCACATCCGAAGAAGAGGGATGTGAGTCTGAAAACGAATATGAAAAGCTAAGAGTACTATCGTCAGCAAAACAATGTATTGGATAAGTTGCAGACTGGAGATCTTTAATAAAAATGAGAAAGAGTGTTGGAGATAGAACAGAGCCCTTGGTGTGCCCCAGGGCTCTGTTCTATCTCCAACACTCTTTCTCATTTTTATTAATGATCTCCAGTCTGCATTTATTTTGAAGTTTTCAGACGTGAATCCATCCAATACTACTTGCATTGAACGATGCGAAAGGTAATTACTAATCCAATGAAGCAGGGATTCATGAAAACCGAAAGCACGCATTTTCGATAAGAGAGCCTGAAGCCAAACCCTATCAAATGCTTTTGAATATCAAGTGCAATAATCTTAATTTCTGCAAAGCGATGCAAAGATTTGCTCCACTGTTCGGTGAGATGAACCGTGAGATCACCAGAGGACCTATTGCTTCGAAAGCCGTACTGACGGTCATTAAGAAGCTTTCGATCTTCAAGATATTTCTTAAGCTGATAATTAATCAGCGTTTCCACGACCTTGGAAAGAACGGACGTCAGTGCAATCGTTCGGTAAGAGGATGAGGAAGATTCGCCTTTTTTGGGGATGGGCTGGACAAATGCAGTTTTCCATCCGCTCGGAACGAGACTTGGGGAGTAGGACAGATGAAAAAGCTTATGCAGGGGTTTTGCCAGCGTTGAATTACACCTCTTCAAAAGAATAGCGGGGATACCATCCGGTACAGCGGATTTATGAATGTTGAGATCTTTTAGAAATCTTGCCACAGTACGAGTGCGAAAAAAGATTGGTCCCATAGAATCACTAACTCGCTCAAGTACAGGCAGAGTCATAATACTCACTGGCAGCGTAGAATTGGGGGCGAACTGTCTAGCAAAGAGATTAGCTTTCTCTTAAGAGCTAACATAAGGAGTGTCATTGACAACGAGTGTATATAAGTATAAAGGTATAAAAGTAATTTATCACAAAGAATTCTTGAAATATGTTTAGATATGTTGAAAACGATTTCTTTAAAATATAGCATAAAGGTAATATTGGAGATCGGAGTCGGAATCAGCACCAACAATTAATTATAAAATGTTTTTTCAAAACTATTAAAGCATACAGAGTCAAATGAAGACCTTTAGGTAAGTCTTTTATCTTTATCTCATAACTAATGATTAGTTCCGAAAACTATTTGAGAAACCAAAATGATTTAAACTGTATCTAAAAGATATAGTTTTGTCCTGTGCAAAATCATCACCAATTATTTGTTAAGAACTATGTTAAAAAAATCCCATTTTATGTGTTTCTCTTACATTTTTGAAGAGGTATATTTTAACAACCAGGCTTCATAAATAAAAAATAAGTTGACATTCCAATTTTAGACAAACAAACCCTTAGGAAAAGAAAAGTATTGTTTAGTTTGTGTGGCAGAAAAAAAAACTTAATTTAATTGGTGCATTTTTCTACTTAAATGTATAGGTATATAGAATTTATATTTTTAAAAGACTTAATTTACTATAAACAACATTATTAAAGCTTCACAACAAACTTTGACTTTAAATTTACGGAAGGACTCCATAATTAGATAATTCGCAATTATAAAAAATTACTGCACATAACTTAACTTTTTTAAATCTTCCCATAGGAAGTTAATGTAATCGGTCCGATTTGTCGAATTGAAAATTTTGACATTAACCGACGCGCGACGGAGCGGCGACGTTTTAAGGCAGGGCCGACGATGGGTGTTTTAGCACCCGCGTGCCAGAGCCCAAAATGCCGCCCAACGTCTTGTTAGGGTACACACTCTTGCAAATCCGAATATCAAATCCAATTCCAACTTTATCTTTTTCAAACCTACTTTTTAATTTTATATTTTTCAAGGATCAAAACCAACAAAATAAGGAAGCATATACTCTTTCACAAAATTAATTTACATTTATTTTAAGTCTACTCGTATATATATATAAAAATCAATGCCACTTTTCGTTGTAAAGTTATAACTCAACAATGCCTTTATCGATTTGGATAATTTTGGTCTTGAATTATTCGTGGAAGTCCAGAAAAGGTTTGTACGTAGAGAAAATTTGAAAAAAAAAATCTTGAAAAGGTGTTAAATCAACATCTTTCTATACTTTCCATATACAAACAATTTGTACTAATACTTAAAAGCCAATTTGAACCTTTGGCAAAACAATCGAAGTCAAAAAAAGTGACGTTAGTTCTGTCAAACAAATTTAATGTCATCATATGTCATTTCATTTTATCAGCGATAATTATTGCTTTGTTGTGTTTATTTTTTCCAAAATACTCGTATTGTTGAGTTATTGCATCGCAGCGTTGACCCTGTACCTGTACTTTATCTTGCACGGCGATCAAGAATACGTGTCGTCCCGTTTTGGATAAAATACTGAGTGCTGCTTTTAATTACAATAGTCAGATTGATTATAGTAAGAACGGATACATTGGAATGATGGACGCAATATGTCCACATTGTGATACGGCTAACTTTCCAGGTGAAACGCACGGAATGTGTTGTGCTAATGGTAAAGTGAGATTGCCAACATTAGAACCTCCACCGAACCATTGTATTCATTTATTTTTGGGACATCTCAAACGTCGAAGCAGTTTTTGAGTAATATTCAACGGCATTTCAAATTACTTCTTTTGGTGCTACTAAAATTTTTAGAGATAATCTTATGCCGACTTTTAAGGTAAATACCTCAACAGTATTGACCCATATTTTATTTATATCAATCTGCATCATAAAGTCTTAAAAATTCTGATTCAACATCTACCTAAAATTACATACATGAACATGTTACAGATTCAGGGCCAGATTTATCATCAAGCTGGTTCGTTATTGCCATATCCCGACGCTGATCATCAATTTTTGCAAATTTATTTTATTGGTGATGAAAATCGTGAATTGGATCAACGTTGTGCAATTGTTTCAAATAAAAGACGAGAAGTTATTCGTGAGCTACAAAAGTTTTTCCATCAGCATAACGCATTAGTTCAATTGTTCAAAATTGCTCTTGATCGTATGCCATCTGATAATCACAAAATTGTAATAGCACCAAATTGAATATTCAACAAAAACATGTATATGATACCAAGCCGTTTCCAATAATGCAGTTAGATTATATTTCTTGGATGCACCTGGTGGTACAGGCAAAACTTTCATTGTGTCATTGATTTTAGCGACTATTTGATTGGAACAGAAAATTGCATTGGCACTTGCATCTTCGGGAATTGCTGCTACATTATTAGAAGGTGGTCGGACCGCACATTCTGCATTAAAATTGCCATTGAATGTCAGGTGATTGAAACTCCAACTTGCAATATTTCTAGAAATTCTGCTATGGCAAAAGTTTTGCGATTAATGTCAATTATATTATATGGGATGAGTGCACAATGGCGAATAAAAAATCAATAGAAGCATTTTATCGAACAATGCAAGATTTACGCGGTAATCAACAGCTTTTTGGTGGTGCTCTGATATTGCTGTCAGGGGACTTTAGTCAAACATTGCCTGTCATTCTTCAACTCCTGTTGATGAAATAAACGCCTGTTTGAAGTATAATCCATATTAATCCATCAAAACTGTGTAATGGCACCAGATTGGCAGTGAAAAAGTTATTGCCAAATTTGATTGAAGCTACAATCTTAACTGGTAAATCAAAAGGAGAAGTGTGTTTGATACCGCGTATCCCTATGATTCCAACTGATATGCTATTTTAATTCAAAAGATTACAATATCCTGTGCGTTTATCATTTGCGATGTCCATAAATAAGGCCCAAGGGCAAACACTTCACGTTTGTAGTGTCAATTTGGAGGAATCGTGTTTTTCACATGGCCAACTTTATGTTGCCTGTTCCAAAGTCAGTACCCCAAACTGTTTATTTATTCATGCTCAAAATGGAAAAACAAAAAATATTTTTTATCCAACTGTTTTAGACTAACCTATATAGACCCACCATAGTAAGAGTAGCCAAACCTTTTTTATTTTTTAGTTTTTACTCTTTGCTGATAAATTCGGACTTTTAAATAGCTAGCAATTTAAAATATTTGTTTGTTTGAATAAATGAACTTAATAATCATTTTTTTATTACTATGCCTTATACGTAGCGAAGCACGTACAGGGCCGCTAGTAATAACATAAAAATAAATTATACATTATAGCTTATGTGTAAAAAAATATAAGTTTTATATCTAATATCGCAAAAAATATTAATAACTAGCGGCCCGTCCCGGCTTCGCAAGGGTAGACATAAATAAGAACAGATATTTAAGTTATAAGTATGCTAATTAAAACGACCATGAATCACTAAATTAGAAAACATTTTGTTGTCCTATCATTAATACTCTTCGCAGCGTATGCGGTGAAAGACATTTTATGGCTAATTTTTTTACACCTTCGGTTGGTTTTAATAGGAATTTCTAAAGATTTATATAGTAATATAGTACTAAATATAGCCCATGTTACTCAGTGATAATGTAGCTTTCTAATGAAAAAAGAATTATTAAAATCGGTCCAGTACTTTTTGAGTTTATTCGTTACATACAAAAATACAAATCTTTCCTCTTTATAATATTAGTGTAGATAACTATTACAGAAATGTTCATATATTATAAGGTACAGAGTATTCTTAATGCATTCTTCTTTGGTTTGACAGTTTTAAGAGCCGTTATGAGCGCTCATAAAGCATAAAACAAATAAAACAAATCCGTTGAGTTGTTTTTTATTATATATGTAAGTTTGTTGCCATCTTATTCACAAACTTAGCCACTTTAATAACTACTTTTGCCAGATCTCTTCTACCGTCTCGACACTTTGCTAAAACACTCAACATGTTTACATCTAGTATTAAGGATCTTACTTTTCAATATTAATATTTTATTATTTTATACTAATTTTCAATCGTATGTAAATTGTTCAATAAGTTATATCAAAGATTTTAAAGCCGCGACATAATTGTTGATTTAGGTATGTTAATAAATATTATTCTTATTGTTATGTTTTTGTTAATAATGTTTTTATTTGTTAATTTAATTATAAATTAGTTCTTTACTGCGTCAACTTGTGTCTTTATCAAATTATTGGAATCATTCTTATTCAACAATCGAAGTTTCAAGCCAAACATTTGAAACTTACATATACATACATATATAAAAAAAAATTTGGCTGACCCAAATATCTCTCGAACCAGTGCATTCAAACTTATTTAATTTTAAAAAAAAAATATTGTTTTTAACAATTGCTTTAAATTTTTAGAATTTTTTTTTATAAAAAATAGAAATCTACAAAAATTCCATTGTTAAAAACTGATGTTTGGTTCGAATGTCTTCAGAATTAATGGAGGTATTGACTTCAAAAGTATTTAATTCTATGTAAATTTTTGAAGTAACACAATATAATGTGCTTAGAAAAATCCGATCGGTATTTTTATTTTAAAGAAATGAAAACATTCAAAAAATGCTATTAAAATTGATAAAAATTGGTTTTCGACTAAAATCGTCGGGAACATAAAATAAATATTAAAATTAAAAATTGAATTGTTAATTTTTCTACAAAACACGAACATCTACAAAAATAACAAAAAACTTATAAGAAATGGTTTTCGATTCAAGTATTTTCTTACTCAAAATATTGTCGACAGACGGGTACGGTTGGAAAGTTTTCGAAAGATTTTTGTTTTAAAATACGAAACTTTAAGTAGCCTATAAGATCATGCCTCTTATATATAGTATACACACTGAAATTGACAAATCCTTCAAAACTAACTAATGTCATTTTAAAAGACATATGTATGCAATTCAAATTAATCTCTCGGATTCAATATTATGTATTTATGTTTAGGAATACTTCAAATAAATTGCAATTATCTCAGATTCTTTGTTCTTAAACACGCAACTTCACTCGTGTGTCTTCAATAACAGTAAATATTGTTTTTTTTTTCGTAAAATAGGTCAATTGGAATCCTTTTTGTGACCTTTATACTTCATAGTATCCAGTACCTGGGTAAAACCCAATGCACTAAAGACCAAAGGTAACGGAAAAACAAATAATTGGAATTGAGTAATCGATACATTGCAGTAAAAAAAACAATACATTTTCCTAGAAGAGAGGAATAATTTCACTCGATTTTAAAAATAAATTGTTTTCCCATGTAGTGGGATAAATTTTCAAAAATGCATGTACTATATTTATACGTAATCCTAAGCGGAATTTGTATGCACTCTACGAGAAGTACGTATTTTAAGTTAAGATATCTTCAACATTAAATCCCCTTAAAAACTGACATCCTATCCCTACATAATTGGAATTGAAATTCAAGTTAAAAAACATTTTGGTACCTAGTGCCACATTAGAAAAACGCTTGCCCATTTTAAAGCTCCTAACCTTTATCCTTTATTTAGAAAACCACCAATTTGATAAGAAGATGTCATTGAAACAAACCTGACAAACAAAATTTCTTCGATGATTAAATAACTTTGATATTTAAATTAAAACAAAGTTTATAAATAGACTGTGCGACGAAACAAAACAAACTAGACTACACAACTAGCATCGATTCTTAGAAATCTTATTGATAGAGTAAGGTTTTCTGGCAGATTGTTAGATCCTGAACAAACAAGGCTATGGATCATCCATAAAAGTAGTTGCAGAACTATTTATAACCATGGGTACTTTAGACCACCAAATAACCCAATTACAAGTCTCGAGAATCATAGATCGTTGTAATGAAAATACAGAACCAGGAGAAGACAGGATACCTTATGAATTCTTTTAAAACGCAACGAACGGCTTTATTGAACAGTTATCAAAAACTTTCAACTGGATTTACGACTGTTGTGAGGTTTACAAAAGCTTCAGGAAAAACATCATATTCACAATACTGAAGAAAAGCAATCAAACGGACCACAATAACTATAGTGGTATATAATATTTTCTTGATGTTCAAATGGTAGACATGTGCATTCAAGAGGACACAAGCGCCCACAGGTTTTTTTTCAAATTCCACCTCTGTCTATCAACTCTTATTAACACCTCCCCGTGGTGAACATCGGGTGCCTAGTACCTCAACTAGAACCCCAGTGGAAAGATGCTGGGTCAGCAAACGAGAGAGAGGGGGAGAGGTGTTTCCACTAAGGCACCTCTCCTTATCCAGACGGCAGCGGAGGAATTCCCGAGATGGAATCAACGGTGGCGTCTACAGTTCCAGTAAGGTTGAACTACTTAGTGAACACCTTATAGGGCTTCTACGACTTATTCGGAGCCCAGGCCGATAAGGAGCGGTTTATCCGGCTCCCCGTCCTTGGAGTTATACTAAGGATCTGGCCCTCCAGGTTGGAGGTTGTGCCGTCGTCGGGGTGACTTCCTGGCCACGTGAAAACATCATAGTTGCGAAGCACCAACAAGCCTCGGATACGGACGGATTTACTGTTGACAACCTACGCAAACGAATTAAGGACAACGAACTTCGGATATGCACGTGGAATGTTAGGTCCCTTAACAGACCACGTGCGGCCGAAGAAATAGCGGAGGCCCTAGACTGCTATAAAGCAGACATCACCGCCATCCAGGAAATACGATGGGATGGGCCGGGAAATAAGAGGATGAAAAACTGCGACATTTACTATGGTGACTGCCACCGAGAAAACCAACAGCGCTTATTTGGATGCGGCTTTGTCACTGGAGTCAGACTAAGGCAAGAAGTCTTGAGCTATAAGTGCATCAAAGAGCGCCTCATGACCATCCGCATCAAGGCTAAATTCGGCAACATTAGCCTGATATGCGCGCAGGCCCCACAGAAGAGAGGAATGACAACACCAAAGATTTTGCTGCGGGGCGAAACGTCATGGTAGCCAGTACGCATTTTCCACACCTCAACATCCACAAAGGAACTTGGAGTTCTCCAGATCAATCTACTGTCAACCAGATTGACCATATTGCGATCGACGCCAAAAACGCTTCCAGCATCATGGATGTCCGAACTTTCCGAGGAGCTAACATCGACTCAGACCACTACCTCGTTGTAGCCAAGGTAGCACTTCGGGTTTCCAGACCCAAGGCAAAACAGAGAGATGCTGGAAGAAGGTACAACGTCGAGCGGCTACAATCGCAAGAGATCGCCAAATCCTTCTCCGACCGAGTCACAAGTAACCTCTCTCGAAGTTCTCTGCCGCAACACAATGTATAGAGAACCAGCCGCCTCTGATGTGCTGGGTTTCAAGAAACCACCAACAAGGAACCAAAGGACGAGAGCTGCTCATGAGCTCTGCGAGCAGAGGCGAAGGGAATACCGACTCCTCAGAAGGAAAAAGAGAGGGCATGAGAAGCGTGCGGTCGAAGATGTTGAGAGGTTTAAAAGCAGGAATGAAGTTCGAAAGTTTTATGAACAGGTGAAAAGAAATTCACAGGTACATAAACCTAGAACCGAAGGCTGCAAAGACGAAAGTGGAAACATCATAGTGGAACCGCAGTCAATGCTGAGGATATGGAAGGACCACTTCTGCAGACTGTATAACGGCGAAGACGAACCGAATTCCGCTGTCAGGCAGGATGATCCATTCAACATAGACGACGAATGCCAACAATTCCGTCCTCCTGACTTAGACGAAGTATAGATTGCCATATCTAAGCTGAAGTCTATTAAAGCCGCTGGAGCGGATGGCTTGAATGCGGAGCTCTTTAAAGTAGCTGGAGATCAGTTGGTTAGGAGTATGCACCAACTTATCTGTAAGATATGGTCGGAAGAAAGCATGCTCGATGAATGGAATCTCAGTATTGTTTGCCCGATCCTGAAAAAAAATTACTAGCATATGCTGATGACATTGACATACTCGGAAGAACTCAGCGTGATGTCAATGGGGCTTTTGTGAGTATTGAGGCAGAGGCGGAAAAAATGGGTTTAACGGTTAATGAGGGCAAAACAAAGTACATGCTGTCATCAAGAAAGGACCTACAACACCGACGGGGAGTGGAGGAGAAGATGGAACGACGAGCTGTACGGGCTGTACAGTGGCGTAGACTTAGCCAGAAGGGTAAAAGTCCAACGACTAAGATGGCTGGGTCACGTAGAGCGCATTGAAACCAATGGTACGGCCCGGAAAGCCTTCGAATCCACACCACAGTAGAGGAAAACTGCGAATCAGGTGGAGCGCACAAGTGGAAAGTGACCTCACCCAACTTGGACCGCGAAACTGGAGACATCTAGCTAGGGGCCGAGCTAAATGGAGAAGTTTGTTGGGTGAGGCCCTGGTTCACACAGGACTGTAGCGCCACCTTAAGTAAGTAATATCTTTTCTTAACGCTGTTACGAAGACCTTTACGGGAGCAATATTGGAAAGACTCACTAATTGGGTAAATGAAAATAATCTACTCAGCCAAATTTCGTAAGTGTTATTCCACAGTAGACAATATCTTTATTTTGACAAGTATTGTCTGATCCCATCTAAAAAAAAAACTATGTGCCTTGTTTGTAGACTTCAAAGCAGCTTTCGACACCATTAAAAGAAAAGTCTTATTTTACAAACTCCCGAATCTAGGCATGTCTACGAAGATGCATAGAATACTGCAACAGTGTTGCCACGATTATCAATATGGGGTGTATGGGGTGGTAATATATCATCAGGATTGTTTCAAACAGAAACAGGAGTAAAACAAGGCTGCCTTTTTAGCCCACTCCTTTTCTCTCTCATTCTGCTTGGATGACCTCAGTGTACACCTACTTGGAGATATATCTTAAGCAGAAACTAAAGTCAAAGTTCTGATGTATGTGGATGACTTAGTAGTATTGGTTGACAATATGAATATGATGCAACTGATGATCAAGAAACTCCAAATATATTGTGATTTATGTAACTTTAAGCCAAATACGAGCAGATAAAAAATCTTGATTTTCTGAAAAGGAACTAGACGGTTTGCAAGAAATCAGAAATGGTATTGGAAAAAAACGAAGAAATAGAAAAGGTCAAACAATACAAATATCTGAGTGTCCTGCTAATCAACCAAATTTCTTTCTAGACTCACTTGGAAGAATAGCTGAAAGAGGCAAAAAGATCAATTAACAATTTTCCAATACTTGAACTCCTTGAAAAAGTTGAAAAGCTTCAACTAGCAAATTCATGATAGCCAAAGGAGATTGACGTCCAAGTATCTCAAATATGACTTGGGAAGTAAGAATTACTTCTATAATGATATAATGGCTGATTTTTTTGAGGTTAGGATTTTCATGCATTAGTATTTGACAGATCACGCGGGATTTCAGACATGGTGTCAAAGAGAAAGAATTGAATTTTATTACCAAAATCAGTGTTCGGTTCGAAATGTGTGTGTATCGACAAATTTTGTTCAGCGATGAGGCTCATTTCTGGTTGAATGGCTACGTAAATAAGCAAAATTGCCGCATTTGGAGTGAAGAGCAACCAGAAGCCGTTCAAGAACTGCCCATGCATCCCGAAAAATGCACTGTTTGGTGTGGTTTGTACGCTGGTGGAATCATTGGACCGTATTTTTTCAAAGATGCTGTTGGACGCAACGTTACGGTGAATGGCGATCGCTATCGTTCAATGCTAACAAACTTTTTGTTGCCAAAAATGGAAGAACTGAACTTGGTTGACATGTGGTTTCAACAAGATGGCGCTACATGCCACACAGCTCGCGATTCTATGGCCATTTTGAGGGAAAACTTCGGAGAACAATTCATCTCAAGGAATGGACCGGTAAGTTGGCCACCAAGATCATGCGATTTGACGCCTTTAGACTATTTTTTGTGGGGCTACGTCAAGTCTCAAGTCTACACAAATAAGCCAGCAACTATTCCAGCTTTGGAAGACAACATTTCCGAAGAAATTCGGGCTATTCCGGCCGAAATGCTCGAAAAAGTTACCCAAAATTGGACTTTCCGAATGGACCACCTAAGACGCAGCCGCGGTCAACATTTAAATGAAATTATCTTCAAAAAGTAAATGTCATGGACCAATCTAACGTTTCAAATAAAGAATCGATGAGATTTTGCAAATTTTATGCGTTTTTTTTTTTTTTTAAAGTTCTCAAGCTCTTAAAAAATCACCCGATAATTGTAGGTATGATAGCGACAATCGGTAAGACCAGAGATGAGCTCTTGTCTTTAAACTTCAAACCTTATGCTTTAAAGTGGAGAACTTATCCAAATACTAAACGGAGAAAACTAGAAAGTCTCTTTGCACCATTATGATATATTTATGTATCCATATGTAATATAAAATTCAACTAACTTCATTTATTGGTATTATCAAGTGATTTACACAAAAAATGTTAAAGATTAACATTCTTCAATAAGGACGGGTAGATGTTGAAAATGTCAATCGTGGCGTTTGCTGTGTGACACGTAGCGCCGGCCTTTCTGCACACATGAACCACATGTCGTCTAGGTCCATAGAGTTCAATTTGGGCCACAAGAAATTAGTTTAAATCGTTATGTAGCGCTCGCTGTTGACGGTGACCGCCTCATTAACGTCGTTTTCCAAAAAGTACGGACCAAATACGGCGCCGCCGGCCTAAAATCTACACCAAACGGTAACTTTTTGAGTATGCATTATCACCTGGTGAACCTCGCGTGGGTTGATGTCACCAATATACGGCAATTCTATTTGTTATTACACCCATAATTTTTCGGCCAAAATTGGAGTCCTCTTCCAAACGATTCGAAGCTCAGTCAGCGAACAAACGGCATTGTCTATGGTCATGAACTTTGATCTCCTGGGTTATTTGGATCTTGTACGGGTGTAGGCCCAAGTCCCGACGCAAAATTCGCAATTTGAAGCCTGCGAAACCGGTCGTCTCAAATTTGGCCACCAAACGTTGAAAAGTCGACTGTGAAGGGCCACCACGTCTGCAGTAAAATGGGCGCAATGCCCGCAACGTTTGCGTTAATGAACACTCATTTTGATAATAAAGTTTTATCATTTAAAGGTGATGTTCAATCGTGTAACTTGCCATGATGATTTGGCATAAGCAACTGAATAATAAACAAAAGATTTGACAGATGTCGCCACACGGCGCCAAAATCTACTCGCGCCAATTGAAAAACTCTTTTTATAAATGTGGACCAAATACAAGTTTGTTTTTAAAAATGCAATAAAATCAAACGTTTCCAACTTTTTAAAGCTTTATCAGTACGAGCGAAAATTACCTAAATAATATCGTATAAATGACTGTTTCACCTGGTATCAAATTCTGTCTTTTTAATTCTCGAAATGGTTTCAGTCTGTAGTTTACTAATTGCTTGGGTGATATTGGTGCTTGAATCAGTTAATTATTGTTGTTATATCATCGCTGCAAAAGGGCATTTGCTTTTGGGCAATAACGTGTGGCTTTTCCGAGAACCAGCTGTTGCCAAAAACTTTAAAGTGGATGCCTTAATTCAGCCAAACATTTTTTTTTTCGAAAAACCATCTGTTTGGGCTACATAGAATTCACTTTGGAAATTAGTTTTTAATATTTTTTAAAGTTATTTCAGCGCAAAACGATTCGATTTCGTTTTGCGGAGGCGTGATTCTGACTAAATGTCATGATTTCAAACAGGAAACAGGTGCCAATGTCAAAACAACCTATTGTTTAAAAATAATACGCTCGACTGTGCACTGTGATGATAACAACAACAAAATTGAAACAAATTTCTATTGCAGTATTTATTACCGTGGTTTCTGATAACCACCTCCAACGTATCATTTTGATCTTTCCTATCAGTCTAGTCAATTATAAACTGGGCTATTATAATGCATCATTTCATTAACAACAAAATAAACCTCAAACGTAAATACAAAATTAGCTAATGTCTGTAAAATTATCCCACATTGCCCGCATAACCAACAATTACATAAAAACATCACTTTTATCATCAAATGTAAACTTCATTGAAAATAAAATAAGACTGTGGGTTGGTAACCTGCATTAATTTTTTAAATTGATGGCCATTTCTAGTTGTTATGGTTAAAAAATGCACTTTTTGAGCTGTATTTTAGGCTAAGAAGCTATAAAGGCCAACTTTCCTCGGTATTTCGTTGTTGATGTGAGTTGTTCCTTCATTGCTGCTAGTTTGCTTTCCCTTTTGAAAGTTGTCATTTTGAAACTCCTTTCACCTACACGAGACGTTATTAAACGTTAATGACAAGTAGTTCTTCCTTTGAAAAAATAATTCTTGTTTACAGGATACATTTTGAAGATGTGGTATGTAAATAACGACAGAATAATCTATTACTACATCCAGTTATGCAGCAGAACTTACAAATTTCAGCATCATCTGATTCATCAAAAAAAACTTTATACCTATATTTTTTTCGAAAATCTGTAGAGCGGTTTTTTTTGAATTAATTTACTATATGTACAATTTTTCAATTTTAAGCATTCAGTTATTATGAGCTCCTTGATATTAATATAAATATTTGCCACCTAATCGAAATACACACCATTCAACTTTTGTATAAATCTCTAAAATGATTTTTTCCAGTTTTTCGAAAAAATCGTGGGTTAACAACCCCTTGCCGAAAAAACTAGTGTTTTTAAATTTTTTTTCCAACCTAATCGAGATACACATCAAAAGAAAGGTATTTGAATGCTCTACCCCCAACTGCAAACCAAAAAGTAAAATTACAGAATTTCGACCCGTCCCATCACAAATTATCTTTCGATTGGTTTATTTCCTCAACCAAGCCTCCAAACAAGATGCGGTATTTACCATTATACAGAGCATCGACTCACCTTTCGATTGATGCATAAATCTCAAAAATGATTTTTTTTTCAGTTTTTCGAAAAAATAGTGGGCTAACCCCTTGCCAAAAAAAATACTATTTTTAAAAATGTTTTCCAACCCAATCGAGATACACATCAAAAGAAAGGTATTTTAATGCTCTACCCCCAACTGCAAACCAAAATGTTCTGCGAGCTCTCGTTTCGGAAAAATTCGTCAAAAAGTAAAATTACAGAATTTCGACCCAGCCCATCACAAATTATCTTTCGATTGTTTTTTTTTTTCCTCAACCAAGCCTCCAAACAAGATGCGGTATTTACCATAATACAGAGCATCGACTCACCTTTCGATTGATGCATAAATCTCAAAAATGATTTTTTTTCAGTTTTTCGAAAAAATCGTGGGCTAACCCCTTGCCAAAAAAAATACTATTTTTAAAAATGTTTTCCAACCCAATCGAGATACACATCAAAAGAAAGGTATTTTAATGCTCTACCCCCAACTGCAAACCAAAATGTTCTGCGAGCTCTCGTTTCGGAAAAATTCGTCAAAAAGTAAAATTACAGAATTTCGACCCGGCCCATCACAAATTATCTTTCGATTGGTTTATTTCCTCAACCAAGCCTCCAAACAGGATGCGGTTTTTACCATAATACAGAGCATCGACTCACCTTTCGATTGATGCATAAATCTCAAAAATGATTTTTTTTTCAGTTTTTCGAAAAAATCGTGGGCTTAACCCCTTGCCAAAAAAAATAGTATTTTTAAAAGTTTTTTCCAACCCTATCGAGATACACATCAAAAGAAAGGTATTTTAATGCTCTACCCCCAACTTTCGGAAAAAATTCGTCAAAAAGTAAAATTACAGAATTTCGACCCGGCCCATCACAAATTATCTTTCGATTGGTTTATTTCCTCAACCAAGCCTCCAAACAGGATGCGGTTTTTACCATAATACAGAGCATCGACTCACCTTTCGATTGATGCATAAATCTCAAAAATGATTTTTTTTTTCAGTTTTTCGAAAAAATCGTGGGCTAACCCCTTGCCAAAAAAAAATAGTATTTTTAAAAGTTTTTTCCAACCCTATCGAGATACACATTAAAAGAAAGGTGTTTTAATGCTCTACCCCCAACTGCAACCCAAAATGTTCTGCGAGCTCTCGTTTCGGAAAAATTCGTCAAAAAGTAAAATTACAGAATTTCGACCCGGCCCATCACAAATTATCTTTCAATTGTTTTTTTCCTCAACCAAGCCTCCAAACAAGATGCGGTATTTACCATAATACAGAGCATCGACTCACCTTTCGATTGATGCATAAATCTCAAAAATGATTTTTTTTTTCAGTTTTTCGAAAAAATAGTGGGCTAACCCCTTGCCAAAAAAAATACTATTTTTAAAAATGTTTTCCAACCCAATCGAGATACACATCAAAAGAAAGGTATTTTAATGCTCTACCCCCAACTGCAAACCAAAATGTTCTGCGAGCTCTCGTTTCGGAAAAATTCGTCAAAAAGTAAAATTACAGAATTTCGACCCGGCCCATCACAAATTATCTTTCGATTGGTTTATTTCCTCAACCAAGCCTCCAAACAAGATGTTGTGTTTACCATAATACAGAGCATCGACTCACCTTTCGATTGATGCATAAATCTCAATAATGATTTTTTTTTCAGTTTTTCGAAAAAATCGTGGGCTAACCCCTTGCCAAAAAAAAATAGTATTTTTAAAAGTTTTGTCCAACCCTATCGAGATACACATCAAAAGAAAGGTATTTTAATGCTCTACCCCCAACTGCAAACCAAAATGTTCTGCGAGCTCTCGTTTCGGAAAAATTCGTCAAAAAGTAAAATTACAGAATTTCGACCCAGCCCATCACAAATTATCTTTCAATTGTTTTTTTTTCCTCAACCAAGCCTCCAAACAAGATGCGGTATTTACCATAATACAGAGCATCGACTCACCTTTCGATTGATGCATAAATCTCAAAAATGATTTTTTTTTTTTCAGTTTTTCGAAAAAATCGTGGGCTAACCGCTTGCCAAAAAAAATAGTAGATATTTTTAAAAGTTTTTTCCAACCCTATCGAGATACACATCAAAAGAAAGGTGTTTTAATGCTCTACCCCCAACTGCAAACCAAAATGTTCTGCGAGCTCTCGTTTCGGAAAAATTCGTCAAAAAGTAAAATTACAGAATTTCGACCCAGCCCATCACAAATTATCTTTCGATTGGTTTATTTCCTCAACCAAGCCTCCAAACAAGATGTTGTGTTTACCATAATACAGAGCATCGACTCACCTTTCGATTGATGCATAAATCTCAATAATGATTTTTTTTTTCAATTTTTCAAAAAAATCGTGGGCTAACCCCTTGCCAAAAAAATAGTATTTTTAAAAAATTTGTGCAACCCTATCGAGATACACATCAAAAGAAAGGTATTTTAATGCTCTACCCCCAACTGCAAACCAAAAAGTAAAATTACAGAATTTCGACCCGTCCCATCACAAATTATCTTTCGATTGGTTTATTTCCTCAACCAAGCCTCCAAACAAGATGCGGTATTTACCATTATACAGAGCATCGACTCACCTTTCGATTGATGCATAAATCTCAAAAATGATTTTTTTTTTTTCAGTTTTTCGAAAAAATAGTGGGCTAACCCCTTGCCAAAAAAAAAAATAGTATTTTTAAAAGTTTTTTCCAACCCTATCGAGATACACATCAAAAGAAAGGTATTTTAATGCTCTACCCCCAACTGCAAACCAAAATGTTCTGCGAGCTCTCGTTTCGGAAAAATTCGTCAAAAAGTAAAATTACAGAATTTCGACCCAGCCCATCACAAATTATCTTTCAATTGTTTTTTTTCCTCAACCAAGCCTCCAAACAAGATGCGGTTTTCACCATAATACAGAGCATCGACTCACCTTTCGATTGATGCATAAATCTCAAAAATGATTTTTTTTTTCAGTTTTTCGAAAAAATAGTGGGCTAACCCCTTGCCAAAAAAAAATAGTATTTTTAAAAGTTTTTTCCAACCCTTTCGAGATACACATCAAAAGAAAGGTATTTTATTGCTCTACCCCCAACTGCAAACCAAAATGTTCTGCGAGCTCTCGTTTCGGAAAAATTCGTCAAAAAGTAAAATTACAGAATTTCGACCCGGCCCATCACAAATTATCTTTCGATTGGTTTATTCTCCAACCAAGCCTCCAAACAGGATGCGGTTTTTACCATAATACAGAGCATCGACTCACCTTTCGATTGATGCATAAATCTCAAAAATGATTTTTTTTTCAGTTTTTCGAAAAAATCGTGGGCTAACCGCTTGCCAAAAAAAATAGTAGATATTTTTAAAAGTTTTTTCCAACCCTATCGAGATACACATTAAAAGAAAGGTAGCGTAAAGGGTACAATGGTTGGAACCCCCGATGTTTGTACTAATTATTGGCACCTTTCATGAAATAAGGAATTTCACAGAAACTACTAATCCCTGGAACAAAAAAACATTTTTTTTTTCATAATATGTATGTTATTCTCCACTATTCTGCATTTTGTTTGGGTTTCATTCATTCTCAGTTCGTTTTTGTCAGTTAAAGAGTAAAGACCTTCTGAATTCGTGAAATCGTGGGCTAACCCCTTTGCAAAAAAATAGTATTTTTAAAAGTTTTTTCCAACCCTATCGAGATACACATCAAAAGAAAGGTATTTTAATGCTCTACCCCCAACTGCAAACCAAAATGTTCTGCGAGCTCTCGTTTCGGAAAAATTCGTCAAAAAGTAAAATTACAGAATTTCGACCCAGCCCATCACAAATTATTTTTCGATTGGTTTAATTCCTCAACCAAGCCTCCAAACAAGATGTTGTGTTTACCATAATACAGAGCATCGACTCACCTTTCGATTGATGCATAAATCTCAATAATGATTTTTTTTTCAGTTTTTCGAAAAAATCGTGGGCTAACCCCTTGCCAAAAAAATAGTATTTTTAAAAGTTTTTTCCAACCCTATCGAGATACACATCAAAAGAAAGGTATTTTAATGCTCTACCCCCAACTGTAAACCAAAATGTTCTGCGAGCTCTCGTTTCGAAAAAATTCGTCAAAAAGAAAAATTACAGAATTTCGACCCGGCCCATCACAAATTATCTTTCGATTGGTTTATTTCCTCAACCAAGCCTCCAAACAAGATGCGGTTTTTACCATAATACAGAGCATCGACTCACCTTTCGATTGATGCATAAATCTCAAAAATGATTTTTTTTTCAGTTTTTCAAAAAAATCGTGGGCTAACCCCTTGCCAAAAAAATAGTATTTTTAAAAAATTTGTGCAACCCTATCGAGATACACATCAAAAGAAAGGTATTTTAATGCTCTACCCCCAACTGCAAACCAAAAAGTAAAATTACAGAATTTCGACCCGTCCCATCACAAATTATCTTTCGATTGGTTTATTTCCTCAACCAAGCCTCCAAACAAGATGCGGTATTTACCATTATACAGAGCATCGACTCACCTTTCGATTGATGCATAAATCTCAAAAATGATTTTTTTTTCAGTTTTTCGAAAAAATCGTGGGCACCCCTTGCCAAAAAAAATAGTATTTTTAAAAGTTTTTTCCAACCCTATCGAGATACACATTAAAAGAAAGGTATTTTAATGCTCTACCCCCAACTGCAAACCAAAATGTTCTGCGAGCTCTCGTTTCGGAAAAATTCGTCAAAAAGTAAAATTACAGAATTTCGACCCAGCCCATCACAAATTATCTTTCGATTGTTTTTTTAACTCAACCAAGCCTCTAAACAAGATGCGGTTTTTACCATAATACAGAGCATCGACTCACCTTTCGATTGATGCATAAATCTCAAAATGATTTTTTTTTTCAGTTTTTCGAAAAAATCGTGGGATAATCCCTTGCCAAAAAAAATAGTATTTTTAAAAGTTTTTTCCAACCCTATCGAGATACACATCAAAAGAAAGGTATTTTAATGCTCTACCCCCAACTGCAAACCAAAATGTTCTGCGAGCTCTCGTTTCGGAAAAATTCGTCAAAAAGTAAAATTACAGAATTTCGACCCAGCCCATCACAAATTATCTTTCGATGGTTTATTTCCTCAACCAAGCCTCCAAACAAGATGTTGTGTTTACCATAATACAGAGCATCGACTCACCTTTCGATTGATGCATAAATCTCAATAATGATTTTTTTTTTCAGTTTTTCAAAAAAATCGTGGGCTAACCCCTTGCCAAAAAAATAGTATTTTTAAAAAATTTGTGCAACCCTATCGAGATACACATCAAAAGAAAGGTATTTTAATGCTCTACCCCCAACTGCAAACCAAAAAGTAAAATTACAGAATTTCGACCCGTCCCATCACAAATTATCTTTCGATTGGTTTATTTCCTCAACCAAGCCTCCAAACAAGATGCGGTATTTACCATTATACAGAGCATCGACTCACCTTTCGATTGATGCATAAATCTCAAAAATGATTTTTTTTTTTTCAGTTTTTCGAAAAAATAGTGGGCTAACCCCTTGCCAAAAAAAAAAATAGTATTTTTAAAAGTTTTTTCCAACCCTATCGAGATACACATCAAAAGAAAGGTATTTTAATGCTCTACCCCCAACTGCAAACCAAAATGTTCTGCGAGCTCTCGTTTCGGAAAAATTCGTCAAAAAGTAAAATTACAGAATTTCGACCCGGCCCATCACAAATTATCTTTCGATTGGTTTATTTCCTCAACCAAGCCTCCAAACAGGATGCGGTTTTTACCATAATACAGAGCATCGACTCACCTTTCGATTGATGCATAAATCTCAAAAATGATTTTTTTTTCAGTTTTTCGAAAAAATCGTGGGCTTAACCCCTTGCCAAAAAAAATAGTATTTTTAAAAGTTTTTTCCAACCCTATCGAGATACACATCAAAAGAAAGGTATTTTAATGCTCTACCCCCAACTTTCGGAAAAAATTCGTCAAAAAGTAAAATTACAGAATTTCGACCCGGCCCATCACAAATTATCTTTCGATTGGTTTATTTCCTCAACCAAGCCTCCAAACAGGATGCGGTTTTTACCATAATACAGAGCATCGACTCACCTTTCGATTGATGCATAAATCTCAAAAATGATTTTTTTTTTCAGTTTTTCGAAAAAATCGTGGGCTAACCCCTTGCCAAAAAAAAATAGTATTTTTAAAAGTTTTTTCCAACCCTATCGAGATACACATTAAAAGAAAGGTGTTTTAATGCTCTACCCCCAACTGCAACCCAAAATGTTCTGCGAGCTCTCGTTTCGGAAAAATTCGTCAAAAAGTAAAATTACAGAATTTCGACCCGGCCCATCACAAATTATCTTTCAATTGTTTTTTTCCTCAACCAAGCCTCCAAACAAGATGCGGTATTTACCATAATACAGAGCATCGACTCACCTTTCGATTGATGCATAAATCTCAAAAATGATTTTTTTTTTCAGTTTTTCGAAAAAATAGTGGGCTAACCCCTTGCCAAAAAAAATACTATTTTTAAAAATGTTTTCCAACCCAATCGAGATACACATCAAAAGAAAGGTATTTTAATGCTCTACCCCCAACTGCAAACCAAAATGTTCTGCGAGCTCTCGTTTCGGAAAAATTCGTCAAAAAGTAAAATTACAGAATTTCGACCCGGCCCATCACAAATTATCTTTCGATTGGTTTATTTCCTCAACCAAGCCTCCAAACAAGATGTTGTGTTTACCATAATACAGAGCATCGACTCACCTTTCGATTGATGCATAAATCTCAATAATGATTTTTTTTTCAGTTTTTCGAAAAAATCGTGGGCTAACCCCTTGCCAAAAAAAATAGTATTTTTAAAAGTTTTGTCCAACCCTATCGAGATACACATCAAAAGAAAGGTATTTTAATGCTCTACCCCCAACTGCAAACCAAAATGTTCTGCGAGCTCTCGTTTCGGAAAAATTCGTCAAAAAGTAAAATTACAGAATTTCGACCCAGCCCATCACAAATTATCTTTCAATTGTTTTTTTTTCCTCAACCAAGCCTCCAAACAAGATGCGGTATTTACCATAATACAGAGCATCGACTCACCTTTCGATTGATGCATAAATCTCAAAAATGATTTTTTTTTTTTCAGTTTTTCGAAAAAATCGTGGGCTAACCGCTTGCCAAAAAAAATAGTAGATATTTTTAAAAGTTTTTTCCAACCCTATCGAGATACACATCAAAAGAAAGGTGTTTTAATGCTCTACCCCCAACTGCAAACCAAAATGTTCTGCGAGCTCTCGTTTCGGAAAAATTCGTCAAAAAGTAAAATTACAGAATTTCGACCCAGCCCATCACAAATTATCTTTCGATTGGTTTATTTCCTCAACCAAGCCTCCAAACAAGATGTTGTGTTTACCATAATACAGAGCATCGACTCACCTTTCGATTGATGCATAAATCTCAATAATGATTTTTTTTTTCAGTTTTTCAAAAAAATCGTGGGCTAACCCCTTGCCAAAAAAATAGTATTTTTAAAAAATTTGTGCAACCCTATCGAGATACACATCAAAAGAAAGGTATTTTAATGCTCTACCCCCAACTGCAAACCAAAAAGTAAAATTACAGAATTTCGACCCGTCCCATCACAAATTATCTTTCGATTGGTTTATTTCCTCAACCAAGCCTCCAAACAAGATGCGGTATTTACCATTATACAGAGCATCGACTCACCTTTCGATTGATGCATAAATCTCAAAAATGATTTTTTTTTTTTCAGTTTTTCGAAAAAATAGTGGGCTAACCCCTTGCCAAAA
The DNA here is from genome assembly GCA_920104205.1 of Eupeodes latifasciatus. NCBI lineage: Eukaryota > Metazoa > Arthropoda > Insecta > Diptera > Syrphidae > Eupeodes > Eupeodes latifasciatus. The sequence goes on along the minus strand of OV049926.1, from coordinate 62,823,769 downwards.
AAAAAAAATAGTATTTTTAAAAGTTTTTTCCAACCCTATCGAGATACACATCAAAAGAAAGGTATTTTAATGCTCTACCCCCAACTGCAAACCAAAATGTTCTGCGAGCTCTCGTTTCGGAAAAATTCGTCAAAAAGTAAAATTACAGAATTTCGACCCAGCCCATCACAAATTATCTTTCAATTGTTTTTTTTCCTCAACCAAGCCTCCAAACAAGATGCGGTTTTCACCATAATACAGAGCATCGACTCACCTTTCGATTGATGCATAAATCTCAAAAATGATTTTTTTTTTCAGTTTTTCGAAAAAATAGTGGGCTAACCCCTTGCCAAAAAAAAATAGTATTTTTAAAAGTTTTTTCCAACCCTTTCGAGATACACATCAAAAGAAAGGTATTTTATTGCTCTACCCCCAACTGCAAACCAAAATGTTCTGCGAGCTCTCGTTTCGGAAAAATTCGTCAAAAAGTAAAATTACAGAATTTCGACCCGGCCCATCACAAATTATCTTTCGATTGGTTTATTCTCCAACCAAGCCTCCAAACAGGATGCGGTTTTTACCATAATACAGAGCATCGACTCACCTTTCGATTGATGCATAAATCTCAAAAATGATTTTTTTTTCAGTTTTTCGAAAAAATCGTGGGCTAACCGCTTGCCAAAAAAAATAGTAGATATTTTTAAAAGTTTTTTCCAACCCTATCGAGATACACATTAAAAGAAAGGTAGCGTAAAGGGTACAATGGTTGGAACCCCCGATGTTTGTACTAATTATTGGCACCTTTCATGAAATAAGGAATTTCACAGAAACTACTAATCCCTGGAACAAAAAAACATTTTTTTTTTCATAATATGTATGTTATTCTCCACTATTCTGCATTTTGTTTGGGTTTCATTCATTCTCAGTTCGTTTTTGTCAGTTAAAGAGTAAAGACCTTCTGAATTCGTGAAATCGTGGGCTAACCCCTTTGCAAAAAAATAGTATTTTTAAAAGTTTTTTCCAACCCTATCGAGATACACATCAAAAGAAAGGTATTTTAATGCTCTACCCCCAACTGCAAACCAAAATGTTCTGCGAGCTCTCGTTTCGGAAAAATTCGTCAAAAAGTAAAATTACAGAATTTCGACCCAGCCCATCACAAATTATTTTTCGATTGGTTTAATTCCTCAACCAAGCCTCCAAACAAGATGTTGTGTTTACCATAATACAGAGCATCGACTCACCTTTCGATTGATGCATAAATCTCAATAATGATTTTTTTTTCAGTTTTTCGAAAAAATCGTGGGCTAACCCCTTGCCAAAAAAATAGTATTTTTAAAAGTTTTTTCCAACCCTATCGAGATACACATCAAAAGAAAGGTATTTTAATGCTCTACCCCCAACTGTAAACCAAAATGTTCTGCGAGCTCTCGTTTCGAAAAAATTCGTCAAAAAGAAAAATTACAGAATTTCGACCCGGCCCATCACAAATTATCTTTCGATTGGTTTATTTCCTCAACCAAGCCTCCAAACAAGATGCGGTTTTTACCATAATACAGAGCATCGACTCACCTTTCGATTGATGCATAAATCTCAAAAATGATTTTTTTTTCAGTTTTTCAAAAAAATCGTGGGCTAACCCCTTGCCAAAAAAATAGTATTTTTAAAAAATTTGTGCAACCCTATCGAGATACACATCAAAAGAAAGGTATTTTAATGCTCTACCCCCAACTGCAAACCAAAAAGTAAAATTACAGAATTTCGACCCGTCCCATCACAAATTATCTTTCGATTGGTTTATTTCCTCAACCAAGCCTCCAAACAAGATGCGGTATTTACCATTATACAGAGCATCGACTCACCTTTCGATTGATGCATAAATCTCAAAAATGATTTTTTTTTCAGTTTTTCGAAAAAATCGTGGGCACCCCTTGCCAAAAAATATAGTATTTTTAAAAGTTTTTTCCAACCCTATCGAGATACACATTAAAAGAAAGGTATTTTAATGCTCTACCCCCAACTGCAAACCAAAATGTTCTGCGAGCTCTCGTTTCGGAAAAATTCGTCAAAAAGTAAAATTACAGAATTTCGACCCAGCCCATCACAAATTATCTTTCGATTGTTTTTTTAACTCAACCAAGCCTCTAAACAAGATGCGGTTTTTACCATAATACAGAGCATCGACTCACCTTTCGATTGATGCATAAATCTCAAAATGATTTTTTTTTTCAGTTTTTCGAAAAAATCGTGGGATAATCCCTTGCCAAAAAAAATAGTATTTTTAAAAGTTTTTTCCAACCCTATCGAGATACACATCAAAAGAAAGGTATTTTAATGCTCTACCCCCAACTGCAAACCAAAATGTTCTGCGAGCTCTCGTTTCGGAAAAATTCGTCAAAAAGTAAAATTACAGAATTTCGACCCAGCCCATCACAAATTATCTTTCGATTGGTTTATTTCCTCAACCAAGCCTCCAAACAAGATGTTGTGTTTACCATAATACAGAGCATCGACTCACCTTTCGATTGATGCATAAATCTCAAAAATGATTTTTTTTTCAGTTTTTCAAAAAAATCGTGGGCTAACCCCTTGCCAAAAAAAATAGTATTTTTAAAAAATTTGTGCAACCCTATCGAGATACACATCAAAAGAAAGGTATTTTAATGCTCTACCCCCAACTGCAAACCAAAAAGTAAAATTACAGAATTTCGATCCGTCCCATCACAAATTATCTTTCGATTGGTTTATTCTCCAACCAAGCCTCCAAACAGGATGCGGTTTTTACCATAATACAGAGCATCGACTCACCTTTCGATTGATGCATAAATCTCAAAAATGATTTTTTTTTCAGTTTTTCGAAAAAATCGTGGGCTAACCGCTTGCCAAAAAAAATAGTAGATATTTTTAAAAGTTTTTTCCAACCCTATCGAGATACACATTAAAAGAAAGGTAGCGTAAAGGGTACAATGGTTGGAACCCCCGATGTTTGTACTAATTATTGGCACCTTTCATGAAATAAGGAATTTCACAGAAACTACTAATCCCTGGAACAAAAAAACATTTTTTTTTCATAATATGTATGTTATTCTCCACTATTCTGCATTTTGTTTGGGTTTCATTCATTCTCAGTTCGTTTTTGTCAGTTAAAGAGTAAAGACCTTCTGAATTCGTGAAATCGTGGGCTAACCCCTTTGCAAAAAAATAGTATTTTTAAAAGTTTTTTCCAACCCTATCGAGATACACATCAAAAGAAAGGTATTTTAATGCTCTACCCCCAACTGCAAACCAAAATGTTCTGCGAGCTCTCGTTTCGGAAAAATTCGTCAAAAAGTAAAATTACAGAATTTCGACCCAGCCCATCACAAATTATTTTTCGATTGGTTTAATTCCTCAACCAAGCCTCCAAACAAGATGTTGTGTTTACCATAATACAGAGCATCGACTCACCTTTCGATTGATGCATAAATCTCAATAATGATTTTTTTTTCAGTTTTTCGAAAAAATCGTGGGCTAACCCCTTGCCAAAAAAATAGTATTTTTAAAAGTTTTTTCCAACCCTATCGAGATACACATCAAAAGAAAGGTATTTTAATGCTCTACCCCCAACTGTAAACCAAAATGTTCTGCGAGCTCTCGTTTCGAAAAAATTCGTCAAAAAGAAAAATTACAGAATTTCGACCCGGCCCATCACAAATTATCTTTCGATTGGTTTATTTCCTCAACCAAGCCTCCAAACAAGATGCGGTTTTTACCATAATACAGAGCATCGACTCACCTTTCGATTGATGCATAAATCTCAAAAATGATTTTTTTTTCAGTTTTTCAAAAAAATCGTGGGCTAACCCCTTGCCAAAAAAATAGTATTTTTAAAAAATTTGTGCAACCCTATCGAGATACACATCAAAAGAAAGGTATTTTAATGCTCTACCCCCAACTGCAAACCAAAAAGTAAAATTACAGAATTTCGACCCGTCCCATCACAAATTATCTTTCGATTGGTTTATTTCCTCAACCAAGCCTCCAAACAAGATGCGGTATTTACCATTATACAGAGCATCGACTCACCTTTCGATTGATGCATAAATCTCAAAAATGATTTTTTTTTCAGTTTTTCGAAAAAATCGTGGGCTAACTACCCTTGCCAAAAAAAAATAGTATTTTTAAAAGTTTTGTCCAACCCTATCGAGATACACATCAAAAGAAAGGTATTTTAATGCTCTACCCCCAACTGCAAACCAAAATGTTCTGCGAGCTCTCGTTTCGGAAAAATTCGTCAAAAAGTAAAATTACAGAATTTCGACCCAGCCCATCACAAATTATCTTTCAATTGTTTTTTTCCTCAACCAAGCCTCCAAACAAGATGCGGTATTTACCATAATACAGAGCATCGACTCACCTTTCGATTGATGCATAAATCTCAAAAATGATTTTTTTTTTCAGTTTTTCGAAAAAATAGTGGGCTAACCCCTTGCCAAAAAAAAATAGTATTTTTAAAAGTTTTTTCCAACCCTTTCGAGATACACATCAAAAGAAAGGTATTTTATTGCTCTACCCCCAACTGCAAACCAAAATGTTCTGCGAGCTCTCGTTTCGGAAAAATTCGTAAAAAAGTAAAATTACAGAATTTCGACCCAGCCCATCACAAATTATCTTTCAATTGTTTTTTTTCCTCAACCAAGCCTCCAAACAAGATGCGGTATTTACCATAATACAGAGCATCGACTCACCTTTCGATTGATGCATAAATCTCAAAAATGATTTTTTTTTTCAGTTTTTCGAAAAAATAGTGGGCTAACCCCTTGCCAAAAAAAAATAGTATTTTTAAAAGTTTTTTCCAACCCTATCGAGATACACATTAAAAGAAAGGTGTTTTAATGCTCTACCCCCAACTGCAAACCAAAATGTTCTGCGAGCTCTCGTTTCGGAAAAATTCGTCAAAAAGTAAAATTACAGAATTTCGACCCGGCCCATCACAAATTATCTTTCGATTGGTTTATTTCCTCAACCAAGCCTCCAAAATCCTCATTCAAACCCTCCAAGTGGGTGCCAGGCGGGCAATGATCACCACAGAAGTCCTGTGCGTTTTTGGCAGGATGGTGATTAGCTAAGGTTGAGTTGGATAGCCGAATTGTTGTAGCTCCTCAATAGTGCAACGTTCGGAAACCCAATTCAATCATAGTTTAGAGGTTCCTAATTTCAGTGGTGGTGTGAGCGTACTTGTACGAAAACCGTGCCGAAGAATGAAAGGCTGGGGGATAAACCAGCCATTAACGAGCTCTTTCGGATGCTGTGGCAAGGTCCGTCATATTTCTGCCTTACCACGGCAAGCGGCTCTGCCGGGGCTGACCGTCTTTCCGCCCTACTCGTGGGAACAAAAATGAAAACATCAAACAGAAAAATTTCAAAAAACAATAATAAAAATCGCGCCATGGCTGCCAATGCGGTCACATCCAATTAAAAGGCTGTCGAGCCTACTCAGAGATGTGAACGTGTTGTCAACCCTGTGGTTGCCACTAGTAGCGGGAGTCATTCTCCCTCTACTAGTCGTAACCTATACTTGATGGAATTGCCCGTCAGTGGAACAGCTGTGACGCTCGGCTGTCCCAGGGGCGGCAATTCCACACCCCACCCCTCCCCGCTCCTGCTAGGACGTCGCAAGCGACCCCAAGAAGGGACACCCCATCCGGAGAGACAAAATCTGCGACATGTGGAATTGTCTCAAAAGGTGAGGGCACACCCCGATTGGTATCGGCAGCGACGAATTCTGATGGTGGACCCACAACTGTGTCACACGGACATAGCTCTGGGTCGGCCAGCAAGAAGTCCAGGAAGTCACTAGCCAAACGAGACCAACGCAATGCTGAGAGGATTCTAGCCGCAGTCGGTGTCATACCGGCGGCGGAAAGAACCCCGGAGCAAACGCGAAAACTCGAGTGGGCTAGTGGCTTTCTTAGCAATATCACCAAACAGACCTGCAGCGACTCAACATCAAAGCGCAATAGGTCTTTCGAGGGCGACAAGCCCGAACCAAAAAGGCAGAAGGTGCATTCAAACAGCACAACAGCCTTCAATAAGGATCTTTCCTTTAGCGACGCGCTAAAAGGTAAGATCATAGCAGCGGTCATTGACAGGGGTCATGTGGATGGTAACATCTCTCATGATCAATGGGCAAGCGTCAAGGCTCACCTCGGTTTCAGATTTTTATCTGTCATCGAGGAGAATCCGGGACCTCTCCCAGACACAGCCGATGCAGGATGGTACCAAAATCGTATCAAACTCATCGCCTGTGGTGATCAGAGATCTTACGATCTGTACAGGGCTGCTGTCAATGGCTTGCCAGAAGTCTGGCCGGGTGCCAAGCTCGAGGTTGTTACAAGGGAGGATATTCCTTGCCGGCCAAGAGCAAGCATAATGGTCCCGGCTCTACACAACTGCCCAGATATGATCATGAAATTGATCAAAGCAAGTAATCCGAACCTGCCTACGCACGACTGGAAAGTCCCAAAGGTTGAGAAGGAGACGGTGGGTCACTATAGATCAGCTCTCGTGTTGATCAATAGGGAATCACTGGCTCCACTGGCCGCGACCAAAGGCGTGATTAGGTATGGTTTCGATGAAATCGTGATCCGTATCTACAAGAAAGACGAAGATTCGCTTAACACGCCCCCCACAGAAGCCCCTTCAGCGGAAGGAAACGCTTCACTACCACCAATAATGGAGGTCGATGCAACACCACAAGTGGAACCATCGACCTCAAAAGAAAATTCCTTCTCTGACCACAAGTACATTCAGTTTGAGCTCAGAGATGTGGCAAACATATCTACGGGTTTTCGCAATCACCGGAATACAAACTGGGAACGATATAGGGAGGTACTAACACAATTACTTGATTACAACCTTCTTAAAAGCTCCTCCAGTAAAGATGAACTAGATCTTTCTGTGAATCATCTCACTGAAGCCTTCAATGAATCAATGAGAATTTCATGCCCTGTAACCATTTTAAAGGGAAAAAAGAAACCTCATTGGTGGCGTAAAGAACTAGAACCATTCAGAAAGAGTTGTCGCAAACTCTTCAATAGATCTAAATACACTAGATCTCCTTCTGACTGGGACTTATACAAACAAGCTCTAAAGCAATATAAAAAAGAATTAAGGAAGAGTAAGAGGTCTTCTTGGAGAAACTTCTGTGGCAAAATAGAAAACACTTCAGAAGCCTCAAGACTCAGAAAAATTCTCTCAAAAAGTCCAACAATACCCAGTGCTTTAAAGACAGATGCAGGCACATGGACTACCACAGATGAAGAATCTCTTAATCTGCTATTAGACACCCACTTTCCAGGTAGCTCTAACATACTTAACGACTTAACATCAGAGTCTCAAGCTTCTACAAGCGATTTAGTTGATCTAATAACGCGGGAAAAACTGCAATGGGCCATAGATAGCTTTGATCCATATAAATCTCCAGGACCAGACGGAATCATCCCGGCCGAACTACAAAAATGCTCAGACATGATCATTCCACCATTGGAAATCATTCTGACAAGCTGTTTAAGGCTGAGATATATTCCCAAAGCCTGGAGAATGGCAAAAGTAGTCTTTATTCCTAAAGCAGGGAAACCCTCCCACGTTAACCCTAAAGATCTACGACCAATCAGCCTATCATCCTTCCTTCTTAAAACCTTGGAAAGATTGATTGAAATTTACATCAGACATAACCTAAGACCATGTCTCATTTCCACAGCTCAACATGCTTACTCTAAGGGAAAATCAGTAGAAACAGCACTTCATTCGCTGGTTCGCAGTATTGAATACTCCCTCGAATACAAAGAATATAACCTAGTAGCTTTCCTAGATATTGAAGGAGATTTCAACAACGTCAGTTACCAGGCGATCACGACAGCAATGGAAAAGCTGCAATTAAAGAAACCACTCATAGATTTTATTAGTCTCATGCTCAAAAGCAGGACAATAACTTCAAGCATGAGAAGCTTTACTACCACCAGATCGGTGCATCAAGGTACCCCCCAAGGAGGGGTCCTTTCGCCTCTCTTATGGACATGGTAGTAAACGACCTTCTAACATCATTAGAAGCAGAGGGTTTCAGGGTGATTGCCTATGCTGACGACGTTGCAATATCTGTATCTGGAAAACACTCCCAAGTTCTTGCGGATCTCCTACAAAATGCCTTGAATAGGCTAACAAAATGGGCTAAGCAATGTGGCCTGGACGTCAATCCACATAAAACAGAACTAGTACTCTTTTCAAGAAGGTACAAAATTCCTCAGCTCAGCCCACCCAAGATTAAAGGAATACCATAAAGGTTTTCCGACCAAGCTAAATATTTAGGCCTCATTTTAGACAAAAAACTAAATTGGAAGGCAAATATTGATGAAAGAGTAAAAAAGGCTACTGTAGCGCTTTTTACTTGTAAAAAGGCCATAGGATCAAAATGGGGCTTCTCCCCAAAAATAACCCACTGGCTATACACTTCGGTAATTAGACCGATACTCACTTATGGAGTTGTCGTATGGTGGACCGCACTGGACAAGATGGTAAATCTAAATCTAAAAGTTCATCAAGGTCCAGCGGTCAGCAGGTATGTGCATCACAGGAGCACTTCGCTCAACACCAACTGCAGCCCTGGATGTGCTTTTAAACCTAACACCTCTTGACATCTTCTCCAAAATGGTGGCAGCCAACTCATGTGTGAGGCTTAGAGCCACCTCTCAATGGAACAGTAACAATACTGGACATACTATCATTCTAGACAATTTCAGATCTATCCCAGATCGCTTAGACTATACCACCCCTAAAATGGTATTCGGTAAAAACTTCCATGTGTCCATCCCTTCAAGATCCTTCTGGGAAGAAGAGAGACCCCTGGAAGACAATGCGATACACTTCTATACAGACGGTTCAAAGACCGATTACGGAGTTGGAAGTGGTATCTATTCGGAACAACTGAATCTAAGTCTATCATATAGACTTCCCAATCAATGTAGTGTATTCCAGGCAGAAGTAATGGCGATTAAAGAGGCACTATCCTGGCTCAGAGAAAACGTTATATCTTGCAAGGATATACGAATCTTCTCGGACAGCCAGGCTGCTCTTAAATCTCTCGCGTCTGTCTCCACAAACTCACAAGTGGTCCACGATTGTCGATCATCTCTGAATGAGATGACAGAACAGTTTAATATTCACCTCATTTGGGTGCCGGGCCACAGAGACATTCCGGGAAATTGTAAAGCCGATGAGCTCGCCAAAAACGGAACACTTCTGCCTAATGTTAGACAAAAACATAACATAGGAACACCACTTGCTACATGCAAATATCTTCTCAAACAATATGCTCTAGAAGCAACAAATGCTAGACGGTCACAGAGTACCACCTGCCTAGCAACCAAGCAAATATGGCCAATCATAGATTTAAATCGGTCAAAAGGCTTGATATCCCTGAGCAGACAAAATATAAGCTCTACAATTGGAGTAATAACAGGACACTGCCTCATAGGAAGACATGCTCTGAGGCTAGGGGTCTACACAAATGACTTTTGTAGAAGCTGCATGGACGAGGAGGAAGAGGAAACAGTCCAACACCTTCTATGTACATGTCCAGCACTCTCCATTAGAAGGAATAACTTTCTTGGCAATCCCTTCTTCGACAATACCAGTGAACTGGCAACGATTGACACAAAGTGTCTCTCTAACTTTATTAAAAGCACAAAATGGTTTGTTTAATTTTCATTACTCCCCCATGAATAACCTCATTAGTGGTATCACAATGGACCCTTGCGGTCTAAGTGAGTCGATGACATCTGGACAGCCACTCCAACCTAACCTAACCTAAGCCTCCAAACAGGATGCTGTGTTTACCATAAAACAGAGCATCGACTCAGCTTTCGATTGATGCATAAATCTCAAAAATGATTTTTTTTTTCAGTTTTTCGAAAAAATCGTGGGTTAACCCCTTGCCAAAAAAAAAATAGTATTTTTAAAAGTTTTTTCCAACCCTATCGAGATACACATCAAAAGAAAGGTATTTTAATGCTCTACCCCCAACTGCAAACCAAAATGTTCTGCGAGCTCTCGTTTCAGAAAAATTCGTCAAAAAGTAAAATTACAGAATTTCGACCCGGCCCATCACAAATTATCTTTCGATTGGTTTATTTCCTCAACCAAGCCTCCAAACAGGATGCGGTTTTTACCATAATACAGAGCATCGACTCACCTTTCGATTGATGCATAAATCTCAAAAATGATTTTTTTTTTCAGTTTTTCCAAAAAAAAATAGTATTTTTAAAAGTTTTTTCCAACCCTATCGAGATACACATCAAAAGAAAGGTATTTTAATGCTCTACCCCCAACTGCAAACCAAAATGTTCTGCGAGCTCTCGTTTCGGAAAAATTCGTCAAAAAGTAAAATTACAGAATTTCGACCCAGCCGAGCCCATCACAAATTATCTTTCGATTGGTTTATTTCCTCAACCAAGCCTCCAAACAAGATGCGGTTTTTACCATAATACAGAGCATCGACTCACCTTTCGATTGATGCATAAATCTCAAAAATGATTTTTTTTTCAGTTTTTCAAAAAAATCGTGGGCTAACCCCTTGCCAAAAAAATAGTATTTTTAAAAAATTTGTGCAACCCTATCGAGATACACATCAAAAGAAAGGTATTTTAATGCTCTACCCCCAACTGCAAACCAAAAAGTAAAATTACAGAATTTCGACCCGTCCCATCACAAATTATCTTTCGATTGGTTTATTTCCTCAACCAAGCCTCCAAACAAGATGCGGTATTTACCATTATACAGAGCATCGACTCACCTTTCGATTGATGCATAAATCTCAAAAATGATTTTTTTTTCAGTTTTTCGAAAAAATCGTGGGCACCCCTTGCCAAAAAAAATAGTATTTTTAAAAGTTTTTTCCAACCCTATCGAGATACACATTAAAAGAAAGGTATTTTAATGCTCTACCCCCAACTGCAAACCAAAATGTTCTGCGAGCTCTCGTTTCGGAAAAATTCGTCAAAAAGTAAAATTACAGAATTTCGACCCAGCCCATCACAAATTATCTTTCGATTGTTTTTTTAACTCAACCAAGCCTCTAAACAAGATGCGGTTTTTACCATAATACAGAGCATCGACTCACCTTTCGATTGATGCATAAATCTCAAAATGATTTTTTTTTTTCAGTTTTTCGAAAAAATCGTGGGATAATCCCTTGCCAAAAAAAATAGTATTTTTAAAAGTTTTTTCCAACCCTATCGAGATACACATCAAAAGAAAGGTATTTTAATGCTCTACCCCCAACTGCAAACCAAAATGTTCTGCGAGCTCTCGTTTCGGAAAAATTCGTCAAAAAGTAAAATTACAGAATTTCGACCCAGCCCATCACAAATTATCTTTCGATGGTTTATTTCCTCAACCAAGCCTCCAAACAAGATGTTGTGTTTACCATAATACAGAGCATCGACTCACCTTTCGATTGATGCATAAATCTCAATAATGATTTTTTTTTTCAGTTTTTCAAAAAAATCGTGGGCTAACCCCTTGCCAAAAAAATAGTATTTTTAAAAAATTTGTGCAACCCTATCGAGATACACATCAAAAGAAAGGTATTTTAATGCTCTACCCCCAACTGCAAACCAAAAAGTAAAATTACAGAATTTCGACCCGTCCCATCACAAATTATCTTTCGATTGGTTTATTTCCTCAACCAAGCCTCCAAACAAGATGCGGTATTTACCATTATACAGAGCATCGACTCACCTTTCGATTGATGCATAAATCTCAATAATGATTTTTTTTTCAGTTTTTCGAAAAAATCGTGGGCTAACCCCTTGCCAAAAAAAATAGTATTTTTAAAAGTTTTTTCCAACCCTATCGAGATACACATCAAAAGAAAGGTATTTTAATGCTCTACCCCCAACTGCAAACCAAAATGTTCTGTGAGCTCTCGTTTCGGAAAAATTCGTCAAAAAGTAAAATTACAGAATTTCGACCAAGCCCATCACAAATTATCTTTCGATTGGTTTATTTCCTCAACCAAGCCTCCAAACAAGATGCGGTTTTTACCATAATACAGAGCATCGAATCACCTTTCGATTGATGCATAAATCTCAAAAATGATTTTTTTTTTCAGTTTTTTTGAAAAAATCTTAGGCTATCCCCTTGCCGAAAAAAAATAGTATTTTTAAAAAAATTTTCCAACCCTATCGAGATACACATCAAAAGAAAGGTATTTTAATGCTCTAACCCAAAATGCCCCACCTATCAATTGTTGAATAAATCTTAAAAATGAGTTTTTTCAGTTTTTCGAAAAAACCGTGGGCTAACCCCTAGTCTCTTTTAAAAGTAATGTCAAATTGGCCTATTGATTCCTTAAACTAGTATGATACATTTCTAACCTACCTACAAATTTTTATTTTTGGAATCGCTTTTGTTTTTTGTTTCATATTTTCTTCAAAGAATTATTTTCCCATCTGTATTTCAATGACAAATTCCTACTTCACATTTTGTAGAAAACCAAACAATTCCTAATACCAACGGCATGATGTTTAGTGAGCAGGACTGGTATGCTAAATGTCTTAAGTTGAATCCCTGTATGTGCTATCTAAAGTTTTTTTCATGGGTACTGTCTCTTGTGCGAAACTGACAAATCCTCCAAGAGTAATTCTTGTCATAAATGATGCTTTCTCAAATTAGTTTTGCGGATTCGGCATAAAATAGTACCTTCTTTCCATTCCTGACAACATTTCTCGCACAAAAATAATGGTTGAGAGTTGTAAGACACTAGACTCTAGTTTTCTAAGACTGTTGTGCCAGCTAATTGATTTTTAAACAATTCATATGAATTTAAAGGTATATTGTTAGTCCAATACGTGCCCTTAATTAGTTTAATTTTAATTTGTTAGAGAAACCCTTTTATAGCGCACTCACTTAAGCCCATTTTGTATATTCCATACACAACTCTTTAAATGCTTCTGGAGGAGTTTCTAAAATACATTTCATTCTCAACGAAGAATGCTCTGAGCAATTTCTCCGAATTACTTTTAATTTATTGATATCATTCATGCTGTTATTTGGTATTAAAAATATTTTATTTTTTCTCAGTGCCAACGATTGAAATGCTTGTACTCTATAAAGCCACAAAGCTTACCTTTAGCCTTCGTCCATTAATTAGAAATTCTAAATACACCCTTAGAATGCTAACCATTCTTATTTTATCATCCAAAATTCTTTGGATTAACATTGGTGTTGTTTTATTTTTTCTATAAAATTGAAAAATATTTCCAGAAAATAATTGAAAACAACTTTTGATTTTTGTAATTTTTCATTATTATTCATTTATTTTGTTAGACCCTTGATATCCTCATCTTGTATATTTTTGTTTTGTTTACTCTGTATGAATTTTTTTTATACAAATATTTATAATTATTGTTTATAAGTAGTTAATATATATATCATAATATCTATCTTTCCTTACCTACATACTTTTCATTTTGTTATAATTTATAAATGTATTTATATTTTGACTTATTTTTATAGATGAATACTTAAATTTAGTAATTCTTATGATTTTTGTTTTGTTTTTGTTTTTGCCATCTTTCTGGAATTAGACGTTAGTGTTTCATGTTCACTATTTGTATTATTTTATAATTTTTATTAGGTGTTCATTTAATTATATTTCAATGACTTGTTTCAGTTCGATAGTAGTAACAGCGGTAGCAACAATTAATTTTTCTTTAATTTTTTTTTATTTTGTTTTGTTTTAAAATGTATATTCACAATTTTACTTAAAGCAATTTGTTTAGGTAACTGACTCCTGTTGCTCACATGAAAGAGAGTTTTGTTTTTTATTTTTTGCTTGTGAATATTGGTGTTTTGAATTTTTTGAAATATCAAAAAACAAAACAGTTGCGCATAACAACACTTTCAAAAATTTCACATCTAAAAACGGCTTGCCAAAAATTTGGTTTTCCTTTTTTTTTTTGAGATACAAAACAAAAGAAGAGTATAAAGATAAAATTAAATGTTATTTTTTTATTTGAGTTTTTATTTATAAATATTTACAGGGCCAGTAATTTATTTATAATTTACTTTTAGTTATAGGTACTTCAATATAATAATAATATAATATATAATACAGGTTTTTGTTTTTGTTTTTTTTTTTTGAAGTATTTTATTTTGCTTTATTCCTTAGGATCCATATATATAATTATATTATTTTAAATGTATAGTCTGATGCTACATAATTCAGCTCCAGGATGTAGATTTTTGTTTTTGTTTTTATTTTTAATGCAATGTGTACCTAATTTGATAATTTCATTTTATTATTTTTTGAGATTTTTCTTATCCTTCTTTTTCCCTTATTTCATATTTATCATATTTATATAAGTTAAATAAAGTGACTTAAAAAAATATTTAAACAGAATTTCAATATAAACATTTACAATTGTAATAATAAATAATTATTTATTTTTGTTATTTATAAAAATTGTTTAATATTATTTAAAATTTTTTTTTTCCTAATAATTTTAATATTTACAAATTGAACATTTTTTTTGTTTTGTTTTAATTTCTGTTGAGTGTTAAAATTTAATTTTTATTAAAACTACATGGGTTGTTTTTTTTTTTAATTTTTTGGATTACATGTACATATATGCCATGGTATATACGTATGTTTTATAATCCTTTAGGAGAGACCGTGCGTGCTTTTTGTAATTTATTTATTTGTTTTATTTTGTTTTTTTTTTGTTAATATTTTCTTATTATAAATATAAATATATATATTTATAAACAGTAATATTTTTGTTTTTCTAATTTGCATCATAAACCTACAGTTATTATTGTTAGCTTTTACTGTAATTTTTTTTAATCATTTTCATTTAATTTATAAGAGTCACATTTGTGATTTTGTTTTTCTACAAATTTTTTGTTTTTTTAGTATATAGTTTTTTATTTTGTTTTTGTTTTTGTTTTTGTTAATGTAATTGTGTTTTTTTCTTTTGTTTTTAAATTAAGTGATGTTAATATATTTATATTTAATACTTAAATTTATAATATTTGGCAACAATAATAGTATTTAGTTAAAATATGTAACTTATTTAAATATAAATATAGAGTGAAATAAAAAAATGTTATTAGAGTAGTTAAATTCGGAAAGCACCAAGATTTTGTAAGTTAAAAAATAAAAAAATTTGGCAGTCGATACTTAGGATAATGCTATTATTATTATTGATGGATGTTTTGAACACAAAAGTTGTCTTTTTGTTAAGTTTTCTGTTTTCTGAATCAAGTATAAGTCCATAAAAATACGTATTTTCGAAAACTCGGTGAAGCCTTTTTTACACCTCATTTTTAAAACATTAGAAATATATAAGAATACAAAATTTGTACTCAAAGTTATTCATCAATGAAGTAAAGTGAATTCAGGAAAGGTTGCGCACTGCCAACGAACTTTTTGTAGGTCACTACCTTGGCAGATATTGGTAATAAAACAAACTTTTAATAAATGGATCAATTCTTTTGATAAGATAAATCTGATCATTATTGGGACTTCAGATTTTAGGTCCAAAAAAAAGAAAATTTTAAAGCCCTTTTTCAAATGATTGATTCAGTTTTGCACTGAAGCAGCACAATTCAAAAAAGTCCTGTGTTAAAAATGAAGTCTTTAGACCTTAGTCCAAAAATTTATTCATAAGTTGATATTTATAAACTACCTTGTTCGACGCAAGACAGAAAAAATCTTTTCTTTTTTTTTAAATTCAAACATTTCTCAAAAACATGAAACAGTAAAAATGAATTAAAACTCATTAAAACTTATATTTAGTATCTTGATTCAGAGTCATAAAGAAAAATATTTGAGTAAGCTTTTGAATGGCAGTTTGTAGGGAGACATTATTTTACATTTTTAATAAACCTGCAATATTAGCTTTTGAAATTTCTAAAATATACATACCTACATACTTACTTTTATACCCTTCAAGAGGTTGAATACAAAAAATTAAGTGATTTACAAAAGTATTATCGCATCATTTAAAAATGCTTTTTATTTCTTTTTTTGCTTTTCGGTCAAGTGGCCCTAGTTTTAAGGCCATTGGAACGGAAATTATGAGGTCGAATCTTGTTGTTCGAAATTTTTTAAAAGATCTTATGGATCAAAAAAAGTCATGGGCGTCCGTTGATGCTTTCTCGTGGCGAATAATAAATCTTGATTCCAACTTCGGAGGTGGCAGCTGTTTGGTTTGGGGGGCTTCCTGTGTCCGCGATAAATTTGCACAATAGCCTTTACCTCTACCCGAATGAATAGTGAAGCTTACATACAAGTTCTTCAAGACAATTTGCTGCCCTGTCTAAGACGATTTCGTAGGTTTTAGCATGTCTTTCAACAAGATAATGCTCCAATCCACGTTAGTCGTTAGAGCTTTAATTGGCTTCAAGAGATCGAAATATAAATTTATTGGAGTGGCCTGCTCACTCACCAGATTGCAACCCGATTGAAATTCTTTGGGGAATTCTGACAAAAAGAATTTATGCTCCAAGAGGCAATTCTTGATGAATAGAACTCGTTGGACGATTCTTTACTGAAAAACCTCGTCTAGAATATGCCAAATCGAGTTTTTAAATTGACTGAAAACAGGGGTAATAAGATCCCATATTTATTTTTTTTTTAAATATTTTATTCAAAATTATCAGAATTGAAAATAAAAAAAATCCGATTATACTTTTGCAAAGCACTGTTTTTTAAAACCTTTCATGGAGAAATCCCGCATAAAATCGCTTGGTAGTAAGATATACATTCATGATTTTCAAAATGACAAGATTTTCGCAAACATTACTTCAAAATTCGAAATTTCGCTAATTAAAAAAAATCACCAGTTAAATGCACTACGTCTCCATCATTCGGACAGTTTTCAATTCAAAATATATTTAAAATCATTTTATACTTGACACTTTATTTTGAAATTTGTCTGCAAAATACCGACTGCACTTTGACAAGGCCATAACATCTAACAATTGAGAGAAAAGTAAAATAAAAAATATTGGAATGGATACGAATGGATATCTTAAACTAGATAAAAAAATAATTTAAAATCAAATCAAATACGCGCACCAACACAGTTCTCCATAGATAATTAAAAAAAAAATATATTAAATAAAATTAAATTAAAAAAAAAAAAAGTTCAAATCAATACAAATAATAACAATAAATTCATTTGGATTTACAAATTGGTCTCACAATATGTTTACTTAAATATATATATACCTATATGTTCCGTTTACTCTTTTTGTTTTTGTTTTTCACTATGTCTTAGTTTAAATATATATTTATATATATATATGTATCATAGTTATCTTTTTTTGTTTTGTATTTTTTCTTGTTTTTAATTTATTTATTTTCTATTTAAATTCTACTGCCAGTCTCAAAAAGCTCGAGTCACCACTTAGAAAGTTACCATTTTCTGTTTTAACTTTATTTCATAAATGTTAAATTTTTTAATTAGTTGTTTGTTTTGCTTGTTTGCATCTAGTTATTATTTTTACCTTGCCTAAAAGTATATTATGTGTTTTTGTGTTGTTATTTTTAGACATGATCAATTGTTCCATTTTTTTAAATGCATTTTTATATAAATATCAATTTAAATTAAACAAAATATATTTTCTTTTTCAAAACAAAAAAGGAACTTAAAACAAAAAATATTATAACAAAAGCTAACAAGCATTTTCATCATCTAAACATTTAGATGAATTTTCATTAGTGTTACTGTTTAATGTGACTTTTGATGATGTTTTTGTTTTTCTTGTTGTTGTTGTTGTTGTTTTTGATGACGATGTTGATAAGGGCTCATTTAATTCAAGACTATTACTATACCTAATTATATTTGATTTACTTACACCATCTGGCTCGGTCTGATTTAAGCTTCGACGTCTTCGTTTTCTTGTGGCAGTGGCTTTCTTTTTTGTGAAACGAATATTGTAAGGATCTTCGGCTAATTCAGGATACTCGCTAATTTCGTGAATGTATTCACCTTCGTAGGAATTGGCATAGCCTAATTTGAGGATCTCATCAATTTCCTGCTGTGACCAGTCGATGATAGTCGTGAGACCGTTGCGAAGTGCTTCTTTTTCACGATGCCAGGCCTTGCGAACTGCAGTGAGTTTCGCATGATGCATGAGGCGTTGCTTTTCTTTGTCGACTGTTGTGCCGTATCGAAGATTTATGGTGGCGTGAACGCCGTGAATCTTCACATCCAAGTAGTTATTGCCACTTCCGTTTTCACGGGTGATTTCGTGGAAAGTCGTATTGACTTGACCCTGAAGTCGTTTGAGTTGCTGTCGGTCTTCACTCGCTCGCCAGGATTCCTCTTTGACGAAGAAGAACGAGTCTTGTTGGGCATTATGCACCACAAATGTAAATGGCAAAAGTTTGGATCGGTTAAATACTGATGTGTAGACATCACGGTAGATGGCGTTGGCAGCTGGCACACTTGAAACAATAGCCTGCCCGTCTGTGGTTCGTGACACGACAATACCCCTTCCAAATGGTGGATCCGAGTCGGAACCAATGTTCCGGGGTTTAGGATTCATGACATCGAACTTAAGGGCTGACTTGGGCGGAGCTGAGAGATCTTCGAAGCTTGACATTCGACGGATACCTAGATGGGCTAGGAATCCTGATTCCACAGCCATTGTTGGTATGTTATCAACTGGTCGCTTCAGGTCCAGGGCAATTGGGTTATTCAGTGTCCTTCCCCACAAAGATGGTTGTTCCCAGAGTGTTCTTGTCAGCTGAGGCACTATATTGGGAATATTGAAACCTAGTTTCTTCATCCAAGCCGAAAAATCGGCAGGATAGTTTCGATCATGATCGATGTTTATAGGATCGTTACCGTTAAATCGGTATAAATGCATTTTGGTTGGCGTAATAATTTTGTCTGCTACATTTTCCCAGTTGGGTGACATCCATTGACCGATCAAAGGATCATAAACTCTTCCATCGCCCATGTGCACCAAAGTTGTCACCTGATCCAGAATTCCACCACAAAAATCAATCGGCAGGTAGAGATAAGGGTTGGAGTCATAGACTATGTGACCAAATGGAGATCGCATTATCTCACGGATACCTTCGCCATACTGGTTGAAGATCATAATGGGAGTACCACTCTGATCGGTGGCCACGTAGTATTTGTGACGATAGACTTGAGTGTATATCAAGTGGCCTCTGTCGTCGTAGGTGAGCGACATAAGTTTGCCATCGCGCGGTGAATAGATTTGACTTACTTCGTAGGGCCTATGTTGGTTGGTGTAGAAGAATTGTGTGACATTTCCAAAGTTATCCTTTCGTGTTGTCAATCGCTTGAGATGATCGTAGTAGTATTTCACATCAAAGCGTCCTCTTTTTGTGGCTCGCACTAAGAGTCCCTGGGTGTTGTAGTGGAATCGTTCTTCTCTTGCATTCTGTGCAACAAGCCCTCTTGAGTCATACTTGTACTGACCTTCGCCGAACTTAACAATACGATCAAGAGTATTGTATTCCATTGGAATTGTGTTTCCTCGATAGGTCAAAGACAAAAGATTTCCATTGTCATCATAACGGAAGCCCCATGGCTCTTGAGCCTCAACTCCAATCAATTGGCCATCGCAGTCCCATGTATAGTTTTTGACATTGGTATAGGTATTCACAGCCACATTACGAGTGTAGGTTCGAGTCTGGGAAATTCTTCCATGCACACCATACGAAAATTCCATTCTGAACACTTCCATTCTGTGTATAGATAGCGAAACTTGAGACTCCAGGAACCTTCCATTGACTGTGCGAGTAAAACTAGCAGTACCATCGTAGACCTGGGTTTGATTCAGTTTCGGATGCATGAGTTTGAATTGACCAATTTGGTTGGGTTGGCCTGTGCGCCAATCATAAGCGAATGCTTGTGTTGGAAGGTTCTGACCTCCGATGCGACCCTGGATCGAGATTACTCTAAAATCAGTGTCATAATCGTAAGTGAACTTGGCATTACTGAGACCAGTCTTGGCAACGTAGTCGATACGTTCTTCGGTAAGCAAGCCTCCGGTGAACTCAAAGTCCCATCGGTATTCCAACTCGCGTTCGGAGTGCGAGACTGTGCTGGGCATTCCCGTGATTTCATTGTAACTAAACTCACTCTTGCCATCTCCATGCACGATTTCAGTGAGTTGTCCAGCTGAGTTATACCTGTAAATGATTCGCGCTCCATCGCCGGCAAAGATAGTCTGAAGAAGGGCCCCTGAGTGGCTGTAGTGCTGAAGGTAAGGCTTTGTTCCACCAGGTGGAGTGTAAGTCCATCTTATAAAACCGATAGAAGTTTGCATGCTAAATGAGTGCTTGGTTCCACTTGGAAGCAAAACATGCCGAAGACCTCCCGCCTCATCATAGCTCAACACAAACTTCCTCTGACTTGCCAAACCTATTTCTGATACCAAATTCCAATCGTTGTAGATGTAAGAAATGATTCCGTCCTGTTGGCTTGTGATTTCTGACAGCAAACCATGCCTGTCATAGGTATACTTGAGCTCGGCAGGTCCCCAAGACCAACCCTCAATGCGATTGAACCGATCGTAGGTGATGTTCACTGGATAACCATTAGTGGGATAATAGGATTTGGGCAATCCCGACTGATCGTAGGCAATGATCAGGATGGGAGTTCGATTGCGGTCGTAGAATGTCTCACGGTTGGTAAATTGGTCGTACTCAACGCCAATCACTCGACTTTCGTTGACCCATATTTCGCGGTTCAGAGTCTGCTGTGGGTTTCTCACATCCCCTACCAAATTGAAGACGGAGTACATGTTGTTGGTGAGACCTTCACCCATTGTGATGCTTTGATGGGACCACATCGCCAACATCTCAGCTTCAACTGGCAGAGCGGCTTCTAATAGAGGATGCCTCGCTACAGCAGATGACTCAACTATAACTCCATTGGCTCCATGAATAATCAAAGTATTGTTTGGTTTGATTTCTGCATCGGCATTCTCCCGACCCTTCTTCATGAAAGTCGAACGTACACCACCCAAAACCAACAACTCATTGGTCTCGCCCTTCTCCCGCGAAAATAACGATTCAACCGATGCATGAATATAAACCGATAGACCTTTATTATCAGCCAACTCCGACGTAATACGCACAATCTCACCACTTGGCAAAATCATACCCGTCACTCGACCAAATTCATCATATTGATAAATGTACGTTTCGCCCCCACTTGATCGGCTATTCAGCAAGCCCGTATTACTATCATAATCCAATTCAATCTCGAACTTGCCCTTTTCAGTTAACTTGGTCATAATACCAATTCCATTTATTTGAATTTCCGACTTATGGTCCTGGGTATTTTCAATTGAGCTCACCACATTGCTGTAATCCCGCAAAAATTGAATTTTATTCCCCGAACTATCAGTTACCGTTGACAAACGCCCAAAACTGGTATTCTTTGAATACAAAAAGGAATATCGTGTCTTGCCCGATGTCAAATCATTTGTGGCTACATGTTGTCCGTAACGATTGAAAATATAAATTTCACTCGATGGCGGATATGGTATGTGGAATTCACCATTTTCATCGTGGCTGGGTAGATAGTGTTCGAGTGCTAGGACATGTAATGAACCTAAAAATAAACAACAACAATGGATTTTTAGAATTTTTCAATTGGTTTTCGTATTTCGTATATTTTTGTTAAAAACGTGCAGAGAATTTATAGATATATAAATATAAATACATATAGAGAAAAGTTTTGTTGTGTATGACGTATGGGTAGAATATATACTGTTAGAAAAAAACTGAAGGACAATGTGACACGTAGATATCGATATTCCACTGGAATAGAATTTCGTGTGGATTAGTATCGTACATTTTTTAGAAGAAATAATCACTGGTCACAAAATCATATTTGACATTGCCAAAATCGTTTTGAATCCTTTTAAGTTGGAATAGGTTACATTTCCGTTTACCTAGACAAGGCTTTTTTATTTTTCCAAAAGACCATAGCTAGAACTCTTTATTCAAAAAACATGCATTTCTAATAGGGGTAAGTATAAAATTCCAAAACAGATTAAAGTAAAAATTACTGACTTTCCCTTAAAAATATATCAAATATATCACCTTAAAGCCGTGTGTTTTAAAATAACTTTTTTTTAATATGTTTATAAGCTAAAAATAGTTCCTATGTTCAGGACAATCAAACATCATTGAATAAAAATATTTGTAACTTAAATGAAGTAGTACAAAATTGTCTTAAGTTTCAGCCTTATGCCTTTTTGTTTTATGGTTTGATTATCCTGAACAGCTTTAATAACTAACCTTTTGTATCTCTAAATATAAGATGCGTTTTTGTTATCAACAATAACCAGTAATGTAGATCCAAATCATACATGTTTTTTGTTTGTTTATTTTTCAAACGTTTTCTGCTTCTTTTTATTCAACAACAATTCGCACTTCCTTACCATTTTCAACACAAAATAGCCAAGTACCCTTCATAATGAAAAGTAGTTATAAGTTTTTGTTGACAGTAATAGAATACAGGATGTCAAATCTTTGCTGTATTAAATGTAAAAAATAACCCATATGAAATATTTTCGATATTTTATAATAATTTTTGTATTTTTAAAATTGGTATGTCATCTAAAATTTGTTCAACTGTTTTTAACATAATGAATTTTCGAAAAAGCTTAATTCATATTTTAGAAAAATTTAAGGCACTGTTATATCAATTTTAATAAAAAGACTGAAGAAATTAAACACTACAAAACTATTGTTTCATACCGGATTTGTATCTACCAAAAAGAAAAATGTTTTGATAAAAAACTCTGAAACTGTTCTCAAGAATTGTTTGTAACCAAAAACTGTCTCTTAGGAACATCAATTTCAATTTTAGAAATTAATTCATTATTCCCATATTTTTTATATTTCATCGTATTTTAGGAGCGGACAAAACTACACTCAAACTAGTCGTACGAAAAACAATTTTATACATCAAATTCTGCGACTGAAATATTTTGTTCTCTTAATAACCCTCAGCATTAGTGTAGGACAACTCGATTTAAAAATTTTGGTTCAAAATTCTTTCTCGACCCATTAAAACCTATTTCACTCATACAATAAGCTGTTATTTGACGTAACAATCTGTCAAAATTAACATACTCGTTAATGTCAAAAAATTATTTCAAAATGATAGCACCATTTCAATCCATTAATAGTTTTTGAAGAGTATATACAAAAAAGCATGGACGAATAATTGTGGTTGTGGTATAGGTACGAGTATACATATACTGGCTTTCGGATGGTTTTTGTTTTTGGACTCCCCACCAAACAATCAAAGATATGATTTATGGTATGACATCTGAAACTGAAATCTGGCCTGACAATGGCCAAAACGAATAAGCATCATAGGGACGTGATAGGGATGTACCTATGCATGCATATATAGTACAAAGTACATATTTTGAAAAACCGACCTACAATAAAGTTGGCTTGGCGATTACCGCTCTTATATCTACCCTGTCCGTCAGAAGTAATATCTGTGCCACTGAACAAAAAGGTTGCTTATTTATCTGTCAGTCGGGGTGAGTGTCCTGATACTGATGCTGAAGCTGAAGCTGATGTTGAAGCTGAAGCTGATGTTGAATCTGGATCGGATGCATTTCATTCTCATGAATCCCCATCTTGCCGAATTTCAGCCATCATCATCGTCCACACACAGTCAGACAGACATATCGTTGCACCACTCATATCAACTATAATAGTTGGGACGTATATACATACATAGACAAAAACAAAACGAAGAATGTTAAATGTGTAAAATTTCCATCACCCAGAAACGAGATATTAATAAAAGAAAAAATAATAATACAACAAAAAAGAAAAAATTAAAACTAAAAGAGCGCGGCAGGGATTGAGGTTGAGGATGGGGGTGGGGGTGGTTGAACGACGACGAGGGCCATTTGGGCTGTTGCAAGCCGGGTGGTTACTTTGAATGAGGGATGCATACTGATGGGTATCCATAAATTCCTAGATATGACCCAAATTGTTGAACTGGATCAGAATAGTTATGTTCCATGGTATTGTATTTTGTTCCTTCCTCTCTTCTTCCTCTGTGCTTTTTTAAAATTTTCGTTTCTGTTTTTGTTTTTGTGATAAACATTTTATAGGTATGTATGTTTTTACAATTTTCTTTTTCCTGCTCCAGCTACTCGCCCTGTTGCTCCCAGTAACGCTCCACTTCACTTCTCTAGCTGGGTGGATAAATCTACCGCACTGGTGGCAGCCATTTGCATTATTTGTGTGTATGGAAAAAATAAACTTTTAAGGACGGTCTGTTGGAGCCTTGATGAGGGTGCAGTGTTCAAGAGGGGTTCTCGATGGTCTGATGGTGGTTAGGGGTAAGCGCGGAAGCCAAAAGGGATGAAATATACAATGTATTGTTGCAGATTGTTTTTATAAATGTATGCGCTTCTGATGCTCTCAGTATATCTATAACTGTACATCAGTTCAACGCACGCAGAGAACAGTTGAATGCGGTTCTATACCAATTTAACAAAATTTGCCTCTGATTTCGAATGCGATGTTTTATATACATACATACATTATAGGCATGTGAATATAGATAGTGATGTATGCAACAGCATCACGTGTAGTTAATTTGAAGAGGGAGGCATTGCATATAATATGCATGTATTTTTAGGAGGCTTTTACCAAGAGACCGAGACTGAGGGAGGTAAAAAGAGGAGTGAATGCCCGAATTAATTTATGCTAAGATACATACATTTATGTGAATTCGAAAATCTACATATTCGTTCGAGTTGACCGGATTTAATACTTAGTTTGGAATTTATGAGGTTGAGTATGGAATTGGATAGGTGGAGTGGTTCATCACAATGGTGGTGAATATATACATATCTACGACTACTCTATCTATCTACCTACGTTCATAAATATATAAGACTAGAATAATAGCGAATCTCTCACAACCAATACTTTTATATATCTATCGAGGTAAAATTTATAGTACTCAATTTAAAAATGAATTAAAATAACATAAAAGAAATTACATATAATATTTTAGGTATATACATAATTTCTCGATGCACGCAATTATTTTGCTCGCGTTTAAGTGCGGGGTTTTCCAAATGGAAATATGTATTTCGTTTAAAATTTGAAAAGCAGAAGAGAGGATTTCATTCAAATAAGGGATAAATGGTCTAGCTTTATCTACACTAATCTGCCCATAATCTCGTAAAGGCCCTATCTACAAAATTTCCGATTTTGAGTTTTTTGCATATTTGGAGTTAGGGGATTGTCTCCGATTTTTCTACATTCATTTCTTAACCTTAGATCTTCAAATAAGCCAGAAAACACAATTTCTAGAAGCCCTAACTACAAATCATGTGCATCAAAATTTATAAAAAGCCCTAACTACCACAAAGGGCCGTTTATAATACACCGCATAAAGAAAGCATATTCATGATCTTTTTTAAAAAGCCCTATGTGGCAGTTAGGCTTTTTATAAATTTTGATGCAAGAATTTTTGTAGTTAGGGCTTTTTTTCAAGCTGCAATTTTGTATGTAAAAGGTTTTAACCTCGTAACGTGTCGAACTTAGAATTTGATTTTGTTAGAAAGTGCGTTATTGGCCTTTAGTTGAATGAAATTTTTGATACGTAAAGGTCGTAGTCTCGTTTCGTGCTTGGTTCTGTTTAACTTTTTAACGAACGTAAATTGTTGTACATAGGGCCTTTTTTTCGTCCAAAGCTAAAAAGCCCTATCTACCTTGTTTTCCAAATGCATACAAATTTTGAGTTTAAAACTATTCCAAAAAATAAAGCAATAAAAAAGCTTTACAAAAAATATTTGTTGGTATTTTTCACTTTTTACCTTCAGGTCGCGGTTAACGATTTAATGTTTTCATCATTATCTCGAAATAGTGAAAATGTTAGTTAGGGCCTTTACGAGATTATGGGCAGTAATATTATAAAAAGAAAAGATATGTATTTTTGTATATGTAACCAATAAACTCAAAAAGTACTGGACCGATTTTAATAATTCTTTTTTTAAAAGAAAGCTACATTATCACTGAGTAACATAGGCTATATTTAGTACTAGATTACTAAATAAATCTTTAGAAATTCCTGTTAAAACTAACCGAAGGTGTGAAAAAATAAGCCATAAAATGTCTTTCATTGCATACGCTGCCTCTTCGCAGGACAAAAAAATGTTTTCTAATTTAGTGATTCATGGTCGTTTTAATTAGCATGCTTATAACTTAAATATCTGTACCTATTTATGTCTACCCGTGCGAAGCCGGGACGGGTCGCTAGTACCTTATAAAACGGAAAAGTTTGTGCATTTATGATTTTAATCATTTCTGCTACTATAATTTTGTATACTTAACAAGGATTTTGAGGTAAGAAACGGGCTGGCATGCGTTGCTCATATCTCAAGAATCAGTAGAAATATGGACTTCAAATATATTTTGTCTTACACATAATAACATCAAAAGGCGCAAAAAGGACTTTGAACAGAAATGAGTGGGTGACTTTTATAATATATAAAAATTAACATTTTGGTTGGCTTCAAATATATCACAATTCAAGTAAGCTAGCGGAGCAACTTTAAATTTTAAATTAAAATAAAATTTGAAAAAAATGTAATTGATGTTTTTTTTGATAAAAATATTTGGCACCTCAAATATTTTACTAACAAAAAATGAGAAAAATCGAAGTAACGGTCTTTTTACAAAAAATTAAAACATAAAAAAACACTACCTACTTAAGATTGGTAAAAAAAAAATTTCAACTCGAATGTCTTAGAAAAAAATGAAGTTATTGCTTTGAAACAAATTTTATCTTATACAAAATATTATTTTTAACATTTATTAAAATGTTTGGAAAAATTCAACTGTCAGTTTTTTTTTTTAAATAACACGTATCTTCAACAAAATTCTACACCAAATTGGTAAGAACTGATGTTAGATACGAATATTTCGTAAAAAGATTATGGTATTGATTCAAAAATTATTTTATTCTTTCATTTTTTTATAAGTAATAAAAACTTTAAAATAATTCTACTAAAATTGATAAGAATTGGTTTTCGACTAAAAATTTCGGGAACAAAAACTGACATTAAATTAAAACTCATTATATCATAATGCACAGCATATTGTTTCTAACTTTCAGTTTTTTTTTTGGGAAAACTTGACAACTTCTTTTACAAAACACGAAAGCTTTAAAAATAATAAAAAGCTGATAAGCAATGATTTTGGACAATGAGAACAAAGAAAGATATTGAATTCAATTTTTTGCAAATGTCTCCCTTCCGCCTTTTTTCCTTTTGAATTTCGTAGCTATGTACAAAAGCGCTACAGAGCTCGTATCTGGCAATACTATACATTATTTGAAAGGTCTTGACATAACCTACAAAACCTGGAGTTTACTAACGCCGAAATTCGCGCTATTTTAAAGTTTTCCTTCGTTAAAGGCAAATCGGCTAAGGAAATGTTCCGTGAGATTAATCTTGTGTTTTAGAGGATGGTAGTCTATCACTTCTAACCGTTGAAAACGACACCATAGATAAGCCAACCGTCGGAAGGGAAGACCGGTGGCGACAAATACCGATCAAATCATGGAAAACATCGAGTAAGGCCGGCATGTGGCATTTCGTGACATCACCCAGGAGATGAGAGTTAGTCACCAAACCATTTTAAACCATCTCCAGAAGGCTGGATATAAAAAAAAGCTTGATGTGTTTCGGTGCCGCATGATTTGACGCAAAAAAAACTGCTGGACCGAATCAACGCCTGCGATATGCTGCTGAAACGGACCTAACTCGACCAATTTTTGAAGCGGACGGTGACTGGCGACGAAAAATGGCTCACATACGACAATATCAAGCGAAAACGGTCGTGGTCAAAGGCCGGTGAATCGTCCCAAAAAGTGGCCAAGCCGGGATTGACGGCCAGGAAGGTTTTGCTGTGTGTTTAGTGGGATTGGAAGGGAATCATCCACGTCCAGAATTGGCCAACTGACCACACACTTCGTTGATGACTCATCAGAAGCTACGGAAGCTCGGATGGAAGGTTATATCGCATCCACCATATAGCCCAGACATAGTGCCAAGTGATTACCACCTGTTACTGTCCGTTGGTGGTGTAAGGTTGAATTCAAAAGAGGCTTGTGAAAAGTGGCTGTCGGAGTTCTTTGCAAATAAGTAGTGGGGCTTCTACGAGGGGGTATTATGAAGTTGCCGTCTAGATGGAAACAGAAAATCCGATCACTGTAACACTTTTTATAAAGCATTGAATAAAGAAAAAAAAGCGGAAGGGAGATATTTTCCAACCTTATAAAGTTTAAGTGCGGATACATCCCAGTCTCTTTTTTAATTAGTTTGTAAATTATTCACGTCCGTGGGAACTAGGGTCCAGTGACTTACAACTCTCAATAATTAATTTGAGCGAGCAATGTAGTCAGGGATGAAGGGGTCCTACAGTGTTATGTCGAATCCAAACAGCTAATTTGAGACACTATTTTTCATAATACGAATACTCTTGGAGGATTTGTTAGTTTCTAGCAAGGGGCAGTACCCGTGAAAAAGACTTCTTCACTATTTTGATTATTTGTACAAAAATTTAAGGCAGATTTTTTTTTAATTTAGAAAAAAGTTAAAGTAAAGTGCAAAAGCATTATTTTTTGGCAAGTTATTTGGGTAAACCACATTTTTTATTTTGTTTTCAAATTGCAATTATAAAAACCTACCCACTGATTTTATTTTAAAGTACTTTCAGACCTTATTGATGGTTTCATCTATACAACATTATTTGAAGTAGGTATTTCTACTCGTTTATAATATTTATATTTTTTTCATAAAACGATGAACTTAGATTAAAACAACCTTGAAAAGTTAAGAAATTTTAATATTTTCATTTTAACCAATAATTAATCAATTACAACAGTAAATTCGCATTTTCAAGAACCTTAGGTACACCTACTTCAAAGTTTAAATCCATTAATGAATAAATGATTGTATAGAAAGTATATACAGGAAGGACCCATTAAGTCTTGTTAAGTACAAAAAAAAAAAACGATGCATACTGCCTGTAACCTATCGACCTTATTTTTCAAATATTTTAAGGAGCCCTTCATACAAGCTAAGTAAACAATTTTAAACAAATTTAATTTTATTCTTCAAAAACATATTAATTTGATACAAAATACAGTCATTCGTATTTTGTATCAAATGAATATGTTTTTGTTGCTCTTTGAGAAAGTGCTTAGTGGCTTATATTATGCTTTTAGTTCTCAAAGTACAAAAAATGTTCGTTAAGCATTTAATTGTTTTAAGTTTTTCAACAAAAAAAAACAATAGTTCAAAAAAAAATCTTTAAGGTAGGTATGTATGTACATATATTAATTTCACACACTGTACATATTTATAAAAAAAAAAAAACAAAAGAAAGTCTAAAGTCGTGTAAACTTTGACTCTGGAGAAAACAAAAAATGAAAAGACAACTTTAAGGGGTTTTGTGTGAAATTTTACACTCGCAGGTTAAGGCAGCTGCTTGCCGAATTTACAATTGAAAATTTAGAATGAAACAACAACAACTTGTGTGTGCTACCACCAAGTTTGGCTGGAGTTATAGCTATTTCACGGGGGCCAACCCGATCATCAGACTCCTTTAGTGGTGCTTAATCGCTTTATGTTCAATTTAATTTTTGAAAGAACTTTGCCCGAGCTGGGCTTGAACAAGCGACCTAGCGTGTGAGGAGCTAGTGCACTACGCACTACGCCACCGCACCCACATGAAAGTTGTAAGCCAATCACAGGTTTTTTCGTTCTATCGAACTATACTGAACCGATTAGCATTTTTCTAAGTACACACAAGTAATTGTTGTTGTTTTATCCAGGTTCTTTCTATTATCTCCTCTCTTTTTCATAAGCCAACAATTCGATTGGATTCGTATGAGGAGGGAGATGAGGCGAAAGAGGTTGACGCTGGTCAAGATTTTTAATTTTAACAATTTTAAGGGGTTTTGTGTGAAATTTTACACTCGCAGGTTAAGGCAGCTGCTTGCCGAATTTACAATTGAAAATTTAGAATGAAACAACAACAACTTGTGTGTGCTACCACCAAGTTTGGCTGGAGTTATAGCTATTTCACGGGGGCCAACCCGATCATCAGACTCCTTTAGTGGTGCTTAATCGCTTTATGTTCAATTTAATTTTTGAAAGAACTTTGCCCGAGCTGGGCTTGAACAAGCGACCTAGCGTGTGAGGAGCTAGTGCACTACGCACTACGCCACCGCACCCACATGAAAGTTGTAAGCCAATCACAGGTTTTTTCGTTCTATCGAACTATACTGAACCGATTAGCATTTTTCTAAGTACACACAAGTAATTGTTGTTGTTTTATCCAGGTTCTTTCTATTATCTCCTCTCTTTTTCATAAGCCAACAATTCGATTGGATTCGTATGAGGAGGGAGATGAGGCGAAAGAGGTTGACGCTGGTCAAGATTTTTAATTTTAACAATTTTAAGGGGTTTTGTGTGAAATTTTACACTCGCAGGTTAAGGCAGCTGCTTGCCGAATTTACAATTGAAAATTTAGAATGAAACAACAACAACTTGTGTGTGCTACCACCAAGTTTGGCTGGAGTTATAGCTATTTCACGGGGGCCAACCCGATCATCAGACTCCTTTAGTGGTGCTTAATCGCTTTATGTTCAATTTAATTTTTGAAAGAACTTTGCCCGAGCTGGGCTTGAACAAGCGACCTAGCGTGTGAGGAGCTAGTGCACTACGCACTACGCCACCGCACCCACATGAAAGTTGTAAGCCAATCACAGGTTTTTTCGTTCTATCGAACTATACTGAACCGATTAGCATTTTTCTAAGTACACACAAGTAATTGTTGTTGTTTTATCCAGGTTCTTTCTATTATCTCCTCTCTTTTTCATAAGCCAACAATTCGATTGGATTCGTATGAGGAGGGAGATGAGGCGAAAGAGGTTGACGCTGGTCAAGATTTTTAATTTTAACAATTTTAAGGGGTTTTGTGTGAAATTTTTTGGTGGTAGCACACACAAGTTGTTGTTGTTTCATTCTAAATTTTCAATTGAAAAGACAACTTGCCTACAAATGATTAAAAATTTAAAAGTGTTTTTAAACGAAAGCCTTCCGTGAACGAACACGCATGCTGTTTTCCTTAAACTTACTTATAAGATCCTTCCTACCTACCTGCAGTAAAAGTACTGATGCGTGTAGCGTAGGCAGAGGCATACATAAACAGAAACAGATAAAGTTTCATTCAACCATAAAAACGTGTAGGTAGACGTCTCATTTTATAACCTCCCCAGAATCTTGTAAAATAAAAAAATAAATTTTACATGTTTGCACCAGTGAATGATGATGTGATGTTTTCCCCCCTCAGGGTCAAATGTAAATATACCACACAAGTCCACAAAGAAACATAAATTGCTTCTTCATTAGACTTTGTAGGATAATCCATTCACAAAAAGGAAAATCCTTGAGCTGGATTAAGAAAAAAAAAATAAAATAATCTTAAAAAAAAGTAAATAGACGAAAATAAAAAGGAATAAGAAGAACTCTATTCCTTAAGCCTATTTATACAGCTCTACCACTCACTATGAATGACTTTAAACTGTCGAATGGAAGGCACTGAATAAACGGAAGAGTTAAGTTAATGTCCTTCGCCACAGAGCCTTTGTGTGTATTGTTGCCATAGCGAAAAGGGAGTCAGATGCAAAAGCATAAGACGACCACAACCACAGAATACGGAATCAAGGAACACAAAATACAAAATAAAAAAACGATTTGAAAAGCAAAACAAACTATGAAAGCTGACAGACATTTACTATGAGAAAAATATGTCTTTAAATAGAAACATAAAGAACGCACACCATTCACTATACACACTAGGTACCTATTTTGTATAAGGATCAGCGCTATATTTGCCAACAAGCGGACTTGAAGATTTTGCAAAGGACGTCTGACAATTCAATGAAGCCAACACATGATATGCAAGGGTTTAAAAGTAAAGAAAAGTTTCAACACTTAAACAAACGCCCCCTAAAATTCAACAGGATCATTGAAGAAAAGGAAATCCAGACCCGGGTGCGGCCGATGGCCAGGATATGCAATGCATTAAGTCGCATATAAAAACATGGGATAGCTCCTTTTCTGAAGAAAACCAAGAAAAATAAATATATAAAAGAAAATATTATTATACTGAAGCCTTATTGTGGAAAACTTAAAAACTTTAGCTTTGGTCATACTCTTTGCTGTTTGTTTCTGTTTCCTCTGTAAGGTCCAGCCGACCGCCGCCGACGACCAACTAACCGTTGCGATGGTGGGTGTAGTGGGCGCAAAGCAGCGCAGCCGGCGCGGCGTGTCGTGTCATAGACTAAAGGAAATGGATTTTCTTCTGTTTCGCAGGACGATGAGTATTTTATACTATTACTCTGATCCTACTACTTCCGCGAATCAAGACGACCACACTCCTTACTTATACTCTTTTGCATTAGCCAGCCAACTAAGCAAGGATTATAACCAATTTCAAAAGATAAAATGATCTAAAAATAAAAATGGAAATAAAAAAAGAAATTGTTTTCCACCCTCGACCATCGCTAACATAACTTATGTAGATTGTAGATGTATAATTCTTGGAGGATTTTTCTTATTTATTTATTTTTTAATAATGTTTAATGTTTAATTTCTGTCTAGTGGAAGTGTAGCGTGTCTGGTGTAATTTTTATATATTTATAGTTTCTCTGTTTTAATAAGGACTTTTATTTTGTGTGTTTTTTTTTTGTTTTGTTTTTGTAATTTTCCTCAAGAGCTTTGTCTTTTGGTGCTGGTGTAGTTGTATTGCATTGTATTGTGTATAATCCTTCTAGCTTGAGCATTTAATTATTTATGTATATTTTTTCACAGATTTTCTTGTTATTTAGTTTTTTTATTCGTAGGTAATTTATTTATTTTTTGTTTGCTCTTCAAAAAGAAAATACTACTAGGAACTTGCTGTCGCGACTTGCTTCTTGACTTTTTAAAAAGCAATTATTGTGATTATGCACTTAACTTTTTCTATTATAAAATGAAAGATTAGGTTTTTGTGTATTTTTTGTTTTGTTTGTGTTTATTTCATGAGAATAAACCGCATCAGGGGTAGAAGAAAAGTGATGCCAATTGTGAGTGTTTATGATAAGAAAGGGCTTTCTTCTTTCCGTGACTTAAATGTTAACCAAGAACCTTGCCTAGAAATTAATTTAAGAAAACAAAATTATTATTACATATTTTCTTGCGAATTTATCGTTTATGTATTTTCTATCAAAGTTCCTTAAACTTTATAATAACAGGTAAAATTAATGCTAAAGTTTGATTGCTTTGAGTTGACTAAAAATATAATAGTTTTGCCTTGAACAATGGCATATGAATAATTAATAAAAACTAAAAGTTAATAAATAGTAGCTTCTTTCTAATTTTTTACTAAATGTTGACCACAATATTTTTTGAAAGATAAAAGTATTTTAAAGCCAAAACTTATCTCTAAGTTTTGAAAAGATATTTGAGTCGAAAATCAATTTTTACCAACTTTTATTAATTTTGTTTTAGGTTTTTATTTTTTGTAAAAAAAACCTTCAATTCGATTTTTCTCAACATTTTTCAGAATGTTGAAAACAATATTTCTTATAAAATAAAATAAGTTTGAAGCCTTAATCTCAAGTTTTTGAAAAGATATTTAAGTCGAAATTCAATTTTTACAAACTTTGAGCAATGTTTTTTTAGATTTTTATTTTTTATAAAAAAAAACTGTCAATTATATTTTTTTCAAAATTTTATAAGATGTCAAAAACATTATTCTTTGTTGCACAAAATTGTTTTGGAGATGAAATCATATTTTAGTCGTAAAATTTTCGAGGTGAACATTTTTTTTTTCAGTTTTTTGATTTATAATAAAAAAAACCGATAATTGGATTTTTTTCAAAAATATACTTAGTTGGTATCACGTTACAATATATAATATAAAATTTAATTCACGTCTCTAGCGTAATTGTTTCATGAGATATCAATGGTTAACCAAAATTTTCACCTTTTTTTTAAACTGCTATGGTAAAAAACCACCCACGCAATTTTCTTGAGAGCCCTTTCTGCATCTTTCTGCCTTATTATTTGTATAACAAAATTTATTTTAAGTCGATATCTCTTCTGGTTCTTGAGCTATGGACGACGAAAAAAACGTCGCGAACGTACGGACGTACGGACGTACGATAGTACGTACACACGCATGCACATACATCTTTCTAAAAATCTTTTATTTCGACTCTAGGGACCTTGAAACGTCGAGAAATGTCAAAATTTTCAATTCGACAAATCGGACCCATTACAATAACTTCCTATGGGAAGTTAAAAATAATATTCTCTGTCCGACGACTATAGGTGTTTAGTTTCCAAAATAAAAGGTTTAGGTTAGGTTAGGTTAGGTTAATGTGGCTGTGGATACAAAAACCACACACTTAGGCCAGAAGAAAGGCCCATTGTGATACCACATGAATCTAGAGAATTACTTCCCACTAGTCGAACCATTTTGAGCTTTTTATAAAGCGAAGGAGATATCTGATATCCTTTTTAGCTAGTTCACTGGGATCATCAAAAGAGTATTCTCCCAGATGAAGTTTGCGTCTTCGTGAAAGAGCAGGGCAGGTGCAGAGGAGGTGAGAGATTGATTCTTCTTCTTCCTCGTCCATTCAGCTCCTGCAGAAGTCATTTGAGGCTACACCAAGTCGTATTGCGTGTCTGCCTATAAGACAGTGTCCCGTAAGGACACCTATTAGGGAGCTAATATGAAGTCTGCTTTGGGATAACAAGTCTTTAGAGCGCTTTAGGTCCAATGAAGGCCATATTAGTTTTGTGGCTGCGCATGTTGGTAAATTGTACCACCTAGAGTTTGCTATCTCGAAAGCTTTTTCTTTTAGCAGAAGTTTACATGTAGCTATCGGTATACCTATCTTCTCCCTTTCAGGTGAAATAGGTATGACGGTTCCATTTTTAGCGAGTTCATCGGCTCTACAATTTCCTGCGATGTCTCTGTGGCCCGGCACCCAGCATAGGTGAATGTTAAATTGCTGCGCCATCTCCATAAGAGATGATCGACAATCGAGGGCCGTTAGAGAGTTGGTTGAGACACCGTCAAGAGACTTGATAGCAGCCTGACTGTCAGAGAAGATGCGTATATCAGAAGTTGATATCACGTTTTCTCTTAGCCAGGAGAGAACCTCTTTGATCGCTAAAATTTCCGCTTGGAAGACGCTACAATGATTAGGGAGGCGGAATGAGATGCTTAGATTAAGCTTTTCTGAGTACATACCACTACCAACTCCCTCATTTGTCTTGGATCCATCTGTATAAAAATGGATGCTTTTGTCATCCAGGAGTTTTTTATCTTCCCATTCATCCCTGGATGGAATGGATACCTGGAAGTTTTTACCAAATTGGGGTTTTGGGATAGTGTAGTCTATGTACTTTGGTATAGAACCAAAGAGGTTCAGAATGATGGAGTGCCCAACATTGTTGTTGGTCCACTGAGATGAGGCGTTGAGTCTTATGGCTGTACTCGCTGCCACTTGTTTGCTGAAAATGTCGAGGGGTGTCAGATGGAGGAGAGTGTCCAACGCTGCTGAGGGTGTGGTTCTCAAAGCCCCGCTAATGCAAAGACATGCAGTGCGTTGGACTCTGCTGAGTTTGTCGCAATATGTGACTTTCTCCAGTGCAGTCCACCACACTGCAACCCCAATAATAAAAGGTTTAACACCTTATCAAAATATTTTATATTTTTATAAAAAAATTAGCTTAACCTATTTTCAAATTGTCCGGCATTTTAGGATTACAAGATGGTTATTTTAAAAACATACTGTTCCATAGTTGAATATCTGGCAATATTATTTAAAGTAAAGGGATTTCCAATTAGAAATTTAATTTTAAATAGAATTCTTTTTGGACAACTGTCATCTTTTGACATTACGAAAGCAATAACTTAAAATATAATCCAAGAATTGAACTATGCTCATTTGAAAAATGTATTGAAGTATTTAAAATTAACTACGAAAACATAAAGTGTCAATCAAGTTCCCAAAACTGACACACCTTCTCTAATGGAAATGGTGAAACGTTTAAACAAATTTTATCTATTGGGACAAGTTACTGATGACAAGAATCGAAACAGTTTTCTTTGCTCAAGACCAAACGAAAATATTGCAAATACTGTAGCCTGTACAGTGTTGACGAAATTAAGGTTTATTCATTCCTTGCCAACCTTTGGAATAAAGTAAAGGGTTATTCCTTTTGAGGTTTCAAAAGTAAACGGAAATAAAACATATGTATATACATTTTTTTTTCATGACATTTCTCTTCTTTATTATAAAGTTTTAACGTTGACATTATGTGTGAAATACTACATCATTTAAATGAATACCACGATTGCAATTGTTGCAAACAAAGGTTAAAGGTTAATCTGCATAAATACGATCTTTTGCGTAGCCCCACAAAAAATAAGTCCAGCGGTGTCGAATCGCATGATCTTCGTGGTCAGTTGATATCACAACTCACAACGAAAAGAAATTACGCCGGCGAGGAAATATCTTTTGCAATTAAGCCGTATTCGTTCGCGTTGTGTGGCATGTGGCGCGGTTTTGTTGAAACCACATATTCTCGAAGTGGTATTCTTCAATAGGCAAAAGTCAGTTATCATATGACCATAACTCTCCGAATTGACGGTGACAATATTAACGTCGACGTTTTCGAAGAAGTAAGGTCCAATCACATCTCCGGACCAGCACACCAAACAGTGACTTTTTGTAGATAAAATAGCCTTTCTTCAATTACTTGAGGATTCTCAAAACCCTCAAAAAAACAATATCTGTAACCTCTTCAAATTTCTTCACAATTTTTAAATGTAATTTGTGCTTTATTCAATTTAGACTCAACTCCATTCTACGAAGTGCTAATTATTTTTATAGTTTTATTTTTAATTTATATTAATTAATATAATTAATATTAAAATTTTGTTTATATTTTTCTTGAGTGAGTAAACTTTATTGTATTTGTATCCCATCGATCTAACTAAGATTATTTGTATATTTTTTGTGTTAATAAAGTTCCCCTAAAGAAGGCAGAAACCCCTGCCGAAACGTTGGGAAAGTTAATGTAACTTAATTGTTTCATGGCAAAAACTACAGCGACCAAAAAAGCCGATGGAAAGCTATATTTCCACTAATCACAATAATTACACAAATTGGTCAATAAATTAACTCAATTTTGTCAATTGCTTGCGTAGTTGGACAATTATATGTAAACCATCTCTTAAAGCACGATATGTGGTTGTGGCAGAGTCACCATTTTTGTAATAGGTTTTAACAATTTTTATGCGTTGTGCTATAGATATGCAATCAATTTTCGTAAATGTGATACTTTCAGACTGGTTTAACAACTTAGTTTGACAGATGACGAATTCCAGCCCTATACTATTAAAACGGCAAAATGAATAATCCGTTATTATAAAAACGATATTAAGTTAGAAAGGTTTTGGAGTTGTTTAAGTTAAGTTAACGCAAGCAATTATACAATTTTTACAATTATACAGATTTTCTTAGAAAAATCATCTTCGGTAAAGGGCGTATTTTTGTTTTGGAGGCTATGTTTTTATCCTAACGCTACCGAACTATGATTAGTGATTATTCACGGACGGAATTGGAAGATATTGATGTGGATAGCATTTAATTACAACAGAAATGCACTACGTGCCATACAAGGAAGGAAACAATTGCTGTTTTGCTCTTTTGGATTTTTAAGCATTGATGCTACTTGGAAGATAAGATCTATGCTCCCCATTTTATTCAATATTCAATTTGGGAAGCTATAGAGGCCATAAAGCTATAAATATGCAAATTTATCATTCAAAATTTCTTAAAAAGGTTATGGTGCTGCAACCGTAGCAGTGTAAGTCATTCGATTTATATTGTGTTTGATTGTTAATTCCTCTCTTTAATTTAATAAAGATCCATTGAATATCAAATTCAAGCTTTTTGTGTGAAAATGCACTATTTTTTCATAAGCTTATGATAAAATAGTAGTTTTTTTTCTAAAAGAACTTTATTGTTTGTACAGTTTTTTCTATTTTCAACAACTAAGCTTTTTGGCCCTTCTTAGAATTTCTCAAAATTAAAATAAATATACATATGTCATTTAAAAAAAAAAAAACAACAAAATATATTTCCAAATAGATGAAAAAGTGTTTTGTTTTTTTTTGTTTTTTTGTTTTTTTGTTTTTTTTTTTTTAAATCGAGAATTTTTAGGCCATAGGGTTTGATTGTTCTATAAAAGCTGTTGCGCCATTAACTCACCTAAATTCCTAATTTTTAATAAATTTTAATATTTGATGTTATAAAGGTTTAGCAAATGAAAATTTATTTAATCGATTCCCATAACGTTTTGACACATCGTTAACAAAACTTTTATAGGTATAGAAAAACCTCAACATCAGTATCGAAAAACCCAATATGAATGAACTAAAGTTTCTTGGCGAAATGAACAGTAAAAAGAGATTATTATTTATGATGTGTTAAATCGATTGCCATAAGAAAATCGTTTATAAATCCTTAAGGGTCTCTTATACACACACCTATGTATATACTATAATATCTATACAACAGTCTTTCAAAGTGACCGCAATAATCCAATAGCATTTTTCTAATACCCTTGCCGCACTCTTTTTCTGTTGTTACCACCATCTTATACGTTGGTAATCTTCGATATATAGCATAGTTAGGTATTATGTTATTCGAAAGTTTTCCGACCTTATAGCTTTTGTGTTTTTATTTTTATATTTTATTTATGTATGTAAGAAGAAAACCACCTTCATCTATGTATGTTATTGTATTTGTACCTATAAAATCCAACATACAATTTAACATACATAGGTACATATTATAAAAGGTACACACATGTGTGTGTAGGGGTATGTTATCATTTATTGTTGTTTGAGCTTGTAATCCTGTGTTAGACGTCATTATGATGATCATAATTATTATCGATGATGATGGTGATGGCGTCATCATCATTTTCCGGAATTGAAATCGAAAATTTTGTACATCTCATTTGAAGTGGAGAAGAGATTTGCACGTAAAGCCAAATAGGAATCGGCGTTCAATTGAATCCACTAAATCAAATCTTCAATTGAGGATATGAGAGGCGCAATCGAAACCTTTAGAAAATATACACATAACATACAGAAATACAATCATACATGCATATACATTTATATGAAGCTGTGTATCAAATCAATTGCTTATAGATGAGGTGGAGAAAAGCAGCCTATTCATACGATTGTCGTTGTGGTGCTGAAAGGACATAATCTCAAAACACATGTGAGTTCCTCGTATATACAAATGTACGGAGGTACGAGTAGTCGTAGCTCGAAGTCCTTGGTGTTCTTGTTCTTGAAAGTCTTTGTTTGGCGTCGTCATCATCATCGTCGTCGTCGTAGCTAGCCGTTGTTGGAGTCGTTTTGGCAAATAACGCACATCGTTGAACTAAACTAAAATACCATTAAGTCAAATAGAAGTCCTTTTGCGCTTTTGATGTAATCAGTTCCTAGCCGTTAAGCATCGAGACTCTCCCCGCCTTTGCTTGACTTGGCCGTTTATGGATGTTACATCCTATTATTCTGTAATCGTATTCTCTCACATGGTGCACACCGCCGGAAATAACAAGCTCTGACTCAAAATGGCGATGTTAAGGGTGAGATCAAGAATATGTGAGGGTTATACCTATGCCAACCGCACATATCTACAAGCTAGAACATATCATATTCTAGGTACGGGTGTATAAGTTTATACAACAAAATGGGTTGCAGAATTATTTCCGGATTATTATTATTTCTTATTTCTTCTTCAACGTCGTCGTAGTCTTTGTTGATGTCGTCTTCGGTCGTCGTCGCTCGTTGTCGAGCAATGTGCGGTTGATTGTTTGGTTTTGTTGTTGTCTTCACGACCATCACCATCATGGAATACAAATGCTTGTATTTAGACGATATGAACTTGACCCAAGAACTCAACATGAAAGCCCAGTAATTTTGATTTTGTTCTTTCTCGTAATTGAAGTGTAATATCATATTTCTTCAGCTACATGGTATTGGATGTACTGTTGGTTCATTTATGTATCGTTTTGCAACGGTGGGCATATTTAATATTTTCTTTAGTATCTAATGGTATTAAAAGTTCAAACATAAAAACGTAGAATTCGAAAAGCTTTCCTGTGTGTGATTGATTTTGAAAGATGAAACAGAGCACAACAAAAGATTGAAGTAAATGAGAAGAATTGCCTCGAAAAAAAAAGAAAAAAATTCTGAATTTAAAACAGTTTTTAATGGTTTCTGCTTGAACATGTAATTTTTTTGCGGACACAGAATTAATACAATGAAATTTCACCTAGTCGTCTTACTGCCTGCAAAAGGTTGGAGTCAAAACAGTGTTATAATACTAGTAACTATTATTAATGTAATAATTCATTAACTGCATGATAATGAATACAAAAATGTAGACAATTCACTTCGATAAAACATTTCCATATATTTTTGAAATTATTGGTTTTTCTTGACCATAATTGATGAACATTATAACATCAAAATAGTTCCTAAAAGTTGGTTAAAAGCCGAGAAATACGAAGAAATAAATATTTATTTAAAAAAAGTTGGAAAAATTCAAATGCTATATTTACAAAATTAAATTTTTTACGTAACTCCGTTCTTATATCTATGATAAAATGACTCCCACTGATTTCTAATCCACCTATTTATTGATGGAAAAAGATAATCTCGGCCACTGTATTACATATATGTATAGTTTCAACCGGCAAGCAAATTCGATTTTGTCTGTAGAATTTAAAAGCGTATGCTTTAGAATTTGCTAATAAATTTATACATTCCTTCGGTAGCTTAAAAAAATAAAATTGTAACAGAAATATTAGCTGATTAAAGTTCTTTACTAAACCAAATTTTGTTTATTAAAAACCTTAAAATCTTTAACGAAACGGTTAAGCCACTTAGAATGGAAGTTTTTAGACCAATGATAAGTTTTGCTTTTGAGAACAAAGTAGAAGATCTTAATTAATTAAGTTAACGTGAAATAAAGAGCTACTCGTATAAAAGTGGAAAGCTCAAAAGCGTACATTATGTCAATAAAGAATTATTAAATTATTATTGACTTCTAAGAAGCTAAAAGGAGATTGTTACATCGAATTTGATTAACATGAAACATTATTCTTTTCCTGAGAAATTTTGTTAACAAATATATTAGATACGAAATCACCTACCTCATTTGAAAGCAAGAGCCCTTATCATATTATTTTACTCTTATAAGCCAGTAAATGTGATTTTCTTTCGTTTAATGTAAGTACAGCTTCCTATATACCATTTTCCATACAAATTTTATTTGTTAGAAACAAAATTCTAAGAAATAAAGATAATCTATTTATTTTTTTTCCAGACTTTAGGTCACTAACAAAATGATTACTTTTCTCGATGATGATTAAAGTAGGTATATAAGTTCCTACAAACATATATACTGTAATATATAAAGTAAAAGAATCTTATTCAGAATGCTAATGTGTGTACTTTGGCACTATATTTACTTTCATCCTTGGCCCAAATTCAATTTTATCTTAATATTATTTACCGCATTCAGTTTTATCAATTCAAAAGAATTTAGTAGAAGTAAAAGGTTGATAGATAGGTATAGAAGTTCTACATACCATAGAAATAGAAGAAAAAAAAGAAAAAGAAATCACAGATTACTCTTTCCGAATAGATGTAATTCCTGGTTAATGAAA
The DNA here is from genome assembly GCA_920104205.1 of Eupeodes latifasciatus. NCBI lineage: Eukaryota > Metazoa > Arthropoda > Insecta > Diptera > Syrphidae > Eupeodes > Eupeodes latifasciatus. The sequence goes on along the minus strand of OV049926.1, from coordinate 62,781,862 downwards.
GGAATTCTCTTCGATTACTTTTTTTTTGAAAAAGGCCATCTCTTCTCTTTAAGTTTCTGTGTCAAATCACTTAATTAACTAAGAGACCAGTAAATACATTAAGGAATTGACCTACAAAAATTCATCAAAAATACAGATAACTTATGTGGGAAACCAATAAGGGAATAGTTGAGATGATTGATAAATTGAATGTTTCAAAAAATATATAAGTCCAAAACAAGATAAAATGGCTTTAAGTTGATGGAAGGTATATTTTAATGATTTATTAGTGTAATGTTTAACGCAAATAAAGAGTTCTAATAGTGCTAGAACAAAGACTTTTATTATTTAGAAAAGTTTGAACAGTTTTTCGATGTTTAACTCTATAGTGGTAGATATTCCGGATATATGGACAATAGCAAAGTTTGTAACGAAATTTTTGGCAAACATGCATATCTCGAGATACTTCATTGAATTTATTAAAAGCTATCTTTTTTGAATGATACCTTCATTCACATTCTGCATAAAAATAACTACTACAGAAGATTAATAATTGAATTGATTTAATCTGAGAAAACAATCTTCATAGAAAACCTTTAACGACCCAAAAACAACAGAAATAAGAATATCTTCAAAACCGACCCTAAGAAGGAGATAAAAAGAAGTATTGTTCATAGGAATTCTTCAAAAAGAATAGGACCAAGTTCCAGAAAAGATTTGAAGAAATGCACTGAAATGAATCATCACAACTAAAGTGAAATTAAGAGAAGGTAAGTTCGTTATTTCGTTTAACCTTTGGCACTAATAATTGTTACTCTTCTGCAGTGTACTAGATAATAAAGGAGACCTAGATATTAAAGCCATTAAAAATTAATTCGATTACTATTTACTATTGGCAGTTGAAAAAGGAGAAGATTTACTGCTAACAATTTTTTACGAGGCAAATATTTTTTAGCAATCCTATATTTTTAAAAGTGATAAAATAATTACTTTAAAGAAAGGGGCCTAACGTTGAGAGTAATAAACTTTTTAAATGTAGGTAACAAAAAGTTGAAAGTTTCCATTGTATTTTAGAAGAACAACTTATAATATATTTATCATACAAAAATGCCCATGAAAATTTTGGATAATATTATTTCCGCACATTTTGGATCTTCTATGGATTAAAGCATTTTCACAAGGTATTGAACCCTTTTACTCTTCGTTTTGATTGGGTAACAGCGAAATAAAGAAGAGACAGCAACAATAACCTTTGAAAGCATTAAAATTCCTATTGAAGAATCATTACTCTCGAAAATATCAAAAAATATTGCTTTTTGTAGGTGATCAATTCTTTCTTTTAGTATTAAGCTTAAATTTAAGCCTTGTTTTTTAATTAAAAATGTATAAATACGTAGGAATAATATGTATATGTATGGTATGATATAAGAGAAACAAATGTATGAAAAAAAAAAACTATTTTAACATTTCTTTTTCAAATACATATCAGATGGACTTATTTAAAACAAAAATATTCCATATTATACCTACCGGAACTAAGATTAATGACAATTAATTTTTCATCGTCCTACCGTCCTTCTTTGCCTGCCTAGCCTTTCATTTCCCTTAACTCACCCAAGCTACTTTGCCTCTCTCAATATACATACATAAATACATATCTAACCTATACTTATAAATTTTTTTTTTGTAAAAATTCCTATGCGTAAATATTTGCAACATCAGCTCCAGAGCCCTAATGTGAGTTTGACAGGCGTTAGTCATCGACATGAAAGCTATTTTAAAAGGACACACTGACGAAGAATCCCCATTTAGAATAGGGATAAGGGCAAAGACAGGGGCAGGGACATAGGATAAGGATACGCGCGGGCAACAAATAAAGCGGAGAGGATATTGACGATGATGATGATGTTTCATTATCCTTGGATGTGGAGAGTTGACATTTTGTTTGGAGGATGATAATGCGTTTCATGCGAGGATGTGTCTTTTTGTCACATTAGCACGCGGGTAGGTATAGGTATCTAAAGATATATCCTTTTCCTCCCCCTACCCTCAGCATACAATCCGTACATACATACATATATCCTTTTGCTGTTTGGAGAATCAGTCTTTCTGACTGATTGATTGTATGTGATAAGCTCTTTGGAATGTCAATTTAATTCACTGACATTGGAGTAATGAAAATTGCGTTTCTCCTCTCTATCTCTCATTTTTCTTCTTTTTTTTTCTTGTTTATTTTTTGTTCTTGTCCGCTTTTGGCAAATAAGTATACGAGTTGTATGCTGATAAGCAGATATATTACAAAAAGGAAAGACAAAACGTGAAGAGAAAATAGGTCTTTGCAGCAATGAAGTTTTTGTTTTGTCTTTTGTCGTGTAAAGGACGAATTTTACGTGATTCGAAGAGAAAATTCATTTAAAGGCTGGCTGGGAAACAAATATCCGTGTTCATGTGAGGTAGGTTTGTATGTGTGCGCGGAAGAAGATAAAGTTGAATTTTAAAAAATTAATGACATTCGCAAGAAAATACAAAACAATTTTTAAAACAAAAAGGGTGAACTTTAAGGGCAAATACACTTTACTCTTAAAAATAAGGGAAATACATAAATGACGAAAAAGTTTTAATTTAATTTCTATATATTATAGCATCAATATTTTATTTAAGAAAAAGAGATACACGTATCTGTAATGAGAAGTAAACCTAAATAAATTTAAGTTTGGAAAACAATTTTCATTATGAGCAGGAAAAAAATTATGCGTTGTCTTAATCAAGCTAAGGTTTTATAAAGGTATGAGATTTTTAAGCTTAACATTCCGACATAAGAAATAAGAAGAAAGGCGAGAGAAATAAAAAAAATGCTATGTTCTCTTCAGCTTTTTTTTCAATCTTCACCTTAAATAGTTTAAATTAACAAAAACTGTTAGCTTTTTCCGTAATTTACGTTCGTTTTCTTGTTTAAGTTTCTCTTTTATGACAATATTAGGAGCACAAATAAAAATATTACAATATTGGTTACAAAATCAATTACCTTTAAAAAGTACGTATACGCCAGAGTAGCCCACTATGTTCTGATTACTTTTAAGGGATAATCAAACCAAGTTACATAATGATACCGACTATTTTGAAAATACTTAATGGTTAAATATGCTGTGGTTATTTTAAAATAATTGTGTTTCTCTCTGAATGACTCAAATCAGTTTCGAAATGTAAACAAATAGTTGCTTAATTTTATTCAACCTTTATGTTCTGTGCTTTGATAAATTTTTCCACTAAAACCTAAGTAGTTAAACTGGTGATTTTCTATTGATCTTGGTACTTTTTTTTTTTTAAATTAAAAAAAATAGGCGACATTAAATTTTGGAGTGCATTTCTCGAAAAAGCTGAATGTTCTTAAAATTTATTTTTGGTGAAAATAGATATTAGTCGTATTTCTTTTAAATGACGATTTTCGCAAAATAACTTTTAAAAATTTACAAAAGGATTTATTAGAAATACATAGTTTTTCAAACTTTTCTCAGCAAATTGTTCCGAATATTAACTTGAAGATAAGTGCTCAAAATACTACAATAAGTGTAATTATATTGTAATTATATATATTGTATAAGTAAAGGTTGTCTTATAAACCTAAAAAAACATTTTTCCTTAGAATACTTATTTTAGCAGTTATTTATCTGAGAACATAACTATTTCAAATTTAGATTTCCTGCATTCAGTAATACTAAAAAAATCAAAAGAAATTCTTCATTTAAATTGAACTTTATTATCTACAAAAAAAAACTGATTGGACTTTTAGTAAAAAGGTATTTTTTTGAGTTATGTCATTATGGTTCTCGATCACCAATATTTTTCAGAAATACACCCAAGAATTTTATAAAATTCTATTTTTTAAATTACATTGCAAAACTTTTCTCTATAATTTCTAGTGGTTTTATATTTTTCTACACAAAGCCAAAATAAAGGAAAAACAAAAAAACTTACCTTGATCGGCAACATTGATGACACCATCCTGTGCAACGGCAATTGCGGAAATCGCCTGGAATCTAGCATTTGAGGATAACAAAGTCTCTGCATTACTAAGGGTTCCGTCTTCATTAATTGTTCCGCCACCAAGACCAGAAAGCCCTCCAATGTTACCGGCATTACCACCGTTGCCTGCTACCTTGGCACCTAGCAACACTGTTGTAGTTGTCGTGGGACCAGTTGTCATGATGTTACCGCCATTGCATAAACAACCTGAGCCAGCACCAATTCCCATAATTCCTCCGCCTGCTGCTGCAACACCACCAGAACCGATTCCACCACCATTGCCATTGCTAGACGAGGACGACGACGACGACAACGATGACGACGAAGTCAACGATGGAGTTGTACCGCCAGGATTTCCCATCGTATTTCCGTTTCTAGTCGGATTAACTGTAGTCGAGTATTGTGTAGACGAGCTACCGTTATTGTTGGTGTTCGTAGTGCAATCACATGCCAGCGACCTGTAATTATCGTTATCATTAGTTCCAAGGACTTTGTTTTTTTTTTGTTCTTATTTAAATTATGTAAAGGCAAGGCTGTATGTTAGGTTGGGTTGTGTTGTGTTAAGTGGAAATATTTCGCACGACACAAACCATCAGGATGAAAAATATGTCACTACAGCAACATACAAACAAAAAAGAAGATGAAAACTGTACAGTCGTCTAAAAAGCATCTTCATAGAAACAAGGATGCAGACAATTGAGAGACTTAAAAAACAGCCTGGGAAATGAAGAGCACACGGAAAAACAAAACCAAAACAAAAAAATTAAACTTGACAACGTAGAGGGCCGGATAAAAAGATGACAGCCATTATCGGTGTGCTTCGTCTCACACAGTTCGTTGGTTAATTTTTTACCCTAAAACTTTTTTCCCCATTTCTTTTTTTTTATTTAAGGGCGAGCTAGATTGGGTATAAGGATCTCTCTTAAATCCTCTTTGCACCCATGTTGTTTGCTGCACATCGTCTTTTTTCGATTTCAGCTAATGTCCAACACGAAAACTAAACAAAAGAAAAAATAACATCACAAAACTGTTTTAGTTTCCGGATTTGTCTGCCAAAAAGCGGTTCATTGTGGTTTGGTTTTCGCTGTTTGTTTTCATCTTATTTTCATTTTTGGTTTTTCCGTTTTTTTTTTTATCTTTGTTATGGTTTGAGCGGATTTTGGTGTTACAATTTCCTTTAACTATATTTTCTAGTGGAAAATAGAACATGGATAGTTAAAATCCTTAAACATGTTGAAGATAATTTTAGAAAAGGTAGGGTTGAGAATGACTTATACAGAGACTTTTTTGAAAGTGTGACTTTTCACTGCACCATAACGATGTCTTTTTAGGACAGAGGGTGAACAGAGCTTAAAAACAGTTTCACACTATTACCCATGGCAACAAAGTAGTTTTAAGCCATATCCAGTAAAGTTAAGTTACTTTGTATGTGGTAAGCAAGAATTTTTAACAGGAAAGAAATTCTTAAAGCTTAAAAAAGTCTTTTAAATTAGCATTGGCATGGAAATTAATACATACAGACAATCAGATAATCTTTTTATCTTCAATATTTTCAAAAGCTTTTTCGTCAAGCTTTTTAGCATAAGTAAATATTAAAAATAAATTGCAGTTAAAAAAAGGGTAGAATAAAAACCAATGCTTAAGCTCTCTTTGCAGAATTACCTTACAGAAGAACTACAAAGCAGTGAGATTCAAAACTGTAAAAAGTTTCCATAAGACTAGAAGTTCCACAAAAATTTCATTTAAAATCTTTTGGTTCATCAGAATGAGCTGTAAGGTGACTTTTTTAACATTTTAACCGCTCAAATAAGCAATTTGATATTTTAAAACTTTGTTAGACTTCTGATTCTTTTGTCGCCTTTGAAAATTACGCATCCACATTTGATGACTATTCCTAGCTCAGAAATTAATTTGAAGAGAAACACCCTTTATCCTGAAACACAACCCAAACTTTGACCCCCATTATACTGCTGTAGCTTAAATAAACAAAAATTATCCCGTTAACATGCTCTTAGCTAAACATATAATCAATACCCCGAATGCAAAACAAAGAAAATGGGCTTTCGCTTCGATAAAATGTACTTCAAACTATATATTCATATAGACTTACCCCAAATTTTCCTGTTTTCCAGCAAAATATCTCATATTTCCCGTTGTGTCGACAACGCGAATCGAATTAACACGCCGCGAATCACTGTCTGCAATATAGAGCTCGCCGAATGGCGAGAAAGCCATAGCCAGGACTGTGCCGAGGACGCTGTCGTTTGTTTTGTTTTTGTCCTGATTGTTATTGCAGTGCAGGGGTGTGCCAGCAACAACGCGAATCTTCATGTCGGATGTCAGACGCAGGACTAGCCGATCGTCGATGAAATGCAAGGAGCCGTCTAAAGGACTTAACGCCAATCCGGTGGGCCATTGCAATTGTGCCTGGTTGGCCATAAGGGTGCCCGAACATGGAGCTGGACTCCAGTGGTTGTGATGCCCATGGTGGCCAATTAGCGTATGAATGATGCCCTTCGGATCAACGGCTCGGATGTTTGTTCCGTCAGCGATGTACATTGTGCGGTCTGCTGCAATGGCCAGACCTTTCGGATGTGACAACCTTGCCTGCAATGCTGGTCCACCGTCGCCGCAATTACCTTCGTCGCCCGGTATGCATCGCTGGCCACTGCCAACAACCGGCTCACTGTTGATGCTGGGATCTTTGACCTTTTCCAGCCGAAGAAGGCGCAGTATTTGGTGCTTCTCTGGATCGGATATGTACAAATGGCCATCGGCTGGCGATACGGCCAAATAGTATTGGTAGGAGACTTGGGTGGCACTCAATTGAAGAATGGTGAACACTTCGCCATCTGGTGTGATACGTCGCACGAGATTGAAGTCGCCCACGTACAAGCTACCATCGGGACCGGATGCCAATGCAATTGGGGTAAGGAGCCGTGCGTCTTTTGCAATGCCATTGCAGTGGTCGGGACAATTAAGTGGGCGTTGCAGACCCGTTCCCATAACAACTTTTACCGTTCGAGGATACTCCTTCATGTGTAAGGTGCTTCCATCGCCCTTCTGCAATATTCCCTCGTGGAAATTGTAGTGATGGTGAATATCCAATCCCCAACCACCAATGTCCGAAATATCTACATCGTATCCCTGCAACTTGGCTGTTTGAGTTGTCCATACAGGAGATTTGCACGTCGAGTGCTGGTAGCCAACCGATATACGAGCAATCGTCACTCCGTACACCTTCTGTCGGTACACGTTGCGTTTGTTCCACGCAAATGTGTGTATTAAATTGGGATCGGCTTCGTATGTCTTCACATGCAGGGCACCTTCAATTTCCACTCCAACATGAACATGAGTCAATGTACTTGGTATATGCTCTGAAGTCAAACGCATCCGAACGATGCTCAAATATCCGGAAGCCTGCGATGATTGATATGTAAGATGGAGACCAGAGCCTGGAATCTGGATGGATTCTTGAACAATCTGTGATGAAAGGACCAAAAATACATGTTAGAGAGGATGTTGAATTATACATCAGTACAGTACTGAAAGGATTTTATGATTGAAAACTTTACAAAACTAAATCAATTTACAGGGTGTGTATTTTTGTTTGTAAAAAATATTTCAATGCTAAAAATAAAATTTGAATTAAAATTATTGTTTTAAAAATTGTTTTATTATATTTTATGTGTAAAATTAAAGGTTTATACTCGTAAAACGAATACAATTTGTTAATAGGGTAAACAAATGAATTCAAAGTATTTGAATATTTCTTTTGTTATTTTCCACCCAAAATGTATCGGTCTTTTGGAAAATAGGGTTTCCAAGGATATTATACACAAAATGTAAGATCAATGAAACACCCTGTTAATTTGTTTCTTACTTCAATGTGTGTACTTGTAAAACTCAAATGATTGTTACAATTTTCGGTACTTTTGATGGAATAATTAAACATTGAATCAAACAGATATGTATATGCAGTTAAAATTTGTAGATATACGTATATCCTGTGTTTTATACACATATGATGATATAATGATGAAACAATATTTCCGTCCCAGATTTCAATTTAAGTTCAACAGGGCGTCACAAAAACTTCAATTCGATTTTCAACATTTTGAAAACAAGTTAGAAACGAACAAAGTAGTTATACTTACTTATGTATATGTATTCAATTGCACACATACGAACGTACTCTACTTGTAAATCAAAATACTTTATGTGTGTGCATTGGTCCTTGATGCAAAATCAATTATACATTAATTGCCATGCGGTAATTGTGAAGCTATACTCAAGCAATTTCAAACATACAAACTAAAATGGTATTGCAAAATGTGCAATATTATTCTTCGTCTTCTTCTCTATATTAACAGAGAACGAGTGTGAGAGAGAGAGAGAGAGGAAGATAGATGCTGATCTAATTTAAGGACTATTCATTCATTCACATATTGAAGATAAAACGTGCTAGAGAGTAGTTTATTTACCTGAATTTTGAAAGAGATTTTATTAGTTCTTTGCTTAAATTGAGGGAAGTAATTCTTATATACTGCCTTGACTTAAATTTCATAGAATATTTACATATGCCGTTATCTTTTGACATATGTATATGTATGTTTATAATATATAAGGAAATATGATTTCTATAAATCAAGAGAAATTTAGTTCGAAATCTGAATGGGAAATGTTTTTTATTTTGTAAACTACATTTTATGGTTAATAACATACATACATATAATAATTCTAAGAAGATTAGATCAATTAACTTCTTAACCACAAAGCTTTTGATCTTTTGTGGGAAATAAAGTGGATTGGTCAACTACTAAACTTCTTGTATTTCCCCCAATAACTATGTTTGAATACTTTTAAAGTTACTTATGATTACAAAACATATAAGGCTTGAACTTATAATTTAAGTTTCCAAAGTACAACCATGAGGTTATAATAAGTCCGTTCGTGTACCCTCCTAAAAAAGTCCAATTTTAATAAAAAATACGAAATTTAACCAAATCATGTTCGCGTACTCAAAAATTTCGTAGTTTTTCGTAAAAGAGAGCGCTCACGAGAGAGTAAAATATTTCCCCAACCTATACGAATTTTAGCCCAAGAAATTTCTTTGGGCTGATTTGTGAAAATTTTAAATTTGATAGAAATTAAAATAAATTAAATAAATTGCTCGCTTTTGCTGTCAGTTATAAAATTTAAAAACAAATTTTCAAAGAACAGCAACAAGACAGTAATATTGTGTGAAAAATTTGTTGTTTTCCCGTTCGCTTACTTTTTTGTAGTTTTTTTTTGTTGAGATAATTTTACCCCCACTCTTTAAAATACTCGTATTTGTTTTTACGAATTTTAGTGCAGAAATTACGCCAAGTTCTTCAAAGTATTTGCTAAGCCTTTATTAATTTTAAACTTGTAGCTTTCGAACTTAATAAACACAAAATATGACTCCAACTTCTTGCAAGTTCTTAACTGTAGGCACTTAATTGCTTATAAGTTTAAGTACTTCTTCTTCGTACTTGTTAAGAGTTTTCCAATAAGAGGTTTCATTTTGGATAGACCGCTGTTAAGGCAGCTTTCACTTTACAAGTTATCATCTTCTGACAGTTGATAAGCCAAAACAACAATACTTTTAAAAACAGAAAGTTCTACTCTTCAAAAATGTACAAAATTGTTAAAATTCATAACGGAAATATGCTGCGTTCCATACTATCAACGAATCGCAATACTTCAAGAAAAATTTTCCAAGTATAGCTGATTTCAATTTTGTTAAAAAAGATATTTTCTTTAAACCGTAATAATGGCGTATACGTAAACGTCTGAAATCGTTTTTATCTTCATCTACTTCAAAATGCGTAGTATTCATATAAGTTTAAACTAATTTCAAGTACTTCGAGTATAACTTGGTAATCCTTAAAACGCATAGGCATTGAAAAGAACTTAAGCATTAAAAATAAAATTAAAGTGCAAAATAAATTGAACCGATTTGAGTACCTAAAAAGGAATGCAAGTACTTTAGGTCTTAAAAACTGAGCTGTACTAATATATTCCCTGATTCTTTTACATGTTTGTTTTACCATTTTGAAATCTTAAAATTTGGGATTTTTCGAAATAAAAAGTATCGAAATTGAAAGAATTGTTAGAATTTATATTTAATAGGTTTCGAGATTTTCAAAGCATTCATTAGCATTCGAAATTGTTGATTTGTTAAGTCTTCCAACGGAAATAAATATAGATTTTTCAGCCTTAGATAAGTGTGCATAAAAATAGTTTTTAATACCGTGTGTAAATGCCAGAAAAAGGATAATAGCTTGCTGAGGATTTTTTCGCAGAGCATTCGAATATTGAACAAATTTCGATTTCTTTATTTTAAGAACCGTTTACAAATTGGAAACTTATAAAACCTATCAATAACAAAATTTATTATTAAAATATTCTTTTAAGCAATCTTAAAAATCTTTCTCGTTGGTTGATATTATTTTAAAGAATTCTTTACTGTTTTTTCGGATAAATAGTAGACATGGACAATGCAATTAAATCGAAAAATAAAAATAAAAAACCGCTATATACCCTCAAATTAAATACATACATAGATATACACACTTATAACTTGTATCAGCAAAAAATCTTGAAAGGGCAGACATCCTTTAAAAAAAAAAATAAAAAAATAGAAGATAGAAAAATCTACAAAGTTTTAAACTATGAGGGTGGTATAGTTTAACTAGAGATAATATACGCGATGACCAAAGAATGTGTATATAATATATACAAAGGTACTTACATACACACAAACATATACACACACTAATAATAATTCATACTCTTGGCCGGGTCCTGAATCCTAGATCAACACTTGTCTGAAAATACTGTTTGCGCTGCACATGTTGCTCGGGGGTACGGTATAAGGGGGGAGAATGTTTTTCCAGGGCACGGCTACGTGGAAATCATTCCAATGCGAAATTGAATTCACCAGGCGGCACCGCCAGTCTCAGCACGGTTATGCTAGCTATGTACATATTGCTGTATAGGTACTGGATGTAAGTTTCTTTATATACATGTAATATAGGTATTCACTACAGAACGCTCGAGCAAGTCTGATGTAGTCCAGTCTTGGGATGTGAGTGAACGATGTTTTCAGTGTTCCGAAAATAACGACGACGATGACGCCGACGACGAGGACGAGAATGAGGACGCTACACCGCCGACGACTTTTCCAACGAACGCGGTCGTCGTTGTATTTTTCGTTTCAAAAATTGCATTTTCGTGAAGGATATATCTTCACCTATACCTAGTCTTGTTTTGCAGACATCCTTTTTTCTTTGCTCTTATTTTTTTCATCATCTTTTCATGCTGTTGCTGTAGGTAGGTACGTAACGCTCTCAACGGTGCTTTTTGCTTGGAGTATGTAACATGAAGAAGTAGTAACTGTCGGTCGAGCGAGTGTGTACTGTATGTACCTATGTACAACTTCTATACCTATAGAACAGGTAGGTACACAATATACATATATCTACGTATAACAGTATGGATGTTCCAATGGAACAGTTTCTGCTGTTGTCATGCATTTTCCATGTTTTCAGCACTAGTGATTTTGAGTATTATTTTTTTTCTTGACTATTTTTCTTACTCGCTTTTCTATTCTAGATGTATGCATATATGTATGTATATGTGTAGTGTACAGTATGTACATATTTTATATATTTTTGCAGTAAATAAGAAAGAAAAAAAAAATATTGAATGAAAAGGCAAGAGAAAAATCTCAAGGGTGACTTTAAGAGGATAGGTGTAGTGTATAATAGTGTATAGTATTGTATGAGCTGCTTTTCAGTCACTTCCATCAAAGAAACTTAATACACAAAACACAAGGTAGGTTTGTGTCTTTGTGAACAAAAATTACAGATAAATAGGTATACCTTACCTATGTTACTATCTTTATATTATTTTTCATAATACTTTAGAATGTAGAGTATTAATATTATAGTACCATTTATAATATGTATGGAATATATCTCTGTGCCAATAGGATTTTTGTCAAAGAACCAAATAAAAGACACAACAAAGATCCTTGTTCTCATTGGATAAATTCTATATAAAAAGAAAGGATTGTATAACTCGAAGGTTATATGGATTTAAAAAATGGATTTAAAGCAAAGGATTCTGTTTCTGAACATATCGGCTTTAACGTATTGAATGCAAACATATAAAGCTTCGGATAGGTGGACTTCAAGACTAAATACCAACCTTCAGAATAAAGTAACGGGTTATCAAATTTGCGGTTTCAAAAGTATAGGGCTGGAATTTGACATCTGTCAAACTAAATTGTTAACCCTTTTTTTCAGTTGAAAGTCTGAGATTTACGAAAATGAACCTTCAACTATCGCACAACGCATACAAATTGTTAAAACCTACTACAAAAATGGTGATTCGTGCTTTAAGAGCAAATTATGGTTTACATAATCGTGTAACTACACAAGCAATTATAAAAATTGTGAAGAAATTTGAAGAGACTGGATTGGTTACAGATATTGTAAGGCCTGTGCATCATCGTTTCGCTCGTACCACTGAATATATCGCTGCTGTAAGTCAAAGTGTTGCCGAAGACCCGAATGTGTCGATTTCTCGTCGTTCTCAGGAATTAGGAATGTCTTACTGCACATTATGGCGTATTTTACATTTGACTTTACATCAAGATATAAAGTCCAGCGCACAGAACAACTGAAGCCAGCTGAGCTTTCACGACGTCGTAGATACTTCGAATGGGTGCTTGAACAATAGGCGGTGGACTGCGATTTTTCGAACAAAATTGTCGTATTTAATCCTCAAGTTATTGAAGAGAGGCCATTACATCCACAAAAAGTCACTGTTTGGTGGGCTCTTTGGTCCGGAGGTGTAATTGGACCTTATTTCTTCGAAAACGTCGACGTAATGACTATCACCGTCAATTCGGAGCGTTATAGTAATATGATAACCGACTTTTTTTTTGCCTGCTATTGAAGAATACGACTTGGAGAATATGTGGTTTTAACAAGACGGTACCGCATGCAATACAATTTGAGTGAATATGGCTTTATTGCAAGAGACATTTCCTGGCCGCGTAAATTCTCATATCAACTGGCTTCGAAGATCTTGCGATTTGCCACCGCTGGACTTTTTTTTGTGGGGCTACGCAAAAACCGTGTTCATACAGATAAACCTTTAACTCTTGAGCACTTAAAAACCAAAAATCGTCAAGTTGTGGCTGAGATACTGCCCAATATGTCTCAAAAAGTGGTCGAAAATTACCTCAAAAGAATCGATGCTTGCAACAATTCGCGTGGTGGTCATTTAAATGATGTAGTAATTCACACATAATGTAAAAGTTCAAACTTTATAATAAAAAGAAATATCACAAAAAAATATTTTACATGTGTTTTATTTACGTTTACTTTTGAAACCGTAAAATGGATAACCCTGTATTTGTTAAACCAACAGGAAATTGGAAAAAAGAACTTTAATATATTCTATTATTTCAAAAAAAAATAAAATGCACGACTGGGTCGCACGAACTTGCTCCTGTATGCAAAGAGTCTGTTTAAAAAAGCATCTATATAAGATTTAAAATTATACCTTTAAAACAAGTTTGTCTTCAAAGATTTAAATGCTATTCGATTTGTCAAAAAAAACCGCGCGATTCATCCCAAGACACAACTCATCCTAGGACAACTCATCCCGGAAATGAATTGGTATTTACAATAGTTATAGTTATAAACAATACATACATATGTACCAAATGCATTATCTAATTTGGATAAAAGATAGTAATCAGCCTTATCATGAATTCCATCGTAGTCGGAATTTTTACGAATCCCGAAAAACTGTATCATGAAATCCGTTCGTAATGCAAAATTGTATGAGATTTTCCACTACGAACGGATTTCATGATACAGTTTTTCGGGATTCGTAAAAATTTCCGATTACGATGGAATTTATGATAGGGCTGAATGTAATAAAAGTTTTGTCAATGTAATGCGCTCTTTCGGGCTCACGCACAGGATTTGATCTGGTGAGATGGGAGGGGATTACATTTAATGCATTTAAAATAATTTAAAAAAAAAACTATTTTAAGATTCAAAACTTTACCTGAAAAATAAGTTTGTCTTCAAAAATTTAGATGCCATTTTATAAATCAAAAAACCCTTGATTTTTCAAAATTTTTTTTTGAAAATCGTTAGAGCAGTTTTTTTTTAAATTAATTTTTTATATATAAAATTTTTAAATTTTGTTCTAAAAATATTTTTGGTATGCAGTTGTTTAGTGATTGTAAATATACGCTCTACATTTGAATTTCGTAAAAAATTGTTGACCCGTTTTTGAGATATAGAATTTTGAAAAAAAAAATTCAATATTTTTTTAAAAATCCAAACAATAAAAAATTTCACTTTTGATAATCAAATATTGTTAAGGCAATATAAGAGCTTATTCAGAAAAAAAATTATTGAAATCGGTTGATAAGTTGCTGAGAAAATTAAGAAACAAAATAACGGTTCTATGAGCGGTACCTTTCCTGAGCAATACAAAAATATGTTTTTCTTATGAAAAGAAGCCAAGTTTAAAAACAAAATTTTAGAGAAAATTTAAAAAAAATCTATCGGTTTGTTTTTGAGAAAATTCGAATTTTCGTTTTTTGACCAAAAAAATTGTATGGGGGCCACTGTTAGTTTTGGTCTTAAAAAAAAATGAAAAAAAAGCCTAACGCGAATCTGCTGAAAACCTTAACTTCCAAGTTTGAACTCAATCGACCCAATGGTTTAGGCTGTAGGAGCGTGGACAGACAGACAAAACAGACCGGACGGAATCGCGGGACCCACTTTTTTCGACTTCTCTACCATCGTAATATCATGTTTGATTAAAATCTCGAGTTCGAAATTTTGCACGAATGCAAAACTTGCCATATAGTTCCTATATGTCGCAAGTAAAAAAACGCATACGCCACAGTGAACCACGTATAATTCATTGCTTATTACACAGGAAATTGAACTGCATTAACTCTTTTGGTACGCGAGTGATGCACAATAAAGAATAATTATAATGTAAACATACCATTAACTTTCCGAAAGGCTTAAACTTATTTTGTTTTGACATTACATGAATTAAAAACAAAAGATAGTCGCTTATGGTAGACTAAATTTTTTGCTTACTTTATTAATTTTTTTAATTATTACTCGACCTTTCATTAACTAAAATATATTTTTAAATAGTACCAAGTGCAAAATTTTAATGTCACAAACATAGATGAAGTTTTTGTGAAATATTAAATAAAAAACAAAAATATTTTCTTGATAGACGAAAAAAATACTCGTAGCAGTTACACATAAATAATTTTGTACTTATTTATTAAGAGGTAAAATAACCTTATTGCTAGGTTTATCTTATTTAAAGTGTTTTGTGTATATTTCCTAAATGCCAGTTTCTTGCCTAAGTAAACACCTACATAAGTACTTGAGAACTAACCCAAGGAATATCACAGTTATTAAACTTCAGATGTAAGCTAGGTAAAAAGCAATATTTTCTTTTTCTTGTAAAACAGATAGCCTGACTTTTCCCTGAATTGATTTTGATTTTCCAGTGTTTATAGTATTCGAATATAAGATTGAGAGCATTTTATATGTCATTGATAATAATAGATAAAGCGTATTCACCTGAAGCACATACATATACAGCAATATCATCTGCGTATATTCCAAATTCGCAATTTTGAAGCCTCGGAAAATCGGACTATTGAAGAGAGTTGGAGAAAGACAAGAACCTTGAAGAACTTCCGAGGGAACATTCTTTAAAGAGGAACTAAATCCATTTAAGACAACTTTAAATTGTCTTAAGGTTATAAGAAGCTTTGAATTATTTTGATCAGGTAATCCGGAAAATCGCTATTGATTAATTTGTAAACTAATGCATTATGCCACACAGAGTCAAATCCTTTTTCCACATCAAGTAACACCAGCCCAGTTGATTTCCGCTCATCGAAGTTCGACCTGACATGTTGATAGATTCTTGTTATTTGATGGGATGTATTATGTCCCTTGCGGAAACCAAACTGCTCAGGGGAATAATATATTTCTCGTCAAGAACTTTTAATGTTTTAAAAAGTATAATTTTCTCAAAAATTTTGCTCAAAATGCTAAGTAGGCTTATAGGGCTATAGCTATCCACAACATTACGAGGCTATCGGGATTTGAGAATCGGAATTACCTTTGCTAATTTTCATTTATAAGGAAAGTATTGTAACTTTAAACTAGAGTTTACTATGAAGGCAATAAGTTAAAAACCACTATTTGGAAGCTGTTTAACTACTTCATTTTTAATTTCATCAATCCCAGCTGATTTTTTGTTTTGAAGATTGTAAGCAATAAATGAAATATCCTCAGTGGAGATCATATCACTTACAGGAAAACTGATTGTTTTTTGATTGAATTCATTTACGAAGTCATTAACCATATTTTTTTAACCACTAAATTGAAATGGGGCTGGTAATTAAAGTACCAGAAGATTCAAAATGAGGCATAGAGCAGTTTTATTTCGTATTATTTTGTAAATATTCGTGTTAGAAATTAAAGAACTTAGTTTTTTACCCCACTCTACATTACGAAATGTGGATTTTTTTCTGATATCAATTTATTGAGCAGTTTCATTTCATGCAAATGATCCTCCTGCTCTTGATATTGTTGCAGTTTCTTCTTACCAAATTTCTCATAAATTTTTAAATCTCAACCAAAACACTAAATGTAACTAAAACATCAAACACAACGTACTACATCTACCTGACTATAAGTATCTTACAAGAGTATAAGTAAACAAAGAGTTCTTGAAAACATATAATTGAATTTAAGCACTCTCTCTAAAAATACTTTGCTTTACACACTCCCGTCATTTAAAAAACCAACTATCAAAAAATTCCTTTTTTCTTAAAAAATCGTCGTAATATTTAAGATAGTTTTGTTTTTGTATCCAAGTTAATTTCAGATCTTACACACAATCAAACATACATACAAAAAAGATGATGTAAGAACGAAAAAATCATAAAACAAAACATCACTCCTGTCCACAGAATATAATTAAACATTTTAGTATTTCAATTAAGTTGCCATTTTCTTTTCCAACAGGAAGACAGACAAATTCAACATTTTCTCCTACTTTCTCTGTCTCTTCACTTTTTTGTGTGTAAAAAAAGCTCCTTTCTTTTAAGTAAATTCATTAATTTTTGTTTTGTTTTGATTCCAGAGGAAACACAAAAAATCTGAATACTACTCATTTTCATAATTTAAAGTTAATTAAAGAAGCCAACTTCACCTGAGCAGCTAAGTTAAAGCACAAGCTATTTGAATGGGTGTTGCTAGAACATCTAGGGTAGGTAGTTCTTTCAATGAAAGTTTTCGTTTTTTTACTATAATATACATATATGTATGCACGTGTAGGTATTTTGGCCTTAAGCTATATAAAGGTTGATGGACTAATAAAACAAAACAAAAATTGTAAAAAAAAGCTCACCTGGGTTTCAGCAAAAACAACTCTCTTTCCTGGCATAGCTCCAACCCCATTGGGCATCCATGTTGATATCAATTGAGGCTTCAACTGTTCGTGGTCGTGAACGATGCAAATTTTACTCGAGTCCAAAGGCTCATCCGAAAAATGATACAGAATCGAATTGAGGAACGTCAAAGCGGGATTCTGTGATGCAATTCTAATCATACAAAAAAAAAAAAAATAAAAATGGATTTCAAAATCAAATTTCGTTCGATTCTTTTAAAAAAAATGTTTCTTTTGCTTAGTTTGTATATTGAAACTCACTTAATAGCTGTCCTTGCATGTTCATCTTCATCGCTTAGTTGCATCTGAACTGGTGGTAGTACAACAATTCTATTCCATGGTACAAAAACTGTTCGTGTAAGTGGACGAAAAGGTGATCTCTGGAATTGTAATGTTACAGCACCGCCTCCATTTACCAGGACATCAAACCTGAAAAAGGTAAATTTTTTGTATTGCAAAAAAATAAATCTTTATTATTTTTCTTTTGCTCTTCCTCTCTCTCCCTTTATTTTTTCAAAATCGAAGTGCCTGCGGACATTTTCTGCCATTCTGTATTTATTCACCCTTTACTCCCGGAATTTGAAAAAGGTAAAAGTTATAGAGTTTTATGATTTAACAAGAGAGAAAACTTTGCGAACAATCGCATTGCAAGATTCACTTTAGGGAATCAGTCAAAAACGTACTACGCTTGGGGAAAAGGAAAAACATAATAGAAATAAAAATGAAAGAAGCAAAGAATAAAAAAAAAGAAAAGCAAAGGAAAATGCCAAATACTGTCCGAGATAAATCACTTCGACTAAATTAATTTCAGTTTTATAAAGTTAGAGTTCTTTTTTTATCATTTGCTCCCAGCTGTGGGACAGCGACGCACCCGGTCGCTGCGGATCTAGCTACTTATATAGTTAACATGTCTTTGGTACTATCGGTGGGTATGGTGGCTAACAGTCGGAGGCGGCAAGCTCTGGGACGTCAGATCGACCAACCAACCAACGACCGACCATTTTAAAAGTTCTTCATTCTATATAAAGTTGCAATGAAAAGTTTAACAAAGAAGTGGGGGCAATTTGTAGTCAGATTTAAAGACCGCTTAGTAGGGCGAAAAATAAAGTAAAGTATACGCCCGAGTGTACGCAATAAGGACTTAAGAATAACTTTTTTACTGAAGCATTTAATATTTTTCTTTTTTTTTTTTTGTATATGTAGAAGTATGCTTTTCTGTGGCACTGCAAGATTTATTGTGTATGTTTTGCGTCTAAGACAAATTATATGGCCTTGAGGTAATAATAACATACCTAAATCATTTTTAAAGAAGAAAACAGAAGAAGAAGAAGTCCATTTGACCATGAAAATGAAGAATCACAAATAAAAATAATGAAATAAAACAAAAAGCAATATTTTCCTCAGCGTATACATATATATATTTAAATTAGGAAGGATACCTAGCTATATATTTGTTTAAATGAAATATGTGAGCTTGAAAGACTTGAAATTTAATTTAAATTAAGTAGGTATGTTACCGTCTAGACTACTTTTTTATTATTTATTCGATGATAACAATTGGATCTAAGTGAAAATGTATCTTAAAACACTAAATGTGAGGAAATAAGAGGATGATCAAATTCGGTATTTGAATAGCCTTTTCTCAATAGTCTAGACGAGAGTGATGTTCAAAGTATAACGTTTTATTTGACCCATATTAGAGTTGCTCATGGTGGTGCCTAAGAGGTAGAAATCCGAAAAAAAAATCTTCTAAAAGGATCCTGATTGCTATAAGAATTTACTTGTTTTGCTAAAATAAGCAAATGTGGTTGGGGTCATGGTTAAATTCTGACCCAGACCAAAAGTTATGACTCTGGCGTCTACGATAACGAATAGATAGTGTCTCTTAAAATAAAATAAGTTTTATGCGAAAATTGCGTATGTTTAAGACAAAGAATAAAAGGACCATTTTTGGATACGTTCGAAACAAAAAGAAAACATGATATTCCAATCAGACTTAGCATATAATACATGAAAACATTGTGTTCCGCAATTTGTTAGGACTGTTCTGTGTATAAGTTCTCCGTTTTCCTATAAAAATTTTTCTAAGCAAATGTTCCATAACCTAATGCAATAATGCAAACGAAATAGGAACACAAAAAGACAAATTTATAGCAACCAAGAACACAATAAAAAGAAATGCACAGTAAAAAATATTGTTGACACATAAATTGAGTTTATTTTGAATATCCTTTTACTGGAAATTGTATTCCTTGGACTATACCACCATCGCACGAGAGAAACACAGAGATCAACAATAAACCAATTTTAAGCATTCTGCCATCTGTGTATCTGATACAACAACAACAACAGCAGCAAAAAGAAGAAAAAATATAAAAGGAAATGGGGATATATGTGAAACGCGCTCTGGTACTGTAATATACCACACTATATTGGGGTCAACGTTAAATGCCAGTTTAACTGAAGTGCTTACATTTTTGGAAATCCTATCGTCTCCCGTCATTTATGTGTGAAAATCTTCCCGAAAATCCCACCATCTTCTTTCATTTCTGATGTATACAACACCCAAACATACTGATGCTGTAAACCATATTATATGTGTATAGTTTAATGGATGAAGATATGTGTAGTAAACACAAATGTACATACCTACATACATACATTGTAAAAGCTACTCTATAAAGAGAATAAAGAAGACTAAAAGATAAAATTCATGGGCGGGACGAAAAAGGGTTCGCATTTAGAAAATAAAACGATTTATGATATCCTCACACTTTGTCCCAGTGTTAACTGCATAAGAGACAGGATGTCACAGCCATATTGCGGGCATTTCCCTTTAGATCATAAATGTGGGAGGAAGTGTTCGTTTTTCTTACAGCATAGTCTATACATATATAATACAAGTAAAGTGTATACCAAAAAGTGTGAGTATATGTAACATGTTAGGATCGATTTGTCGGATTTTTTGGATTTTTGTTGTTGTTAATATTCTGTTGGTTTGTTTCATTTTATTTCCTTTTTCGAGTGTGTCTGTATGTGTAGTGGGCTTTTATTTTATTTGCGTGGAAACAAGTTCCTGATGTTTAAGAAACCACCTTCATCAAAGTTGTGTCCTATCAACGGAAATTGACCTTTTTGTGGAAGGCAAGCCAAACAAGGAGATGAGATGACACTGATTTTCATTTTCCTTTGTAATTGTATTACATACATATGTTTACGTATCTATTTTTTTGACCTTATACATATCTGATGAATCCTTAGAAGCCAAAGGCTAATCTATTTATGTTGCTAATGAGTTGACAAAATCAAATTATATCACTATTTAAGAATATATTACACACAAATACGTTTATAAACTAAATCTCCCACTCTATATTAATATCAAGAAAATCAAATTTGGTCGAAATGCATCTAACCTCGTGTAGATACATCGTGTTTCAAATTAGCGAGCTCAATCGACTATAAATTCTCATTGATCACAAAATGGTATAGATGCAGATGGTACTCGCCAAAATAGGTAACTATCATAATATACAGACTATCGATTGGGTTAAGGGAGGTTATAGTAGGTATATTATAATTATTACTTTCAAGAGTGAATATTATGTTTGAACTTATATGTGTAGAAATGTCTGTGGTTAGATATAGTAATAAAATGGAGGATTATGCAAATCCTTGTTTTGTATATAATATAGTCTGTCCTTGCATCATTAGATTTGAAATTGACATCTTGGAATTCTGTACAAAGCAATCAATTGTATCTTGTAGGTATTATGTTAATACATTAATTAGATAAGGAAGTATAAAAGACTGAGCTCTAAAATTTACATGGATTTAAAACCAATAATATCACTGATTCCTTTGATCCTATGTAGGTATTTCGTGAGGTTTTTTATGAAAAATGTTGTGAATGCTAAAGGACAACAAATTATAAAAAACACAAATATACTTGCTTCAACAACACATTGAACATATTAAAATTCACTAGAAAAGTGGTGAAAATTTTGCAGTCATTATTCGCAAAGCTTAAAAATACATGTATGTAAAAATTGGAGCTGTTGGTAAAATGATATAAAACAATGTAAAAACTCGAAAACGTACGCGTCACTCAACACAAAATGAGAATATTTCTCAGCTTTATCAATTTCCCGTCGACTTTTTGCATTGGGTATTTTACAAACTACATAACACCGTATTTTGCATTAAGAACTTAGATCTTAATGTTCATGTTTTAAAGTTCAGTTTACGTAAGAATAAAAGCCTTTCAATTACCAGAAACGTGTCGTTACTGATTGGATCCTTAAAATGTATCGAAGTTATACGGGTTTAAATCGAAAAATCGTCTTCAGTGATGAGGGCCATTTTACATTTTGGAGCCTATTTTTATAAGCATAAAACTCAGAAAATCCAAGAGTGATTGTTAAATAAACTTGTCCATCTCCAATGAGTCACTGTTTGGTACAGTTTTTGAACTTTCAGTATGATTGGATGACTTTAGATGATTGAGAGTGAACTTTACCACTCAATTGCCTTTTAAGTCCAAAGAAGCAGCAATTTGCAAGAGTTATTCTTCGTGATATTTCAATGCTAGTGCCGTTGTCTTAATTTATATTGGTGCCTAGGTAAACAAAGTCCTCAACTACTTCATTTTAACGTTTTGTCCTAGACATTGTTTCTCAATGTCTTTTCTTGATGGCAACACCAAGTAAATGGTGGTTTTTCTTCATTGACCATTAAACCAATCTCCGCCGCTTCCGTTGCAAAGCTAAAAAGCGCTCCACTGACATCATGCTTTGATCTTCTAATCATGTAATTTTCATTGGACTATCCGAGTAATTGGAAAGACTATTAGAATATTGTGCCTCTAGTGCTGATGACAGTGCATCGCCTTGTCTAAAACGTTTTTTGACATCAAAAGCATCCATCGGTGAGATCCTCATATTGATTCTGCACAAACGGATAAGATGGACAGGGATGTCAAAACTTTAAATTGCTCTAAAAAGTTAATCTCTATGGATGGTTGGTATCGGTTTAAATATCAGGCGTCCTCATCAAACTGGTTCTTAGGTTAACTTTTTTTTCGGGGTCACGAGAAAGATAAAGTCTATGCCAGAGCTCTAGGTGAATTTAGGACATTAAAGATGGAATTCGTGTAGTTATCGAGGTCATGCAAACTTAAATGTTCGAATGAATCCTTTTTCAACATCAAAGTCAACCCTCGCATTGGAAAACCTACAAGGTGACTTAAAGACTGCCCTAGATATAAAGATAAAATCGAACAATAGCTACTCTAGAAACTACTTTAGAAACGTTCTACTATTATTTGTCTCGTAGTAACAAGTGAAAAGGAGTTTCCCAAGGCTTTATATTTTCTGAGAACATCAAATGCAAAAAGCATTGAGTAAAGTAGAATAGTTACTTCAGGTATTTCTTAAAACTCACAGTTCTAGTATCTGTATGACCTCTTTTAGATTTATCAATATTTTTTTTGTTGGTCATTGAAAACGAACAAATCGTTTGCCTTTTCATACACCACCGCTCTCTATGTAGGTACATTAAATCACTGACAACATCAATCAGGATATTAACATTCCACATCATTGCCATTTTATCTCTATTTTAGGATGAGCAACTATGGAAGAACCTTGAAATTTTAATACCTCATCCAATTCTAAATTCATCATAAAAACATATAGAATATTCTTCATTCAGGGCTATTATTTAAGAATTTTTTAGAAAACCAAAATCCTTGCAAAATAGAAGGAAAAAGAGAAAATTTGATTGAAAAATGTTCTTTGATTAATTAAGGTTGTTGGATTCTGCTGCTTCTACCCAAATAGAACCAACGAAACCGGGTCACTTGGTACTTCAATATTTTTCAATATACTTTTCCATCATCAGTAGAGCAGCTATAAATGATGACCGAATTGGTTTTATTTTTTGTTTATCAAATTTAATTTCAGATTAGAAATGTCCTAAATTTAGATAACTTCATGTTGTTTATATTTGGATGTTCAGACGAACTGAATTAACAAATAAAAAATACACAAAAACAAAAACAAAAACATCATTCACATCCTTTCGGAATAGGAAAGAAAAATATTTATGTCATTGCACATTTTCATGCACCACACATGTATAGAGAGACCGTCAGGTTGCATCCTGGGAAATAACATTTTCAGACGATAAATATGTATGAATAGTTGTTGGAAATACTGAAAAAAGGAACACAAAACCGAAAATCGATTGAAAGTAAACAAACATTTATTTTTGTTTTTTTTTTTTTTTTTTATTCGTCCTGTAGATCCTGTGGATTTTTTAATATTTTTAACTTCCCATAGGAAGTTATTGTAATGGGTCCGATTTGACAAATTGAAAATTTTGACATTTCTCGACGTTTCAAGGTCCCTAGAGTCGAAATAAAAGATTTTTAGAAAGATGTCTGTGCGTGCGTGTGTACGTACGTCCGTACGTCCGTACGTCTGTACGTCCGTACGTCCGTACGTCCGTACGTCCGTACGTTCGCGACGTTTTTTTCGTCGTCCATAGCTCAAGAACCAGAAGAGATATCGACTTCAAATAAATTTTGTTATACAGATAATAAGGCAGAAAGATGCAGAAAGGGCTCTCAAGAAAATTGCGTGGGTGGTTTTTTTACCATAGCAGTTTAAAAAAAAGGTGAAAATGTTGGTTAACCCTAAATATCTCATGAACCAATGACGCTAGAGACTTGAATTAAATTTTATATTATATATTGTAACGTGATACAAAGCAATTATATTTTTGGAAAAAAATTCAATTAACGGTTTTTTTTATAAATCAAAAAAACTGAAAAAAAAAATTTGTCACTTCGAAAATTTTACGACTAAAATATGATTTCATTTCTAAAACAATTTTGTGCAATGAAGAATAATGTTTTTGATATCTGATAAAATTTTGAGAAAAATCGAATTGACAGTTTTTTTTATAAAAAATAATAACCTAAAAAAAAATAAAAAAAAAGTTGGTAAAAATTGAGTTTTGACTCAAATATCTTTTCAAGACTTTGAGATATTGGCTTTAAGCTACTTTTATCTTTCAAAAAATGTTGTTTTCAACATTCAGTAAAATTTTGAAAAAAATAGAATTGACAGTTTTTGTACAAAAAATTAGAAACCGAAAAAAAAATTTAACAAAAGTTGGTAAAAATTGATTTTCGACTTAAATATCTTTTCAAAAATTTGAGATTATGGCTTCTAACTAATTTTAACTTATAAGAAATATTGTTTTCAATATTAGGAAAATTTTTGAGAAAAATCGAACTGACAGTTTTTTTACAAAAAATAAAAACCTAAACAAAAAAATTAATAAAAGTTGGTAAAAATTGATTTTCGGCTCAAATAGCTATTCAAAAATTAAAAATATTGGCTTCAAACTTATTTTATTTCACAGAAAATATTGTTTTTTATATTCAGTAATTTTTTTATAAAAATCCAACAGTCCGTTTTTTCATAAAAAAAAAATAAAATCTACAAAAAATAGAACGCAAATTTGGCAAGAATTGATACATTTAGACAAACTTTTAAGCAAGACAAATCGATAGACGGGATGGGAAGTTATCAGTGTGGGTCGCATCCCAGCCTCTTTTTTTTTTCTTATTTTGGTTCACTTTAGTATGAAAATGCAATAAGAGTAGAATATGAAAAGTAGTATCATGCCAAAAAGCACTTGTAAAGTTCAAGGAAGTTTGCGAATGTAATAGAAGAACTTCTTGAAGTTACGTTTTTTTTTGCATTTGTTTTTATTTTTTACTTTTTGGAAATGTTTATGTATGTTGTTCCTTTGAAGCATTTACCCAGGAATAAGGTCAGTGGTTGGATAGAAATGCAAATAAGAAACTGTTATTGCGTGGGACCTGGAGTGGTTAGGGCTTAAGAGGGACAAGGAAGAGATAGAATGAGAGGGAGAGGATGAGACGACTTTTGAATGATATCGTGCAAAGAGTTTTGTATTTTGTTTTTTTTTTTTTTTTTTTTTTTGGTACAACTTGTTTAAGACTTTTATAAAAAGTTTTGGTAATGAGATACTTTCTATGATGATAACTTCAACATCGGAAAGGCAATGACAGCTTTTACATTATGTAAACATTTTGTCTTATCTCTAGACCTTTGATCAAATATTCTTTTAGGTGTTTTATGTTGATATACATACATATAAAGATATACCTTGCTTATGGAAGGTAGTTTACCTTTAGCTTTCTCTAGAGGAAATATTAAATTTATTTTATGTTTTGAGGTGAAGGTTTGAAATAAAAGCTTTTTCAAACGGATTAATACTGATCGCAATATGACGAGCTCAGGCTAAATCCGAATTAATTGTGAATTTAATTTTTACATAAGAAAAACATATTTTTTTCTAAAGAAAAGTCAATGGATATTTAAGTCATATCGGCCAAGTGGCCATCGTTTTTAAATAAGTAAGTTCCAATAACACTGTTAGACCGAAAACAGTACTTAATAACGACACTTTAAGGATGGATGTTTTTTGGATTTTCTGAGCCGCGAAAATGATATTCATCGTAAAAAAACGGATTATTTTGATGCAGTTCAAAAATTAATCCAGATGACATTTTTGGTGATCGAACGGCTTGAGTTTTCGTGTTAACTTAACTTAAAAAGCCTTAAGTCCTTGTGCAAAATATATGGCATATTGAATGCCTGATTATAAAGATTGACGAGGATCCGACAAGCCTGAGTTTTCGTCCATACTATGGTCTAAAGCAGCAATATTTTCAGGGTTCTTGGACGACGCACACAGTTTCAATATATCAACTCACTTACTTTCCCCAACAGCTAAAATTTGTACACCATTTGAACTATTTGTGACTAAGATGGTGTTTCACGAAGAATTAAACGTTTTTATGCCGTTATTGTAGCGAATTTCAATAATTTAAATGCGTCATTGTACTCGTACTACCCGTGGCGTGGTGGTTAGTGAGTTTGACTATCATGCTAGAAGCTTTGGGTTCACTCCCTACCTCTAACACCTTAAATTGCCTCTTTTGAGGAATTGACAAACACTGCAAGAGTAATATTCTGAAAGTTCTTTCTCAAATTAGACCTTCAGATTCGGCATAAAAATGTAGGTCCCCTGCATCCCTGACATAACACGCACATAAAAATGGTAGAGAGTTTTAAGTCCTTAGTTCTCAACAAACTATTGCACCATCTTATACATACAAATGGTGGTTGAATAGTATAGTTCCATTTATAGTAAAGGCGTAGATTTGTTGACAAACGTTAAAAGACGACAGCTTGAAGCAGGCTACAGCTATTCAAAAATAAACTTAATATTGGAAAACTTTTTACCATAATTGCCAAGTACTGTTTTTAATACTTCATTCTAACCTGTCTTTAGTAACTGCAATACCAATTTTCCAAAATAAAAACATCTTCAGTTTGTATAACTTCTCGGTGTTTATCTTATGTGTCGATTGTTTTAACATTAAAGAAAGTTCTTATAAAACCAAATCTTGGTGATGAATGAAAGTCTGAAAAGTCTTTATTTTTGTTCTTTAAATATCTTATTGGACAAGTAGTGCCTCTAACTAAAGAAAATGTCTCACGGCTATGACACTGCAATTTTGAAATCTCTTCCGCGTCATTGGCAGCAGAGAATAAAGTTTCTTCTTCTTTATTATTTGCTTGTCATGATTGGTTTTGAAAATAAAGCAAAAAAAAAACTGTTCTTTCATCTTATGCTCCTGTATAATATACGGTAGTGGTAGTCACTATGAGTTTAAACTATTTAAATAAGGATATTTTCTCAAGTAAATAGCCAAGCCAGTCCTTGTAACTTTCAAAATAAGAGAGGACGAGTAAGAGATTCATCATCATCATCAAAGGTTGTTGGTTGAATATTATGCTATATGCGAGAATCTATAAGTCTCTCTTTCTGATCCACCTTTTTATTCAACAACTACACACAAAAAGAAAGAAAATCATGTTTGCTTTTCAATTCCATTTATAAAAAAGTTAATTAAATCCTTGACCTAGATCGGCAAGACATTTTGTGCTATAGCACAGTTCAATGATTTTTAATATATACATATCTATCTTACTCCTCTTTCTTTTTCTGTTGGCATGAATACCTACACCCGGCTTAAACCTTTTCTCTCTTTGTTGATGTTTTTTTTTCCATCTTTTGTTCTTCTGTTTCTAGGTACCTATACCTACATTTATATATCCAAATTCTGTAGGATATTGAATTTTGGAACAAAAGAACAAAATAATTACTTTCTTTAGATATGCCTACGTATCTTTAGTATATTACTATAGAAGCTTGTCTATGCCAATGCCTAATGTATAGTTATGTGCATTGCATATCCTTTTTTCGCCACCAGTTATAATTTATTCTTTTGTTTGTGTGTGTGTTTGTTTTAAGAAAACTGATTGTGAATAAGAGTATATACGTCTGTCTGTGGGTGGTGGTTTTATTTGTTTTGTTTTCTTAGGTCTGATGGTGTGGTTAGAACTTTGTTTTAAAAATTGTAAAAACCAAAACCACCTTCTTTCGTTTTTTATTTGTATTCAAGACTTAAACTAAGGTTTTTCTTATTCTAACGACGACAACGACGACGACGATGGGAGATGTTTTAACACTTTCTACCCTCGTTTATATGTAATGAAATGAAAAACAAAATATATCAAAATTATACTCTAATGAAAAAATGATAATGCCTCAGAACAAAAACTTATAGTGACAAAACAAATGCAGTTGAATTTTAATATCAATGCTTTTGTTAAACAAAAGATTTTCTAAGTATTTGTATATACTTACATATTGTGATAATATTATTTTTTATTGTAATATTTGTTTTTTTTTTTGGTTCACATATTTCATGTTATTATATAAATGCAGCGAATGTCTATTTGAATATATTGCAATGCTCGACTGCAAAGGTTATCATTTTGTATTCGTAAAAGCTAACCTTCAAATTATACCTATGTATGTACAATGTACATACTCGTATGTCTATAGGGATTTCTATACAAAGCTTTCAATCACATCTTGATAACGTATATTCAGGAAGATGTGTCTAGACTTTGGCCCTGAGGATGAGCGATAAGAAATTACATTTTTGGTTTATTTTTCAAATGATGAAACAATGTTATAAAAGGAGTAACCATAAATCCAGTTGAATTTGAACATTACTTCGTATTGTAATACAATTACATTATTTATATTTTTTAAAACAAAGCATTAGGAAGATTTTACTATAGAATATCATAAGTAAAAAACTTAAGGTTTAACAAATAGAATTAAACAAAATTATTTAGAAAATTAGAAATTTAAGTCCGTTTACAATAATGAACCACTATGAATTAGTGGAATCTCAGAACAATTTGCCCAATCCTTTCCCATTCCTTTAGCAAATAGGTGCAATTGAATTAGTGGAATCACAGAATAGTTTGCCCAATTCTTTAGCAAACAAATATGTAGGAGCAAGCTCTGCTATTCGCCTCAAAGCCGCAGTGGATTAACAACAACATTGGCCACTCCGTAATTCTTATGTATTTAGAATCAATTCCAAAGTACAAAGACTACGCCATCCTCCAACTGCAATTCGACAGAAACTTCTAAAATTCTATACCTACCAAATCTGTCTGGGATGAAAGGGCATTCCTGGAAGACGAGTCAGTCCACTTTTATACAGATGGATCAAAACCAAAAGGAGTTTGTGGAGGTGTGTACTCTGGACGACTGAAATTAAGTCTCTCACTCCGCCTTGCCAATCATTATAGCGTGTTCCAGGCAAAACTTTTGGCGATAGAAGAAGTCTTGTGATATTAACATCTGATATCCGTATTTTCTTACATAGTCAGGCCGCTATCAAATCTCTGGACTCTGTCTCTACAAACTCTATAACAGTCCATAACTGTAGACGATCTCTAGAGGAGATGGCACAACAGTTTAATATTCACCTTTGCTGGATGCCGGGCCATTGAGACATTCCAGGAAACTGTAAGGCAGATAAACTCGCCAGAAGTTGTAGAGTGCAACCAAGTTTGGCCTTTTGGACTTTTGCAGAAGCTGTATGGATGAGAAAGAGGAGGAAATAGTTCTTCGCCTTATCTGTACATGCCCTGCTTTAGCTCAAAAACGCAAGAATTGCCTACGAGAATTCTGCTATAACGATCTAAACGATCTAAATCATATTAACATAATCAGCCTCTCACGTTTCGTGAGGGACTCAAACTGGTTTCATTGAGCTTAGAAGAAAGCCTCAAGATTCATGTGGTATCACAATGTGCCCTTAAACTGGCCAAAGTGTGTCTTACTTCATCACGGACAGCTACTTTGACCTGACCTAACCTTGCCTAATCATTTAGAAAGGAGATTCTATAATCTTCCCAACTACAAAGTCATCAGTTCTCTGAACATCGCTTACAAGATCCTTTCTGCCGTATTATGTGAACGACTTAAACTATTATTATTTTTGTCTGGAAAGTCCACCATTTATCAAAAATTTAAATCTTGGAAAAAACGCACGAACTTAAAAAATACACCCACCATCAATTAATCGATTTACAAAGCCTGTCAAATTTGTCCTTTTGAGCCCAATGAGGATGGAGAATGCACGCTGATCTTGCTTTTGATGTCAAGAAAGGTTTTAGATAAAGTGATGCACTATTATGTGACTTCTTTAACATTGTGAAAAATCAATCACCAACACTAGAGGCGCAATCTTCTAGTGATTTCAGTGGCCTGTTTTTGAGCATTGCGACGGAAGAATGGGTTTAGTGATCAATTAGGGCAAGACGACGACGTCTCCGATAAAACTTTACTATATACAGTTATAATTTCGAGGTATTTGTAGACTTTGTACTCCTAGCCACCAGTACAAATTCAGACAACATTACCAGTGCTGAAAATAACTCTAGGAAATCGCTTCTTCTTTGAACTCATATGGCAGTTAAGTAGCAAAATCTTTTCTCAAGCATTTTAAGTCTAAATCTATAAGAACTCATCATCCCGATTCTTATGTATGGCACGGAGTCTGGGATCTTGCCAATGCAAGATGAGAATGATTTAGGATGCTTCGAGAGAAACAAAAATCTTCGGGTGATTTTTGTGTTCGTCTGCATTGATGGAGACTGGACGGAAAGATACACCGACGAACTGTACGGGCAGTAAGCGAAATTGATCTAGTCAAAAGAATAAAAGTCCAACGACTTAGATGGCTGGGTCATTAGAGCGAATGAAAACCAACGCTCCAGCCCGTGATGCCTTTGAATCAAATCCTGAGGGATGGCGCAGTATAGGAAAACCGCAACTCAGGTGTGAAGGTACGAAAAAAAAATCCTCAAGTCCAAAAAAGTAGTTCCAAATGCTGACTTTTTATATATGTATGTATATACTCTATCTACAACGATTTAATCCAAAACTTATTATACACGTTAAAAAGAACTAATATACACCCTTAATGTAAAACAGCCTTTTTAATTTTCACAATTCAGTTTTTAAATAATGATAATTTTTAAAATCTTCGGATACAAAGAGTGATCTGTTTTTTTAATTTTGTTTTCTTCCTACGAGTATAAAAAGATTTATTTTGTAGAAATTTACAACTTTGATAATATTTAGTTTTTTTTTTTGTTTTTACTAAAATTAAAATTAATGGCTTGCATAATAAAAAGGAGTTTACATAGCATAAAGAAAGTGGTCTAAGTGAAGTCAATAGGAACTAATTTTAAACGTAATTTAACTTTGAGCAATAAGGCGGAAGATTACTAAAGACAGATTTAAGCGGAGAAGAGTTTTCAAAGGAATTACTGACACGAAGAAAGTTTTGAAAGTGAAATAAAAATTGTAAAAGGAAATATTTGAGGGATAAATATTTTCAACTATAAATATTCAGTATTTTCATTTTTTTGACACACAATTGTTGATAGTTAAGGTTTTCTTAATATTAAATCAACAAAAAAATACCTATTAAAGATTTATAATACAATAGCTGAGAAATTTTCATCACTTTGTAACTTTTACTTATAAATTCCTCAAGGCATAAAATGTCGCTCAATCATTTGATTTAAGATAAAATATAATAAAAAAGTTTTTTTACTCACCATCCCCCTTGTCTTGTTAAGGTAAATCCAAAACGTGAATCACGATCCACTGATACTCGAATGCCAACAATTCCAAGACCCTGTGGTGTTATAACCTGACCACGCATTACCGAGACACGACTACAAAAAAATTCACAAATTAATTTTATTCAATCAAAATAAGTATATTAAACATTTTGTATTTTTTTTTTCTTTCTTTCTTTGTTTTCTTTATGATTAAAGTAAGTGTAAAAAAGAAAAACAATAAAATTTAATTATTTATAAATAAGAAATTATATAAATTATACTGTAATATGTGTAAAAATAACATATTACAATAATAATATAGATGTAGAATTATTTATTTAAAAAATAGATTAAATTAAATTTGGGATGCTTTTTTTAAATATAACAAATAGAAATAATTAATAGAAATTGTTTTAATAATTATTTCAAGAAGATGCAAAAAACTTTAAGAACTGTTTTATTTTTTTTTATTTTATTTACAAGATCATAAGAAATAATAGAATATGTTTTAAAAAAACAATTATAACATTTTTATAAATAGAACATAATATAATATATACAGTAAATTGTATTCGATGGAAGATTTTGGGCGCCAACATTTCATTAAAAGTATTTTCTTATTAAAAAAAGTCGATGTTGCTTTCAAAACTTAACTTCAAAACTATGATATAAAAATATGTTAAAACATTTCTGAGCTCATATAAATACAAATTTATTAGTGATTTTTAACATTATGAGAATGGATTTTTAAATATCGGGTTTACTAATAGAGACTTAAGAACTTTCAATTTATTTTGTGAACACCAACACACCATTTCTCTAATCATAAAACTTTCATTGTCAAATAATTCAGTTAACTCAAAATTTTCACCAAGGAGTAGTATACGAGCGAGCAACGTCTGAAAATTATAAAAATATTTTACAAAAATTTGAAACCGGTAAATGTGATGTTGATGCGTCAGTGAGACAACCGGTTGGTTGAAAATATCGCTGTCGTTCATGCATCCGTAACAGACTATCAAAGTCGGTCAATTTCAGGGTGACTTCAAGAACTGATCATCGCTTCAGCCACATTATGGTGCATTTTACGAAATCATCTCGGCTTATACCGATGCAACATCAAGCTGACTCAAGAAATGCCGATGGACCATTTGAAACGACATACGTTTTTTATTAGTGGAAGTTGGTTTAGAAGATGCTTTTAGTAGTAATTTTTAGTGATATTTAATAACTGATATCTAAAAATGGGTTTTTAAATTCAGTATTTTTGGGAAGAATTAAAAGTAAAGTATTATGTTACCTTAACCTTGTAAAAAATGTGTGCATGCATTTTCTACTAAAAGCAGATTCTACTTTAAAAAAGGTACAAGGTCTTGTTTTTGACCTACAAGTACGCGAAAGAAGATTTAATTTAATTTATAAATGAATATCATATCCTCAGTAGTTCGTATAGAAAAATTGAGAATGTTATTATTTCAAGACTTGCTAATACATGAGTGTATCTAAGTTAAAACTTGAATTGAATTTCTGTTAAAAAAATACCTTTTTTATCTTTTAATGCAATTATTAAGCATCAATACAATAATGAACATTAAAAACGAATGATAAAGGTACTTACCATGTTCTTGTTCTTCATCCAAATTTCAATATGTAATTTAAAGTCCAGAAAAGGGCATAGGTATTTAACAATATAAACAAGGACCAACGCAAAATTTAATACAGTTAAATGAATCAATATTTTATTGTTTGTTTAGAATTGATTTTATTTTGATTATTATTGATATTCTAAAAAAGCTTAGTACAGCAGTCAATTACACATATCACCAATGGTTTGTACCTGTTTACCTCTCCGAATAATTTTTAAGCCCTTGTCCCGTATTTGGCCTCAAAAACTCTATGACGTCATGTCCTCAATATTAATTTTAAATAATTAAAATATTTTCAATATCTCATTTATTTTTCCATAAACCTGGACTCGTTTTTAGTCTTCACCAGTACAACATAAACATTGAAGAAAAGCTGAACCAATTATTCTAAAATTATTTTTGACAAAAAAGGGTAAAACGGTTGAAAACAATTATGTATTTCTTTTAAAAAAGAACTTGTTTTTCAAACAAGGTTATTAATGTATTAAACAAAAATAAACATTATATAAGGAAGAGTTATTTTCTTTTATTTGAAATGATAGCTTAAATCGAATTTCGAATTTGAAATCAGCAACAAAAATGAACTCTTTCAAAACTTCACATTGAGTGAAATGGAGGCTTATAACTTATGAGAAATTTTGGAAATTAACTGAGTTACTAAAATGATAAAAACTGTATTTTGAATATAATATTTTGTACGATTTTATGTTAAAAAATATACTATTTTTTGTCCTTAACCTCTAAATTCGAAGTATTTCAAAAACTTTTCCTGAAAGAGAAATTATGAGGTCAAATTCGAATTTATGACTTTAAAATAATTCTGAAAAATATTCTTGCATCTTTAATTCAAAGCTTAATTTTTCTCACGAACCTTACTTTTTGCAAAAGGCAGTTTCACAAATAAATATTATATTCTTATATATATAATATATATTAATATTACTTTATATTTATAAATAAGATTACAATAAGAGTTCGTTCCGGTGGAAATTTTCAAAGATAAATTTTGTGTTAAATGAAAGACACATTTTTACTAGAAACAAACATTGTGAGCTTCTACTTTAGTTAATTGTGATACTTGGCAAACTGAGTGGAACGATATATTTTTACACATTTATGTAAAAATAGAAATAAGTTCTTAGACACATTTTATAACTTTGGTTTTGTTAATCAAAATAATGCTTAAAAGCTGAATTTTTACTAAAAAAAAGTAGGGCTGTTTCCAATTAATGGGCCTATTATGGATCACAACTCAACTTAGTTGAGTTGTAATCAAGACAACTCAATTTGAAGACAACTGCAAACAAAATTCGTATTATGGGAGACAACTTTTTTCAGTTGAGTAGACCAAATATATTGCCTACTTTTATGTGCTTGTTTTGTGTCATGTCTATCAGGTATTTTTTTTAGGTATAAATCATTAGAAAATGAAACTATCAAACTCGCTTTCATTCCAAAAAATAGTTTTTGACTTTTGTTCAGTATTCTTTGGCAATCAGGACGAAAAGACTTAAAACAAGAAGAACATTCAAAAATCTTATAAACTTGTTTACAAAGGGTGATTTTTTAAAAGCCATAAGAAAGTTAAAGAAAAATGCATGAAATATTTATTTGAATCGATAGTACGGTCCATATAATTTAATGCTTGAAGATTATTCCATGCAAATGTTGACCTTAACTGCGCCTCAAATGGTCCATCCGCTTAGTCCAATTTTGGCATATTTTTTCCAATATTTCGGCCGGTATCTCACGAATAAATGCTTCAATGTTGTCTTCTTATGCGTCAATTGAAGTGGGCTTGTCTGTATAGACATGAACTTTAACATAGCTTCACAAAAAATAGTCTAAACGCGTTAAATCGCACGATCTAGGCGGCTAATTGACCGGTCCCGAACGTGAAATAAAATGTTCACCGAACTCGCCTCTCAATAAGTCCATTGTTGCGCATGCTGTGTGACATGTGGCACCATCTTGTTGAAACCACATGTCATGCAAAGTCAAGCTATTGCATTTTGGGCAAAAAAAAGTTGGATATCATCTCACGGTAGCGCTCACCATTCACAGTTACGTTACGATTCGCATCATCTTTGAAGAAGTACGGTTCAATGATGCCACCAGCCCATGCATTGGTAGCTCTTGCAACGCTTCTGGGCTGATATTCACTACAAAGTCGACAATTCTGCTTATTTACGTACCCATTGAGCCAAAAATGAGCTTCGTCGCTGAACACAAGAAGCGCGCGATGAACTTTCTTAACAGAGCACGCATTTTGATAATAAAATTCAATAATTTGCAAGCGTTGTTCGTTTGTAAGACGATTCATGGTTAAAATAAAGGGTGTCCCAAAATTAACGCAAGATTTGAATTTGCCGCCATTTGTGCAGTGAAGTGTTGGCAACCCTGAAAAAAAAGCAATTTGACAGCTAACAGTATAGGGTTATTAAAAATGGAGCGTTACACGAGAGAACAACGTGTCAAAAAAAACAAAATATGGTCGGAATAGTGTTTTAACTTCGTCAACTGTGAAGAGATTAATTGAAAAATTCATGGAGACTGGATCCGTTGGAGACGCCAAACACACTGGTCGTCCAAAAACAAGCCGTTCAAATGTGAATGTCGAAGCAGTGCGTGAGAGTGTTGCTGACAATCCAGGAACCTCAATTCGACGTCGTGGACAAGAATTGCAAATTTCAAGAACCTCTCTACAGCGTATACTCACCATCTGTGTCTTCATGCTTACAAAATTCAATTAACACAACAATTGAAGCCTAATGACCATGGACAGAGAAGAGAGTTCGTTGAATGGATTATTGAACATCAACAAATGGACCCTGATTTTTCGAGCAAAATCATCCTAAGCGATGAAGCACATTTTCATCTTGATGGCTTTGTCAATCGCCAAAATTGCCGCATTTGGGGTTCGGAGAACCCACATGTGATTGTCGAAAAACAAATGCATCCACAACGCGTGACTGTATGGTGTGGATTTTGGGCTGGAGGCATAATTGGGCCATATTTTCTTGAAAATGATGCTGGTCAAGCAGTGACTGTTACTGGTGCTCGATATCGCGACATGATTACACAGTTCTTTCTGCCAAAATTGGATGATATTGATGTGTCCAATATGTGGTTTCAATAAGACGGTGCCACATGTCATACAGCCCGTGAAACAATTCAATTACTGCATGAGACATTTCCAGGTCGTGTACTCTCTCGTTTCGGTGATCAAAATTGGCCTCCTAGATCGTGTGATTTAACACCATTAGACTTCTTTTTATGGGGTTATTTGAAATCACAAGTCTATGTCAAGAAGCCCACAACCACCCGTGCATTAAAGGAGAAGATTCAACGCTGCATCAACGAAATTCAGCCACATTTATGCAGAATGGTCATGGAAAATGTCAACAAAGGAGTGCGCATGTGCATGCAAAGCCATGGAGGCCATTTGTCCGATGTGTTATTCCATACATAACCCTATCCTATGTACTTTACGAGTCAATAAAAATATAACTATCAATAGACTAAAAACGGCGTGTTCTATTTAATTCAAATCTTGCGTTAATTTTGGGACACCCTTTATATACCAAACTGAAGATGTTTGAAAGTGAAACAAAACACGAAACGTGCGTCAGCTGTTTAAACCAGCGTTGCCAAAAAGATAATAACTAAAAAATCACCCTTTATAACGTTTTTATCTGCAAAATATCTATATGGATAAAACTCATTTTGAACTTCTTATTGGGTTTCTAAAAAGAAATGTTCGATTAAAAATTGGGCATCACATATCATGTAAAATAATTTGAAGAAGAAAACGGTTCTAACAAGAAGGCGTCAAGCATTTGATTATCGAATTATCTCAATCATGTGATTTGAGTATAGCTTGGACTACCTTTTGTGAAGTTATGTCAAATCTCTGATCTTTTCTTATAAACCAGTAACGATTTATAATTTAAATAAATAAATTAGGTGGCGCAACAGTTCGTAGAGAACCAGGGCCTAGTGACTTACAACTCTCAACCATTCCTGTGTGCGAGTAATTGCAGGGATGGAGGGGACCTACAGTAGCACTTTTTCATGACAAGAATTACTCTTGGAGAATTTGTCAATTCCTCGCAAGAGGCAGTACCCGTGAAAAAACTTTAGGTGGCATAGGCAGGGATCGAACCCAAGACCTCTCGCATGACAGTTCAACGCACTAACCATCATGCCACGGGTACTACGGTTTATAATTTAGAAGGCAATATTCTCCGCACTCTTGACAAAATAAGACCCAGTAAGCTCGGACAGTTGTGTACAATTTAGCTGACATAATGCCAGAAATTATTCTTAAACATTAAAAGCCAATAAATTCGCTAAACAATATTTTTGTCATTCTATTGAATTGTTTGTTTTATTTTTAAAAATTTCCTTGGCCCTTTAAGAAAAAATCGATAAAATATTTTAATGGAAAACCTTATTATACATACATACATAGGTAAAATGTCAATTTGTCTGCAAAAAAGTAGATGATTTTTTCCTTAATGGCTTAAAACATTGAGATAGATTTTATTAGAAACGAAAATTCCAATCACATCAAAAATTGTCACCCACAATCTGAGTTGTCAAATCGAATATTGACAATTGAATGTTGTGGGCTTAAAATAGAAATAGATTGTTTCAAATTTTGTGTCACATATTAAATCCATGTTGGGAATAAGATATTGAAATTGTACAGAAAATAATAATTATGTGTTATTTTTCGCAAGTTCAAAGGTCTCAATTTGTTTTTTGATGTGTGAAAGTTTATAAGTTTGCATCTGCACAATCGAATAGCTTTAAACAATTTGTGACTATAATATTAAAATTATATACATCTGGTAACTTTTTATCAACGTTTCATTCCAAGAACTAAAAATAATCTGGGATGCTCTGACAACCTGTCTTTGAAGTCTTTAGACAAATCAATTTTTTTGAAGTCAAATTACATTGTCATTTATTTATAAAAACTTTAAGAAGAAATGTCAAAGTTTTCAATTCCACACATTGGAGCATTTTCTATCGAAATAATGAAAGACACTGACATGCAGTGAGATGAAAATGCATATTATTACAAAATCGTTTAAAAGTAACTGTTTGTTACGGATTTTATTCCAGCCTGCGCTACTTTTTACAACAATTAAGTTGATAAGACCATACAATTCTACAGATCAATTTCAAATACAGTAATCCCCGCTTAGTTACACATTTTTCGGATAATTGGACGGACAAAAAATTGATTGTGATTGGAACCACCAAAACGCCAAGGTGTTTTAAAAATAAGGTTGTACCTTTGCAATATTTCTCCAACAAAAAGGCATGAATGACCCAACATTTATGGGCCCAAATTTTATATAAATTTGACGAAAAAATAATAAAGCAGAACAGACAAATAATTATTCTTTTTGTCGACAATACTGCCTGTCATAAGAAGTTGGACGATTTACAAAATATAAACGTGCGGTTTGTACCCAGAAATACAACGTCCATCATTCAGCCCCTTGACCAAGGCATTATTCATTGTTTCAAAGGTTACTATCAAGCAAGACTTTCGAAGAATTTTCGAATTCGATCACATCTTTGCAAGCAATGCACATAAGCAAACACTGTTTGTGGATTATAACACCTTCTACTATAATAAATTGTTTTAGAAAGGTAATATTGGAAATATTTTAATACTAAACCTACATTTGCAAGTTCTTTTTTTTTAAGGCCAGGCTTCATCGAACAAGAAGAGCAGCCGAAAAATGATCTCGTGGTCATAGATAACGTTCTTGAGGACAATACAGATTTCAATGCTTATTTGGCGCATGTGATGACATAGCATATCATGTAACGGCGAACTAACAGACGCCGAAATTAAGTTGACACTGAAATGTTTATAGTGTAAATTTCTGGGATGAATATTTTATTTTTTAGTTGACCTACTCGTTCAATTATACGGGTTTTGCTCAATTGAAAAGATATGTCAATTAAGCGGGGTTTCGATAATTGAACAACCCTCATAATTGACCGAAAAATCTGACAAAATGGCCAGTGCAATTAAGCGGGGAATACTGTACATCTTTTGTGTTGAATTAATCGATACTTTTATAATTATAAACGATATTTTACTTCAGCCTACTGCATAAGCAATTTAATAGTATGGTTGAAGTGAGCAAATCAAACTAGTGAAAACCAAAAAAAGTGCTTAAGTATTTTTTTATTTTCGCAAAAACTCTGTTTTTAGTATTGAATTTTGAAAAAAAAATATACTTAAATATGAAAACTTACTGTTTTATTTTTGTTTCAAAATATCAAGCTTAAAAATTAATTTTTCGAAAATTTCTCTCAAGCTATTTTATTTAAAAATGGAGGTTAAGAATGGGTTTCTGGATTTTTAAAGTACGAACGTTGAGATATAAGGTCCGTTTGCGTACTTTCTGCACTAAAATTCGTAAAAAGAGATATTTAAAAGAGTAGGGGTAATATTCTCTCACAAAAAGACAAATCTACAAAAAAGTAAGCGAACGGGAAAACTCTCGTGAGCGCTCTCTTTTACGAAAAACTACGAAATTTTTGAGTACGCGAATAGGATTTGGTTAAATTTCGTAATTTTTCTTAAAATTGGACTGTTTTAGGAGGGTACGCGAACGGACCTATGGACTCACCTTTCTATATTATTTTCTTATAAGATTACAATTCATAAACGGTTGTTTTGTAATATTAGAAAAATTTACAACTTTTTAGTTTGACTCAAAGTCTATAAGTTTTAACCCCAAGTTCGGTGTGAAAATCTAAATAGTTAGAAGTTATAAATCTTACCAATAAGAATTTCAATTAAAAATTAACTTATTTCCCGATGAATAAATTGACCTATTGGGTTTTTCCATAACGAAACTATAAGTCATAATATTTTATTCATTCGACATAATTTTGATGACAAACATTATAAAACACACATAATTTTCAGCACTTATTTAGGTTTATCAAGTCCACAATAGAGCAGCAGTTCCCAGTAAATTTAATTTAATTCCAAGTTTAAATTAAAATTCTTATTTATAGAACATTTATAATTCAATAAATTTTCCCAAACAAGCAAATAAAGCTGCCTTGAAAGAACTCAAACATTTATTATGAATTTATAGATTTAACTATCGTCAATGTATTTCACAACGACAAAAAGCAACAACAACAAAAACAACAACAACCTATAAGGACACTTGATCCATTTAAAATTTGTACACATTTGACCATTAGATGTATGTATAAGATATAATGGGTTTATTATTTTATTATATATGTATATATTGGCATATCAAGGACTCATGTTTTGTTCAGATCCTTTCGTTTATATTTTTCTTAATATATAGTACATAGATACATTATGTATACATATGTATAAATATAATACCTTGGGGATAATGTCAAAATGAAATTACACTTTATTGCTGTTCGGTATATTGAAATTAGTCAATAAAAGTTAAATTTACAACCGGCTGACATTACATGATTTAGGTCACACTTGGGAATGGCATCAGAGGGCAGAGAGAAGAAGAGAGAGAGCAAAGGAAGAACACAAACGAGGTTCCTTTTGTACTTAATTTTACCCCCTTCAACAAGGATCATGATGATGATGATGATGTCTTTCCGTCTGTCTAATAAAATAGGAAATATGGCCCAACACAATAAAAATGTATGCGTCAAACTCCGGTCGAATATCCTTAGCTATTTTTACTTTGTCTACGGCTCTGTGTCTGTCGCTGTCCTGTGAAACTTTATTGTATTGTGTGAAGTAAGATTATATTGTAGTGTGGGATGAAAATAAAATTCATCGTTTTGTCGCGGATTGAAGATAAAACTCGAATCCTTCCTATTATGCGGCATAATGTATTCTCATAATCTCAACTCTATTCATGAAGAGCTGATGGAGAAAATTGAATGAATAGCACTCCTCTATTCTTATGTGCTACGTTGTGGTTGAAAGTGGTTTTTATGTTTTATTGGCTCTTCGTTCGCTTTTTGTTTTTTTTTTATTGTTACTATTAATATTTTTATTTAG
Source organism: Eupeodes latifasciatus (assembly GCA_920104205.1). Taxonomy (NCBI): domain Eukaryota; kingdom Metazoa; phylum Arthropoda; class Insecta; order Diptera; family Syrphidae; genus Eupeodes; species Eupeodes latifasciatus. The sequence continues at coordinate 62,740,484 of OV049926.1, read as the reverse complement.
CCATTAGTATTTGAGTCAAGTATTAACATTTATAGGTGGCATTATAAAAATATCATATGTTGATAGGAAATTAAATGACAAAAATATTTTAATGCTAAGTGCGACCGAAAATTATGGACTCTCATAATGCAGATACAATTTTTTAAGGGTAAGTGCGTGTGTAACAAAATATATCTTTGAACTAATAAAAAATAATATGAAAAAAAAATGATATGAAAAAAGATTATGTACATATTTATGTAGATTCATGATCTTTTTTCTTTCAGCAAAACGACTCATCTTAAGTCATAAGTACATCAATGAGACGACATAGTTAAGATGGTCTTGATAAAAACGCATAGAACGGATTTTAAGTGATTTTGTAATAACTTTTCTAGAATACTGTTAAAATTGGGTATGAATATCAGAGTAAGTAGTAGTTAGTTTAAGTAATATTGAAGAGATCATAAATGGAATGAATACAGCATTTGATTGAAAATACATGACTAGTATAACTGATAAAATTTATTTTAAAACATTTATTGTAAGTACATACATATACACATACTGTGATTTAAAAATAGAGGAATATTTTATTTTAAATTTCGATTTTGTTTTATTTTTCAGTTTTGGTAAGTAGCTCCATGTGACTTTTGGCTATTCGGTAAGCTTAAGAGACTTAATGAAGCATTAACACCGACCATTTTAAATCGATAGAAGGGATAGAAACCAAAACGAGGAAGGATTTGAAGCTTATTTAATTATTTATTAAGGTATGGATTTTATGTTTTTAAAATTAAATGACATAAGTGTATTTTCTATCCGGGAAGATTAATTTGAGGAGTGCGGAATGAGTATAGAAGGAAAAATAAAGGTTTTTCGGATTCATACACAAATATCTCTCAGGGGGTCTTAAATACCCTTTTTACATCAAAGACACAGTGCAAGCATGAGAGAATGAAAAAAAGGCTTGAATGGAGGCGTTGGTGAACATAGCTTTAGAATTTATGAATATTGCAAAGATTGGATTGGGACAGAGTGTATTAATTTATTTCACAAGCACCTCTTATGACGAAAGAACTAATCTCTGTACTTGAAAGGTCGATCGGATTTGAGTTCGAAAGTATGCCGAAGAGCATACCTGGAGTCATGGTTACCACATTGGTCATCTGAGACCAAATTTGGTAATTTTTTTTGCACTTGGTCAAATGGTCATTTTTTATTCCATTTGGTCATATTTTTCGGAAACGACAAAAGATGTTCGACAATTTGAGTAACGAAAACGTCCCTTTAAAATACTTACTTGGCTAAATAGAAATAACTGTTAAAATCATTTAAGCGACTTTGTGTAAATAATAACTTTATTAAAAATATAAACTCTTGATCTGAAGTAGACTTAGGGAAGAGAGAGACACAAGCCGTAAAAATTCTCGAAATCGAAATTATTGTAAAAACTTATATACTGTGATCTCATGTTAAAACGCTTTGTTTTTATATTTCGTCATCTTATTTGGGTTAATCTAATTTAATAAATTATGTTAGGGATTTTGTGAGTTTATTTGTACGTAATTAAAAAAATAAATATCATCTGCATAATATGGAAAATATGTTAAACAAAATGTGATGAATTCGTTAATCTGTGTTTACAAATTTGTCGGACTTGAATTATGTTGGTCATTTTTACCTACAAGCGGTCATTTTTATTTTCAAATTTGGACACATTTTTTTTTTCAAGTGGCAACCGTGCCTGGAGTACTGCGGTTGAATTGTTTGAAGAGAGGAATGCAACTGCCTATTTCTCTAGAACATAACCACTGTTAAAATAATGGTGAGACAAGAAACTTTACCATGGTGTTCAAGCGATGTATTGTCAACTCTTCGTAAAATATTGTTCAAGAGACTTAAGTAAATTGCAGGAGCACAAACTTAGAGATAGAAATTGTACTCAAGCTTGGACTTCGATAAGTCTTATAGATAACAGCTAGATCAAAGTGGGAGATAAATCTTTTGCATCGCTTTGGAAAACCTAAATATCTTGCAACATTTTTGGCAATATCCACATAAATTGTATTTTAAAACTGCATTTAGTTCAAGAATTCGTGAAGAACTAAGTAAAAACTGAGTAATGAGTTGGTCGTGTCTTGGAATAAGAAAAAGTCTAGGAAAATTCAAACATTTGTATTCTTTCGTTTTACTTCTACAAACCTCTTATGTAATAAAAGAATAGATTGGAACGAAAAACATATTTTTTCCAATTTAATTAATTATTTAGATTTGTATTATACATCCGACACTTTGAAAGGTGATAACATCTTATATCGACTTGATACGAAATGGAACTGGTTTGGTACCCTGTATAAAAATGTTCATCACAAGTTAAAATTGAAGGATCGACCTTCGGAAGGTGTCCTTATTTAAGGTAAAAATGATAGTTGAAACAACACTCAAGAAAACCATTTTAACTTTGTATTGTCTGAACACCGTCGATAAGCAGTTTCTAAAGAAGCTGTTTCGTTTGAATTTTGAGCATGTGGTATTTTTAGTACATATTTTTTTAAGCATCATTTTGTCTGTCCCACCAAAAAAGCTGAAGTAGTGATTCGAAAGCTGGTGGCCAGCATATAGTACGTATCCAGTTTGACTTTTTCATCCTGTGTTTTATTTAATCATAGATTTGTAAAACACCAATTACTAAGCCTGGTGCATATTAGCCAGATCATGGAAAATTTAAAACTTTGGATACAGCACAGGGAAAATCGACGTTGATGTTATGTTTCATACACAGTGGTCTTTCAAAACGAAATACCCTGTGCATGTGCATAACAAACTACCTTTTACAATTGAACCAATTTTAAACACTCACTCTTACATGGAATTTGCGTAACCTCTAACTTTTTTTATTTATAAAAAAAATCAAGTTAATTTAGGGCTCGTACTCAGAACAACTACAAAATGGAAAAGAATTTTTAGGAATCAAACTTAAGGCAATCATTTGAGTCCTGAAAATTCTAGTTTCATGGTAAAGTTGACTTGAAGACTAGAGGTAAAATAATTATATTTTGCCTCTTATATACCAGGATTAGAGAATTTCTTTCTTAGAAAAGGATCTTTTAACTACAAGCACATTCATCATAAAATTGTATTACTGCCAAGCCAAGTTAACAGGAGTACCTACCTGAAATTCTATGAACTCAACTTATTAATATAAAGATTGTTCATTCATTATTATACACAAGCTTCAAAATATTCTCAAAATATAATTTTAAATTTATACTTTGGAACGTAGAAATAGTTTCAGCATTTAATTATTAAAGAACTTGGCTAAATTGAATACCTTTCGAGACCAAGAGAAACAATTAAAATTTAACTGGCAATAATAGTGACTTATTAACTATTTCAATATAATTTAAAATCAATTTTGTTTTTCCTGAAGAGCCCAGAAATGTATAACAAAAAAAAAAAACAATAACTATACAAATGTAAACATGTTACAACTCAGTATTTTGACAATTAATAAAGTTTAAATCATATTTATGTATATTAAACAAATTTGTCCAAAATATTCCATCAATTTTTAAGCTGGAAAAATCTAAAAGTAAACAAATTGAAACTTTAATAAAATTTTAAGTACTTTATTGAAATTTAATTTTATTACAAAAATGCATGCAAAAAGTTATTTAAATCTTATAATAAAAATATTAAAAAGACACAAAAATAAAATATAGAATTATATTTTATTTTTTTTTTTAGCTTTATTATATGTAAAACAAATTTATATAGGTAAATATAAAATATTATTGTATTTTTTATATATTTCCTTAAAAATAGTAAAAATCAAATAATTAGCTTTCATAGAATTTTTGATTTTTTGTTTCTAATAAATAAAAGTGTGGTATAAATTTATTTTTATTTGTACATTTTTTAAAGTTAGTTTTTGAAAGAGATTTTTCATTCATATGTACAAATGTAAAATATCTTATTGGACTTACTTCATTAAGTACATACTTAACAAGGATTCTCTCCTAATTTGATATGACCCTCATAACAATAAAATAAATCATTGATATATCGCCCTTTCAGAAATACTTCATACATTTCGATACCATTTTTCAAATAGCTTTGAATTCGAAACGATTTTCTTCTTAACAACAACAACAAATAAAGAATTTTCTTATTCTTTTCTACGTGTGCTATTAAAAGAATTCGTTAAGCACTCAATTAGGTAATATTCATATGTAATGTACCCTATTTAACGCTATTTGACATAAATACATAATTATGTCAAATCACACAGGTATCATTATAATAATAATAACCCATAACAAACAAACATATTTTCATTTCTAAGAAACGTTAAAATATTTTTGTTTTTGTATAGGTATATACATATATTTATATTTTTATTTTGTTATGTATGTCAGGTTCCTTTTAATTCGGCTATTTACTTGATATCCTATTCATGTTTTGCATGTTAAGAGATCATAAAAAAAAAATAATATCATTCACCAATTCTATCTGTTGGATATTTTTTAAGAAGCAAAGCTTTTTTTCCAGAACAAAAATAAAAATAAAAAAAGGAACAAAAATAACCAATTTACACAGAATACCCGACATTGAAGGCCATAAAAGGTGTATCTGCTTAAAGCGTCCTCCATATAGTGGGGTAAAATCCTATTTTCTTATGCCCTTAGGGCCAGGAGTGCATTAGTTATCTTAAACTAATGGAAGGCGTTTGCGATAACCAAGCGATCTTTTGAACTGACTTAAGTAGTCGAAGTACAAAATAAGTTGTCTTGTTTTTGTAAACATGACATTAAGATGCACATAATCTCTTTTATTGTAAAAGGGGTCAGTAGTGTCGATTTATTTTTATCACCGTGAAAAAGATGATTCTACAATCACTTTTCCTTTTGTAATTATATTCTTTGTTAAAGGACATTTTGCTAGTCAAAGGTTAAGGCATTAAGTTATTTTTATACAAGGCAAGCTCCTACATACTTATAAATATCATTCCTACAAACAAGAGTGTAACCAAAAACCGGCCCTGTTTCTCGTCCTACTATACTGAAAAAAGCCTTGTGCTTGTTATCACAATTTATAAATTTATTATATTTGTGCCTCATTACCTTTTTCTGAGAATGCAATAAAAGAATATAGCGTATGCGCATTATTTTCTCTATACGTGTATATTATAGTCAAGTCCTTTGATGGTGGTTCTTTTGCTTTTTTTCAATTTTATTTTGAGAAAGATTTTTGGTTTTTTCTGTTCTGTTTTCTTATTTTTTTTTTTGGGCTTTGAAAGGACTTTAATAACTATACGGTCTTCGTTCACCGCATGACTGCATTTAGCAAATAAGTTTAAATCACTACAAGGAGCTGAAGACTCACGCACGACACGATACAATGTCTATTTGAACAATAATTCCATATGGCAATCGGAGCTCACAAATAACAGTACCTATAATAATACATACTCGTACTTACACATTATGGCAGCAATACTGGCATCGAAAGGACTTAATGCGACTAAATGAAGTCGAATTAGATATGAAATACAAAAACGAAACACAAGAAATCGGTTAAATATATAAAGATATATTATTAAAAGCGTTTTGTCCCACAAAAAAGACAAAATATAAGGCTCCCATGAGGATGGTGACTCTATCTCTTTCTCCTTACGTTTAAAGAGACTTTCTTCGCCTCCACCACAACGCCACCCCCTCTCAAGGATAATAACAATAATATACCCTCCACATGAGCGTGAACAACCACTGATTGTGATTGTCTTGGAATGGCTGTCTTATTGTTTGCTTTGGCAGATAATGGTAAAAGGTGAATATTTTAGATATTTTTCATTCCTACATCCTTCCCTATAGATACCTATTTCAATGAACTCCCGGGCGCCATTTCTATATATGGTGGTTGAATGTGGGTGGGCTTTGTGTATATACGTTTTGTGTAAGACCTTAAGTTTTATATATGTATTTCACATCGGTAAGGATAGCACCTCTTTGTTATTTTCCTTTTTGTTTTTGTTTTTTTTTTTTTTTTTGGATTTTTCATTTATCCTTTGAGAAAAGGACATTTTTGTTTTAAGTTATTTTTATAGACTTTTCCATCGCAATATTACATTTAATATGGTTGGTTTGTTGGAGATAGTAAGAAAATGATTTAGGGTCTCCTGCGAGCCACGAAAAAGGCACAGACGATGGATAAATGAAAATAACTAATAGCTTGTTGAGTAATCGAGCAGAACGAAATGGTTTTGGTTTTATTGATGTAGGTATATATGTACATTATATAGGTTTACAAAAAGGGATACTTTACATTCAATGGGTGATTGGGCAAGGATTAAGCAACAACAACAAGAAGAGCAACAACAAAAAAATTGGGATTTCAAAATTAAACTGAGAGACAGTAAAAGGTTTATTTTAAGAAAATGTTTACACAATCAATTCAATTTAAGAAATATAAACTGAAGATGTTTTCATGAAATATGAAGTTTTGACTTAATATTTTATACACCATACGTACTAAATAAAATAATTTTGAATTGAAAATAGATTATTTTTAGAGGCTAGATTATTTTCATATGAAAAATGTTAAAATAAACCAGAAATTTGCCAATACTCATGGAAATTTGTTTAGTATTATTTACTGTTTTCACTCACAAATAAATCTGAAAGTTTCTAACATTTGAAAATTTAAATTTTACGCCGAAAAGGCCATATGAACTACTTTTGAAACGAAAAATGATACACATTACATTGTCAGCTTCTTATCGATATCCTCACAAATTAGAAGATGAAATACAAAAATATTTTGAGATAAAATAAGTTTGTTCTCAAAATGTTGAGGTAAAAATCTTTTCATTATTTAAATGTTATATACCAAAATATGTCTCTTGGATTTTTCGAAAATTTTACAAACATCAATCAAAAACATCAATCTTCGCATTATAAAATTATTTTGAAGGTAATATAATTTTGTATTCGTTAAATATTAAAACTGACAATGTTATCATCATAATATTCATTATAATAATATTATGTTGAATAATTTTTCAAAGTCCATAACCATTATTGGCCAGTGGTGCCGTAACATAAGGGCAAGTGTCATAAGACCAAATTTTGAAATTTGGCATTATGACATTTTTCGAAAGCGTCATAAGACCAAATTCCAACGTTTGGCCTTATGTCGCTTTCAGAAAGTGTCATAAGGCCAAATTTTTTTGCGACTTAAGACCAAATTTGTTTTGATATTTTCTTCAATAACAAAAACCAGTCTTTACCGTTAGAATTATGATAAGAGTAACAACAGATGGTAAGTAAATGTAATCAGGAAAGTTGCAAGCTACTCATTTGTGTTCTTTGCCTTGTACGAAAAAGTCGTAAAATGGATGTTCGAAGTGATTTGATCTATAATTATGAGTTTTGTGAAGGCCAAATTTTCAATTTGGGTTTATTTCGCTTTAGAAAACGAAATACTATCAATTTGGCATTGTTTCGATTTAAATTTTTTTTGAATTGATAGCACGGCGGCGTACTAACAGCTATGTAGGTATGTAAGGGGTGGCATGCCGCCCCCCTGCAACCGCCCGCTTGGGATCACTATAGGATTTGGGGTGGGTGCGAATTTGGGTATATGCAAAGAACTTTTGCATTTGAGCACTAAAATCAAAGAAATTCCCAACAAAAAAAAAGCAAGTATGGCTCACAGTTATGAAAGAATCACAACGCATTCGTGTTCTTTGCATATACCCAAACTCGCACCCACCCCAAATCCTATAGTGATCCCTAGCAGGGGGGTTGCAGGGGGGCAGCATGCCCCCCCTTACATACCTAGCTGTTAGTACGCCGCCGCGCCGCGCCGTGCTATCAATTCAAAAAAACTTTTTAGCAAAAGTAGACAATAAATCAACCATTTTTCAATTTTAAAATATTCGGCGTTGTTTCCATTATTTTGTTGGCCTTATTTCTTTTTATAAATCGAAATAAAGCCAAATTGGTTTTATTTCGTTTTGAACAACGAAATAAGGCCAAATTTGAAATTTGGTGTTATTTCATTCAGTACTATTTCACGTCACCTATTATGTACATGAATAATGCATGTACTTTATGGTACATCTCCAATCTTCTCAGGTGATAGAGATAAAGTTTGAAAGTGACATAAGACCAAATTGGCCTTAAGTCACTTTGGAAAGCGACATAAGGCCAACCGTTGAAATTTGGCCTTATGACGCTTTCGAAAAGTGTCATAAGGCCAAATTCTAAAATTTGGTCTTATGTCACTTGCCCTTATGTCACGGCACCTTGTCCAGTGACATATTTAACGTCTGTCAATTGTTTGTGATTTATTTTTTAATTGATATTTAAAAAAAACAAAACCTTAAACGGATTTTTGAAAGTCTTTTCTGCACATTCTGATATTATTATATGTAAAGCAAAATTTAATTGCCAGTACTTGAAGTATGGAGGACAAAAAGATGGTATTTTGCTCTACCGATTTTACGGGCACGTCCTACTGGGAGGAATGCCCGTATGTCAACGAAATGCGATTTCTGCTGAAACATTGCCACTGTCCTTAAAAATTTAAAGAAGAGGTAGTCAATTTCATATCGACCACAAGGTTTTGATTTTTGTATAATACAACTTGGGTAAATTTGCGTCTTTGCTTGAGTTTACATTAGTACATTTTGATATTATTAACTGTAAGAAAACATTTTAAGTCCATTATTCATTCTTGAGAAAGAGTAAGCACATATACAGACATCTTTTTAAAAACAATAGGATTAAGATTTTAGGGACTTTGAAAAATTTGAATTTAAGAAGACAACAAAACTGTCTTTTAGATCATGAGAATTTGTAATATGAGTTTTATTGCGTCATAACTAACATTTTAACAAATGTACACCGGGGTGTATACTTACTTTTTTCTTATTAGACATATTTAAAGTTAATTTTTTGTAACACTGTACATTGGTTTATGTACCTATTGTGCGCTGCCTTTATTTATTGGAAACGAGAATCCCATTACCCTGAACCACAAAATGAGTTCTGTATCTTTAGCAGTCGAAAACTAAGGCTTTAGGCAATCAAACAACAATAATAATAAATCTATCCTCTTGTGTTAAATACATCTCAAACAGTCACTATTTAGCCTGAGTTTTGAATTGGTAACGTTATTGATCTATATATATTTAAAAATTAAGTCATGCCTTCAGCGTTAAAGGCGAGCATTATAGGTCGAGGATTATTAACTTCCTTCCATCTGAATTGGATGATAAGTAGACAATATTACCATCTATGCTACTCATGTAGGATTGGAAATTTAACACGAGAGTTTTGAGGGAATGGTCGTCTCTCAGTCTGAAAATAGGATAAACTATTGATAATAAAAAATAAATGATTCGGGATTAATGACAATAAAGGCAAAACTTCTTGCACCACAGGAGACAGTTTATGAGATCATGTTGAATATTTATACATATATAGCTGTGAATTTAAAGGCCAAACATTGTTCATCTTGCTTTTCTCTTATGATTAAAAACAGTAATTTTACTTTTTATAAGGACAGTTAGGGATTTAGTTTTGCTTTAAAGCCTAAATTAAATACCATCACAAAATTATCAAACCTTGTTTTCAAAATGCAAAAGTACAGGTAGGACAAAAGAACTTATACAATGGGATGAACAACAAAATAATCTGACCCAGTGGTGCATTTAATTAAGATCAGTTCAAGAAGAAATTGCGATTAAAAGTTTAAAACAAATCATGTTTCATGAATAGAAATGACAATAATTGAGTTTCGTGCAGCATTTTACAAATAACAGAGGATAGGTAGGTATCTATAACCTATAGAACTGCACCATCAACACAACGGAATAAATATAGTTATCAAACTTTTAATTGGATAGTTTTTTTTTCTAAATTTTTAACGAGATCAGTGTTACAAATAAACAACTGTCAAAGAAAAAAGATAGATTTATAATAAAATCATCTATTCAGCCTATGGTTCAACTGTTCAACGGCGGCGGCGGCGCGCGTAGCGGTGCAGTGTATAAATATAAGAAAATATCCTTGAAAAATATTTTACTCAAAGATTTTTATCTTCCATTTTCTTCGAATTTAACTGCCCAGTGGCTTGCATATTTTCTATACTTTTACTACAAACGTAAATAAAATTGCAATTTAATTCCTTGACGAAAAAAATTCCTCAGTCTTATATTAAAAAGAAATAAAAGAAAAACATTTTCACTTCAAAGAAAAGCAGCTGAGAATAAAACTCTATGAAAAATACCGCTTCGAGACAAACTTACATACTGACATTAGATGCACTACATCTACCCATCTACAAAGTCATATAATAAGTGTATATATGATGGGGGAGGGGAGGTGGGTTTTGATGTATGGTAAGCTCTGCAGATATAAACGCAAACATACCCCAAGAAATGTTGACCCACATTCCACTTGTGAAAATATTTCATTGTACCCATAACTGATGGCAGGTTATAGTGCCAACTTACATTACCAGCACAGCACGCAACATCATCTGCGAAAGTGGAATCCTTCTACCCCCTACTTTCCATTCTCATGCACTATTTTTCTAGTATGTAGTATTATAGTTTATATGAAGATACCTCATGCACCGCCACACCACATCCTCGTTCAACATTTTGTCAGGCGATATTAGCAGCAAGGACTTCAACTACAACTGTATTCGAGTACATAAATGCCAGTGGCACTAAAATAGTAGCAACTTGCACGGACCAAAGAGATAGTCATAGTCATAGTATGGCACTAATACACAGTGACTCGTTTAAGTAAAGGGTGAGCTAAGCTCAGTACGAAAAAGGATTATGCAAATGTCAAATATTTTCTCCACTCACTGGAAAGTCTTTTGTGTTTGTAGGGCTTTATAATAAATTGTACGTGTGTATTCTAGGGTGATGTTATAAACAACGTTAAAGCTAGCTTTATTTTTTGTTTTTTTTCTTACATAGAGAGGGAATTTTAAAACACCAGCTAGATAGCATGGGTTTGTGTTGCAGGACATTTTTAGAAGCTTTATCTAAAGTTTCTTTGACTAAGATGTAAAAATTGCGACAAGAAAATACCAAGATGACTAAGAGAAATTTACCTAAGGGTTTTTCGGACTAAAAGCAAATAAACTTTAACTAAATTTAAGAGAATAGATATCGATTATGTAACAAAGTTATTAAATGAAACATTAACGAAGTTACAAACATATTCATTGCTTAGATTATCGCACTTTAATTCAACATAAGTAATAATGATTCATTCAAAAACTTTATAAATCAGTTACTTTGGTAGTGTTGAGAACAAACAATGCAATGGTTTGACGGAAATTTAAAATGTTCAGGTTTTTGGCATGAGTTACACTGAAATCTGACCCAATATTTTTAAACCGTTTTGTCGAAATTTAAGAAACGCGTAAAATCATTTTTCAGTGTACACACGAAGACAAACAAATCAATAGTCATGATAAGTCTGACTTTTAAAGAGAACAAGTCTCCTTAAGGCCTATTAGTTTTTGTACATATGTCAAATATTGCAATCTTTTAAGATTTTTTAATTTTAGAATTTTTAGCGAAAACAAAAAGGTGTTTATGTACGTACACAAATATATTTCCTTTGTAAAAGCTGTTTTGAACTGGGTATTGTATGATTCCGTGTTTAAACCACCCCTTCTCTCAACACATCTACGCCTTTTTATGTTTTTTTTTTATTTATGTTTAATGAAGGTTTTTAACAGTAGCTTTTCCTTCAAATATCTAATTTAAACTTTACATAATTGATTACAAAATATATACTTGGCAGTAGTAACGCAGCATATATACCAATCTCTGTAAATTGTGCAATATAGGTTTAAGTATGAAAAATGTAAACACAAAATTTGGCTACAAATAAAATATAATAACATAATATAAAAAGGTGTTTCAAAAATATTCAATTTGAAATTGGTGTTTTTATTTCAAAAGGTATACATATTTAATACTATAAATTTTACATTAGGATTAAATTTGCATAAGAAATTTTTATCAAGTGAAGTTTTGGATATGTACAAAAAACAAACTAGAGATAATAACCAGGCAGGGAGTTCCTGTTGTGGGTTCCGTAATTGTGGCTGGGTATCCGTCTGCAGCTCAACATTAAGCCTAATCCACTTCATTGATTTTTTTAAAACATAAAACTTACAATTTTAAGGTTTCTTACTTTTTAATAAAATATCTCCTTTTTAAAGATTTTAATACTTCTAGGAATTCTCCTCAGTATACTTTTGAGCTCCAATATTTTAATTACTGTAAAGTACAGAAATATTTTCTTAAACCGCACTAAATAATAATGAAATGGTTAACCCAGTCCAAATCCACTGCAACGTGCAGACATTCAAAACGAATTTGCATCGGTACATTTTTGTACAACAAAACCCTCTTTCCTAAATAGTCGTACTTTGTTAAACTAATAGAAGGGTATCCATAACCCCTTACATTTTCTCACAATATAATCAAAAATATCCAGAATCCTACTGTTGACAATGGTCTTCATTCAAACGAATACAAAGACAAAAATAGTTAAGAGAAATTTCACTGTAAAATGTTTTGACTTTTTCAAAGTGTATTTTTAGTTAAAAGCATTTTTCTGGAATAATGCTATTTTCTTGTCTATTTCCTTTTCAATTCTATAGTTTTTCTCACCTGACTTTGAAAAAAGCGCAATTCTATTTTATTACTTTAAACATTTTAAACTAATTTAAAGTCCTGTGGATGTTAATAATTGAAAATATTGTATACCCATGGATTTAATCTTACTTCATGAGCTTCAAACCAATTTAGATAATGTTTTTCTGTTTTTCCGACAAATAATCAATTGAAATTTACTACAAAATTACATCCAAAACTTTTCTCCTTTCAAAAGATACCTATTTTCAATTAAATAACGAGCTAGCCCACCTATAACTTTTGGCAGAATCATCCATTTGTCAACTACTTAAATATTCCCTTAAGTTTGATAATTAACAAATTACATTTCTGTATAACAGTGTTTTGCAGGATAACACAGATTGCAAATGTCGTATAAAAATTAACGTTTAGTCACTCGAAATGGATTCATTGAAGGCAGAACGGAAAGTGAAAAGGAAAAAACCCTCCTTAGAAAAATGAAAAAAAAAAAAACGGAATTTTTGTTGATCACACTCTATTTATCCTGATGCTGGTTATGGGGTTGCTGGAGGGATCTAGGAGGGGGTGGTGAAGGCTTTGATTAATGACAATTCAAGCGTTATCATCCCCCGTTTTAGGGTTTTTAATGTAACTAGAATTCTGAAAACACTCTTGAAAAGTACACCCACAAGAAGCCGAAATTCGGACAGCGCTTATCGTCCGTCGCTCGCTCCTTCCATAGAATGCAATGAACGAGGAAAATATTTAAGCTTCAAGGCAAATTATATACATATACATACATATAATATTATTTGTTAAAAAAAAAAAAAACAGAAAAACAAAAACAAAATTAATCCTGCGGCTGCAAGTTCTCCAAGGTTCGAACACACTCCAATTAATTTGATTTAATGAAGTTGAACTAATGATTTTACGATGGTGGCGTCCAAAGTTGGGAACGGCTTTGGCATAGCGATAGCGTTGAAGCGCTATTGCGGGAGCCAAGTGATGGAGCTTGTGAAGTTATCGTCGCTCGTCGTCATGTATCTGAGTGTAGGTTCGTTTATTATATAGACCCCATTTTGAAAGAATAAAACTGATGAAATTTGTAGGATCGTAAGAAAATTACTGCGATGGTTAATGCAAATAGCCCTTCTGCTTTTTCACATCACAGACCTATACCGCACCACCCCACACTATACCCCTATCCATCGCAACGCCTGCCCTGCTTACATCAATTTATTTCGTAGCATTAATTGGAAATTGATTGAGTGTCTGTAGGGTGCTTTGTTATTTTGCACTTTTTTCCTGTTAATTTGCGTTAATCAGAATACTTTGGGTAGAGCTGTGAGAAATCGCTCACAAAAAAAGAAAAACAATATATAGGTACTATATGTATTTAATTTTTACGAAAAGGATATACGGATTAAAAATGAGATTCGCTTCAAAAACTTTTGATGATATAAGTTTTGCTGTGGCATTTGAATTGTTTAGTTCGTGATTTAACGAGGTTTAAACATCGCAGCTGGATGCGCAAAATAAAAATGAAAGGAAATTTGTATGCAATTAACATTTTTGGAAAAATCAATTTTTGTTTGTTTTCAAGAAAAAGTTTAAATGTGAACAAAGCGAAAGTTATGTAGTTTTGTTTTATCATATTTTTTCGCAGTTTAATATGAATCAACAAACACGAGGAACTTTAAATAAATATTTTTGAAAATACAATATTAAATGATATTTTTGCTTCAAAAATATTGTTCGGAATTCTTGTGAACTCGAAAATGCAAGATAAGTCTTTTTTTTGCAGAATTTTCAATTATAATTCCAAATAAAATTAACGACTTTGATCTTAACTTAACTTAAAAATATGAATATAATTTAAATTATTTTGTATGTCATATTTTCAAAAATACAGAATTCTTGGTCACTGAAACAACGTTTTTAATTTACAAGTTGTATCTAAGAGAAAAATTATTTCTTAATATTAATATGACCCTACAATTTTTGTAACATTAAGGAACAAGTTTTTCGTAAATAATTGATTTATACATAATTTGAGATTTTTTAAAATATTCAGTATAAAACAATTCTGTTTAAAATAGTACCTGAAGGTAAGAAATTGTACACATGTATGCAGGCTTACTCTCCCACAAATGTTTTGACTTAATATCCTCTTCCCCACCTGTCTCATGGTTCACAGTTTTGTTCTTATATATTAAATGTGGTACACTCTGGCGTATACGTATTTTTATATTGTTGCTTTTTTATGACATTTTTTTTTTTTATTTTAGGTTACTTAGGTTAGATACGAGTACAATTTTTAGCAGGATGAATTACAAATCTGTCGTTTTATTTCATGAAGAAATGTTAACTTATGTAAGTCTTAAAGTGACGCAAAATTCAACAAAAACGTTAATAGACTTTGCATCGAAAACCTGCAAATTTTGATTGCACCGAAGATCTGACAAAAATAGAAATATCTATATGTAAATTGGACGTTATAGACGTTTTTTGAATCTGAATTCTTTGTATTTTAAGAGAGAGTTGTTTAGAGAGACGTTCTTACGTTGGGGAATCCGTCATTCTATGACCATATTTCAAGGAAGAGCAGAAAAATCGACTTTGAATAAATTGTATTAACAGAAAATAACATGACGATGTTTAGAAGAGGCTTTTAAAACAATAACTGTTTAAACTGTTTTTTAACACAAAATTAAAAATAAAGTAAAATAGTCTATCCTCTACACGTTATAACATCGTCGTTCAGAATAATAAATACATAAATTAGGTGAATTAGCAGTCCGTAGCGAACTAGGGCTTAGTGACTTACAACTTTCAACCATTCCTGTATGCGAGTCATTTAAGGGATGGAGAGGACCTATAGTTTTAATGTCGAATTTGAATTGCTGATTTGAGAAAGCACTTTTCATGACAATAATCACTCTTGGAGCATTTGTCAATTTTTGGCGAGAGGCAGTACCTGTGAAAAACAGCGCTTTTTAGGTAGCACAGGCAAGGCTTGAAGTCAAGACAGCTCTGGCATGACAGTCCCACGCCCTAACCATCACGGCACGGGTGCTGTCGTTCAGAATGTTTATGAATTAAAAAAAGAGATACTAACCCCCAAAATAATTTGCAGTTGAGAAAAAGGACGTTTTTGACATCTACACTGTTCGGAATGCTTTAAATAGAAGTTCGACTTAATGCCAAAAAACGGATTTCTAAGATCGTTTATAGAAATGTTTCAGTGAAACAATTTAAAAATCTTTACCAACGCCCATAAAATAATAGAGTTTTTGCCAAAATAAATCCATGATCTTTGCTCAATAAATATCTAACACAAAGTTATATATTATCCCCCGTATTTATAAAGAAAATATACATAAAATAAGTAATTTCAGCTCCCGTGTTTAGGAAAACTACACCATGGAATAAGAATTTTCCGAACTCAAACTAAAGGCAGTTGCCTACCGTTCCATTTGAGTCCGGAATATTTGTATTCCGTTGAGTATAGTTTTCCTAAACACGGGATCTGAAATAATTAATTTTAACTATGTTTTCTTTATAAATACGGTTCTATGTGTTTTGTTCTATTAAATGAGAACCTATTTTATTTACACGTTATTAAAACATACTGTTTGTTGGACATATGTACATACATTCTTGGATTCTGCAAAGAAAAATGTTTCTCTCAAAAATGAAAATTGTCTCTAAGCAGAACGAATCGGTAACAATAAGTATTTCAACACTTTTTTAATTAAAACTTATCGCAACTCTAACTCATAACTTCTATAATAATAAAAATAGTTGCAAGAGATAAAAATGAAATTGTTTATAAAAGTCTCTATCTGTGGAAACAATCTTTTGTTTTAAAATTTTTCTATGTAGGTACCTACATATAGTTTATCTCTATCCCACTTTAATTTATTGTCATCCATTAATTACAAAATAGATTACATATCCGACTTATTAACGAAAGTATCCTGACCTACTCTAATAGCAAAAACTTTTTAATTACTCATTGCAGGACAACGCAAGTAACATTAAATACCTTGCGTGTATCACGTACGCCGGTCGTGTCGCCGCCGCCGTATGGCTAAGGCACGTTCAGTTCACCTCACCTGGACCTGGACTATGGTCGAATGACATAAAGTTCGACCTACATTATTGAAGTTGATCAACATCAATTCTATCCGTATTGAGTTGGTCAGTCACGAAATGTCGTCCTCGTCTGCATTTAGCTAAAAGCATTCTGCTTACGAGTAAAAATATACTATGTACATACAAAATTAGTTGTTGTTCTAATTTTGTTTTCTTATACACAATAAATTCTCAATAAATGACACAATTAAATGTGTTTCAGACTTTAGCACCAAAGGAAAACAATGTAAATTAAGTTTACCCATTTTTTGATATTCAATGATTATTATTTTTGCATGAAAAAGTTATGGGTTTGAATTTAAAGTTGTCTTCGTTTTCGAAAATAAACGAAATGAAAATGAGAATGAAGACATAGTAGAAAATTTTCATTTTAAACGTTCGTTCCCTACAATTTCCCGGAAGCAGGTACTGACAAAAAAATATTTACTCTTACAACACTACTTGCGTTCTCTCGTTCATTCTGACAATGAGTATCTATTTTCTAGCTTTTTCGGAAAGATATTATAATTTTGCTTTCTATTCAATTGGAAACTGATTGCGACTTACAAAATAGCGAAACTTTTTAACGTTATTGTTTCTTTTTCTTCCTCTACCGTTATACATTTATTATGTACTTCATCATCTTCGTCCGCGCACTAAAGAGAACAACCAAAGACATGGAGCAGGAACAGGAAGCTGTCGTCATTGTGAAACCACAAGAAAAATAGGACGAATGAAAATACAAAAAAAAAAAAAGAAAATTGAAAAAAAAACCAGAAGAAAAAGACGAAGAAAATTTGTAAGGAGGGTGAGGATAAAATTTAGAATTTTCCTCTAGAGACTGACTGATTGTGTACGAGTACATAGAAAATTGAAGGAAGAAAATTCGCTATCAAGCAAATTGTTTTTAAGTGAAAATAGACAAGAAGACTAAAGTAAATTATATTCAGGGGCGAGAGGGTCTTGATTGTGTGGTGGGGGTGGATTTGTGGGCTGTGGGATGTGGGCGTGGTAGATAGGGGTAAAGGATGTAGGGATAAGGGATGTGATGGGTTTGGGTGTTGAGTTGACAAGCAAAGGACATTGCACTTTTTTCTTTGTCTGCCTTCTTCCATTCGCGAATTTATATTTATAAAGCAGAGTAACAGTTTTCTGAAACTGCAATTCCATGAAATGCAGTTGAATATCTAGATACCTAGTTTTATAGTTTTTTTTGTTTTTGTTTTTAGTTGCGCTTTACTTTTTCTACTTTACTCCTGCTGTTTGCATTCTCCCCAAAGTACAAGGACGAGAACGGCAACTACGACGACGATGACGACGACAACGCCGATTGGGGCGTACAATACAGTGGATGGTGGTGTTCTTGGTGGTGGGTGGCATAGCAAATGATTGTGTTTGAAATCAGTTGGAGCATAATCATCATTTCGAATGCAGGTAATGTTCCGTTCAACTTGCATGGCTTATTCAGAAGGACCATGGTAGTAGCTAGCTAGAGAAGAAGCATACTGCTTGCTTATGCTTGTTCTGAAGACAGTACACTGCATTTTGAGTGAATAAATGAATTAAAAATTCGTCGACGCCAATGCCGTCGCGCCGCCCGCTACCAGGCTACCAACGATGACGACGGCCGCCGCCACTGCTGCACGTCACCAACACTACTATTGGGACGAAGGCGAATAGATACAATGAAAATTTATTCGTTCAGTTTGTTTTTGGAAACTTTTGATAAGGGATGATAGGGAATTTGGGATTTGAAAACAAAAAATTAAATAGAGATACAGAGCACAACAATTGAGACAAATGACCGTATATATTGACATTTTTAATTTACTTGATATCAAATCATAGTTTAAGTACATAATATGATTAAGAGAGTATGCTGATAAAATTATTTACTTCATTTTTGTAAGCTTTTGAAAACATTTTTGAAATCTACAATAATAAGTCTTCCTTAAAATAAACGATTTTCGATTTAAAGACACATATTTAAATCAAATTTCGTTTTATCCGCTGATTTTTAGAGGTACAAAATTTCCAAAAAGAAAACTGTCAAATTAGCTATCAAGAAAATGAAATGTGTTCGAATCTTTTCAGTATGCTTTAGCAAAGCACCATTAAAGGCATTCAAAACCAAAACAACTTTTTCAAATCATGGAAACTTATTCACAACGTTCGCGATCTGTTTCTTAAAAAAATAAAGAACGTTTTTTTCTTATCGTTCAATTTTACTTTGAATCTGAAGTCGTTGTCAGTATTGCTTTCAATTTAAGCTTACTATTTGCATTCTTCATGTCATTTCAAATCATTTGCAAATTCAAGGCGTGCAAACATTTGTTTGGGTCGAAAGAGATTTGACAATTTTGAAATATTTTTTAAATTTGTACGTGAAGTCAGTGGTGTATGCAATGATTGATCATTTATTAGTAAAAATTGTAAAATCTATTGACAAAATAAAACCGAGTAGTTTTGCTAGGAAAGTAGTAACCGCGTAGTGATGGTAATTGCGTAAGTCTGCCATGCTAGAGCTCTTGAGTTTATTCCCAAAGTTTTTTTCCACCTGTACTTCATCTTGCGAGGAATTAACGAATTCGCCAAGAGAGGTCATGAAAAGCGCTTTCTTAAAACTAGCCATTTGGATTCGGCATAAAAACTGTAGGCCCCTCCATTCCTGACATTTTTCGCACACAGGAATGGTCGAGAGTTGTAACTCATTGGGTCTTGGTTATCTACGAAGTGTTGTTAATTTTTTAGCTTTAGTAGTAGATTTATGTTTGAAATTACCATATCCCTGATTGACAAATGTGGGAGGTTCTTAATATTTTTAAAAAGTAACCGTTTACAATTAAAACGTTTCATTCAATATTTTGTTGCGATATCTGAGTGCTCACTTAAAACACATAAATATCTCAAATACATCACTTTTCTGTGGGAGTCTTAAGACTTCATTATTTGAGAACTCCTACCAAGTGCAGGCAAAGTGAAAAACGTCTTCACGTAGCCATTATGGAAATAGTTTTGTTCGCATAGGTCTTAATGCATCCTATCCTAATAATAAATACTGATCACTTGATGCCTCATGCAGACGAGTAATCAAACAGTTTAACAATGCTTTCATGAAACAGGGGCCTGATTATGAGGTTCGCGGCGGATCGTATTCAATTCGACTCGCGTCGTATTTCCTTATTAACGAATTCGCGGCGAAGCGAAAATAGTTCTTCCTATATTCCAGTGATTTGACACTTTTGGTTTGACTTTTTCTTCCTATATTCCAGTGATTTGACAGCTTTCCAAACAACATTTGTTTTGTTTTGATTGAATTTGTGAAATTTGCGGTGATTTATTCGAAATTTCATATTTTATTGTGGTTTGTGGATAAATTATAAGAAAATTAAAATAAAGCTAACTCACATTTTTATAAAATTACAATCAAGAAAGAATACACGAAATCGAACAGTGAATAATTCAACTCGGATTCAACTCGCCAACAAACATTATGACATTTCAAATTCGCTTTCGATTTCGTTAATTGGTCGAATTCAAAACGAAGAAGGCGAAAGCGAAAGCAATAATTGAAAAATGGCAAACTCGCTAGCAAAACGATTCGCCGCGAACCTCATAATCAGGCCCCAGGGTTGCTTTAGTAAGTTTATATCCAAATCCACCCGATATATATTATATTTTGCGGAATAAAGGAGATTAGTCCATTACCAATATGATCAAACAATTTACTGTGCTTAATTTTGGGTGGAGCATCCGTTTTAAGTACAATCTATGACGTTTTTTTACTTGGTCGTATTTTTGCCCGCGCCATAAAAAACACCCTTAAAAGTGATTTTATCTCTTTAGCTATTCTTGCCCTCTTGTAGGTTTGACGGAAAAAAATATAATTAATTTTTAAACGCCATCTGTTGTTTGCTTGTTTCAAAAAGCTTTGTTGACAAAGAAACTAATGCCATTTACAATTATAAAGTTTGAGAAAACAAACAAAACACAAAAATCAAGTTCAAAAGTTTCTCCATATTTCCGCTGAACCTACAGAAGGGCTAGTAGCGTTAAGGCATAGATGACACCAACGTGAAGTTGGCTACAACCCATATCTAGTAAGTCGATGCAACAAGTGTCTTTAACTTTATAGGAACAAACTTGATTGCTGAGCATGAGAGACACGATTATTATCGTTTGATTGAATATTGGGAAACTATTCTGATTGTGTTTTAGTCAAATTAAAGAAACTAATAAGTTTATTAGATTTAAAGATTTTCCCGTGAATCACGCATCTAAAAATCAAATTGTTGAATGCTGAAAAAAACAAATAATGATTTCTGTCAATAAAACAAACCATTCAATCTCAATTTTATGATGATCTATAATTGGGTATATTTTCAAATTGACTCAAGTAAAAAAGCTTTCAAAATTGCAAATATTTTTAGAAAATTATTATATGTGCAGGTATTAAATTAAATACAAACTTTTTAGATATGCAATTGAAAAAAGTAGCGATTAACTTGTATGAGTCCCATTACCTCAAGTTTTTCTATCTCTCTATTTCATTCTACGCATAGGTATATCATATAATAATAAAATTCTTTACCAAATAAGTAAAATGTCTTTTTGCAAAATTTTTAAAATATATCAAAACCTTTATAATTTAAACGAATATAAAATATAAAGAATTTTTCTATTCACATGTCACAACAATTGAATAACGCTTAGATGAAACTCCCGGAGCATAATATGTCGTTTGAGAACCTAGGAACACAAACAAAAATGATAAAGTCCTTTCAAGCATTTTAAATATGCATCAGTTTTCATAAAAATTTACTTAATATGTTTTGACTTTATTTCAAGATCCCTGGGAATAAAATCTACAATATTTCCTTTCTGAAAAAAAAGTTTACTATACTAAATGAGGCACTAGCAAAATTACCGAACCACTCAAAATAAAGTTGTTCTATTCAATAAAATTACTATTGATTATTCAAAGGGTGCTTCTATGTTATTATCTCACCCCTTGCCATACTTATACTTGTAAATGTATACCTATGTATACCTACATATACATTTATATCGAGCAAAGAAAGAAGAGGCATTCCAATCTGGCGAGTCCTTGCGAGCAGGTTTTTCGATTCTTCAGTACATATTTACGTCCACAAATTTCAGCACAAATATGGTATTTTGTTGATACACAACAACCTACCTACTTCAGGTTGATTTAGAAGTGTCGTCTCTCAATGATCCACCGCCATCAGCAAAAGCACTAACCAAAAATAAAAATATAAAAATAAAAGCGACACAGTACAGTTGTATTGCTATATTGCACAGCAAGAGGAACTTCGGTAACGAAACGTAACAACATAACAACATAAATATAGACAGATATGTATATTTTACGTTAGTACCTAGAAACGTTAACAAAAAAACGACCATAGCAACGAAAGGATGAAAAACGGAAAAACGGAATACAATTTGCTATGCTTGAAATGTACCGTTGAACATTATCGTCGACTTTGAAAGATATTTGCATATTTATCCTTTATACGGTACGGAGAATGGTGTGCTTACGTTTTCTCTCACACCTTAAAAACTAGAGCTAGGTGGGAAGATAGGTATAGGTAGGTAACAGAAAATAGAGATAGAGAGAACATTTAAGTCTCCTTATAGTCCCTTCATTCGAATTTCACCAAAAATATCTCCAATAGAACAGGGTCGAAATCAATTTTTATATCAAGTCAGGCCCAACAAGTTAACTAACATCCTCAATTGAAATGCAAGGATACAAAATTGAATATTGAAGGAAAGGTAAATATTATTTTGGAAGACGAAATCATAGTCAAGATTTTAAAGTCCACTCGGAGGACATTTTGGAGTTCTTTCATTCATCTAAAATAAATAAATAAATTAGGTGGCGCAACAGTCCGTAGAACCAGTGCCTAGTGACTTACAACTCTCAACCATTCCTGTATGCGAGTAATGTTTTCAGAGATGGAAGGGACCTACAGTTTATATGCCGAATCCGAACGGCTAGTTTGAGAAAGCACTTTTCATGACAAGAATTACTCTTGGAGAATTTGTCAATTCCTCGCAATAGGCAGTACCCGTGAAAAAAAGTTAGGTGACAGAGGCAGGGATTGAACCCAAGACCCCTTGCATGACAGTCCAACGCACTAACCATCACGCTACGGGTACTAAAATGGAGTTTTAAAGGGCCACAATTTTTAAATTTAATAAATATTTGTGTATTATTAAAACTCGTTTCTTTTCAATTTTAGAACAAAAATAAAAACCAACTGTCCCTGCCTTTGCTCACAATAGTTAGAATCTATTTTTTTCGACTTTTTACGGACAAAAGAATTGTGAACGTTTCATCTCGATCGTAAATTTAAAGTAGGATATAATTAATTGTAAAAATGCAAATCGATGATTATATCGATGATAGTTAAAGATTACAAAAAAAAATAATGTTGTCAATGAAAGAAATGCTTTGATTATCTTGGTACTTAAAGTATTCTTCTAAATTTAATTTTGTTGTTACGTGGTCGAAAATTTGATTTCCAATGTTGACAATATTTTCTTACAATTTTTTAACAAGTTTTTTCTGTGTAAAATAAAATAAACCTAAATTTGATGTCATTTCTCGTTTTATTAGATATTCGAGTGAAAATCATTATTTAAAATTTTAATAGTATTTTTTTGTATTTTACTTTTAAAAACGCATATGAAATTTTGAATTAGTGTTCGGTTTTCAGGATTTATCAAATTTATCAGCGCCTTAACTTTTCAATCCTTAAAAACTGAGGAATAGTTGGGAACATAAAAACCAAGTTCTCGTAAGAATCACCAGACAAGGAGTCAGAATTTGTCTGTCATTGTTTTCTTAAGTCTAATTAATAAACCTTGATTTCAGCTATTTAGTAGACACTCCTTAACTATAGTTTTTTAAAAATAAAAACAAACTCTTGTTGCCTTGATTTTGTAATTATTCAGTGTTAATATTTTTTAAATTCTTTCAGGCTTGTATCAGAATCTAAAAATATGTATTTTAAAATAAGCCAATACGTTTAAAACCATAAAAATAAACGTATAACAATATCGAAGCCTTAAGGCCTTGAAGCCATCAAATTTGTTGCAATGTCATAGCTAGAACCTTATATTAAAATTAATTGTTGTGTTTGGTTTCAAAGATTATAATTTAATAAGAAGGTCTCTGTATGATTTAAAAACAGAGCCCTTTAGAAGACAAATTAGGCCTAAATGCAGTTACTTTGTTTCCTATGAGATTGATCCGCGACTGCAAGGACGAATTTGGTGGCTATTGATTTTTCGTTAAATTTGTGTATTTTTTTCTTTTTGATAATAGGGTAAAAGGAGAAGTTTTTTTTCAAGCACTCTTCTCGACTTTTTTTAACTTGTATCGAAACCAATTTCCATTTTTAGTGTATCCCTCTTAAATTGTATTGCTCGCATTGTTGTTGCTATTTGTAAGAGTAAAAGAGACTCTTAGTTCGTATTCTTAAAGGATTTCTTATATTTTTGTTTTCTATATTTATATCTTGTAGGTATATATAGGAAGTGGAGGTATTAGCAAAGAAAATCTTTCTCCTTATACACACAAGGTGAGCCTTATGATTGCAAACGAGTGTTGTTTAAGTCACATTTCTATATTGATTGACACCCTCGAACAAAACATCCAGGAAATATAATAAAATTTCAGCAGCGGAACCCCTCTGTTACCGTCTTAGAGAAAAAAAAAAAAACGTGCAACACGCAATGATATTGGAAAAGCATTTTCTTAATGGAAAGTATTTTTTTTTTATATGCAAATGGAATTCTGTTTCTCAAAAAACTCTTCATATTCACACAAGATTTGGTGTTTCGCACTAAAAATATTTATACAATATCTATAGAAAAATTGTTGCATAATGGTTTTAATGCTTTTAAATATTAAGAGTAGATAAAATGAGATATAATTGGTTTTCCATTTTGAGGTTTCAAAAGTATAGGGCTTCAATTCGTCGACATCTGTCAAATTAAGTGAATTAAGTTCTTAAATCAATTATTTTTCTAGTTAAAAGTCTGACATTTAAGAAAATGGATTGCTTAACTATCGCACAACGCATACAAATTGTTTAAACCTACTACAAACATGGTGATTCTGCCAAAGCCACATATCGTGCTTTAAGACCTAACTACGCAAGCAATTGGAAAAATAGTGAAGAAATTTGAAGAAATATTCTAAGGCCTGTGTATCATCTTTTCGCTCTTACTACTGAAAATATCGCTGCTGTAAGTCAAAGTGTTGCCGAAGACCCCAATGTGTTGATTCCTCGTCGTTCCCAAGAATTAGGACTCATTATGGCGTATTTTGCATTTGGATCTACACCTACATCCATATAAAGTCCAGCTCACACAACAACTGAAGCCAGCTGAGACCATTCACAACGTCTTAGATACTTCGAATGGGTGCTTGAATAACAGAAGGTGGACGGCGAGTTTTCGAACAAAATTTTCTTTAGCGATGATGCACATTTCTCACTCGATGGGTTTGTTAATAACCTAAATTTTCGTATTTGGGGTTCTGAGAATCTTCAAGTAATTGAAGAGAGGCCATTAAATCCACAAAAAAGTCATTGTTTGGTGCGCTCTTTGGTCCGGAGGTGTGATTGGATCTTACTTCTTCGAAAACGACGATCAAGTCAATTCGGAGCGTTGTGGTCATATGATAACCGACTTTTTATCGCCTGCTATTGAAGAATATGACTTGCAACACAGCTCGAGCGAATGCGGATTTATTGCAAGTGACATTTCCTGGTAGCGTAATTTATCGTTTTTGCGATATCAACTGGCCACCAAGATCATGCGAATTGACACCGCTGGACTTTTTTGTGTGGGGCTACGTGAAAGAACGTATTTATGCAGATAAAACTTTTACTCTTGAGCACTTAAAAACCAACATTCGTCAAGTTATGGCTGAGATACCACCCAATATGTGTCAAAAAGTGGTCGAAAATTACCTCAAAAGAATCGATTTTTGCAACAATTCGCGTGGTGGTCATTTAAATGATATATTTTTTCATACATAATGTCAACGTTCAAACTTTATAATAAAAAAGAAATATCATATGAAAAAACAGTAAAATGAATAACCCTGTATTTATATATATAAAGTGAAAAATCAGACGGTTGCAGAAACAGTCATTTCTAAAATTAATCTGGTTAAAGATGAGAAGTTCTGTAACAAGACTAATCCAGACTTGATGGCGTTTCTTTAGTTTAAAACATTCAATTTTTAGCACTAGAAAGTCTGAAAACCAATTTTCAAACTTGTTTTCAATAATTTCTTAAAATATAAAAAAAAACAATTTTTGAAATTTTCGTGGAATTTCAATTTTATATAAACTATTATTTCATTGTTATTACGTAATTTAAGAAAATGTATTATAAATTTTATTTTTTTAAATACCTAAATATAATTTTTTCAATACCATAATATATTAATACAAAAATCAAAAAAGCCCAATTGAAAAACGTTTCAATATTGACACTATTAAATTTATACAAATTATTAATACAAAAATTTATACCACACTTTTTGAAATCCAAAACCCTATTTTGCATATTTAAATTAAAAAACAATACAACAAAATATTATTCCAATAAATAAAATAAAAATAAATAAAAAATAAAATTATAATATTTTTCTTTTCTTTTGATATTTTGTGTGAAATTATGATTGTGTGTATATTATGTGGACTGAACAGATAAAACAAATGATATAGACGCAGACAATTGGGACATTTGGACAAAGTGTTAGGGTTTCAACATATAAGGATTAGTTTCATGTTATATATATTTTTTTTGATGTTTTTTTTTTCTTCCTTTCATTTGATATTTTTGTTTTATTATAACTCTTTTTTTGTAATACTATTTTTGAACAAAACCAATAAAAATAAAATGTTAAAAGTAGTAACTATCGATCTACATTTTTATAAAGTTAAAAATAAAAACAAATAATAGAAAAATTAAATAAATATTTTCATTTTATAATGATTTGTCTCTATTTCAATCTTTAAAAAGCAAATAGAAAATTTTGTTTAAACTCCACCTAAAGTTTTGATATTCTATGTTTTTTTTGAAAAAATGTATAAAGTGAATTATGTTGGTGAATTTATATGTCTTAGCAAAGTATAACATAAAATAAAAAAAGATGGAAACTAAAAATTAAGAATGATTTGCGAAAACAAAAATATTTTTTTTTTGTATTTTGTGTTAAGTTTTTGATTAAAATTGATTTCAAAAGTATATTTTAAGAAAGAAAATATTATGTGAACTTTTTTGTTGTTGTGATTGAATATCTCCCTTCTGATTTAGTTTGATTTTTTTTTTAAATTTTTCAATATTTCAAACACAAAAATAAGATAAAATAAAAATACAAAATTAAGAACAAATTTATTGTGTTAGTTAATTAAAATTTATTTAGTTAAGTAAAAATTAAAAAAAAAAAATAAAATAAAATTAGATTTGCAAAACAATACTATCTACTGATGTAATTGACAAGAAAATAATAAAACACACACACATTTATTGGCACTAACACAAAACACATTTTACTGTTTATTTATAATGAATTAAGTACTGTTTGCAATTATTATGTTTACCACAAATAAAAAAACTATAAAATAAATTATTTTACAGGTGAAAAAAGTTTGAAACCAAAGAAAAAGAATTAATTTTTTGGAAAATTGATGAAAACTCAAGAGTATTGTGATTTATTTATTATTTTTTTTCTGTACATTGGATGCGAAAAAGGGAAATTAAAATTGTTGAAAAATAATATTGTGAAAATCGTGCTTTAAAATTATTGATTTCGTTTTACCGGCAGTTTAAAACTTAAACACAAAAGGTGTATTTGTTTGTATTGTTTTCTTTATTTTGTTAATTTTAAATAATTATTATAATTTGTGTTCGATAGAGTTTTTTTTTTTTTTTTTTTTTTTTTTTTTTTTTTTTTTTTTTGTAACAGTCATTCAGACTTACCACGGTGTAAAGGAACTCCAGAATAGACTAATGGTGATTATTTTGATTTTTATTTAAGTTTTTTTGTTTGTTTTTATTTTTTGCATGATATTTTGTTAGTATTTCGAATATTTTTTATTTTATGGTTAATTCAGTTGATTTTGTCACATAACATGAAGTTTCGAGCCACAGCAACAGGGACACAAAAGACAGGACAAAAATTAAAAGGAAAAAAGTTAAGTAAACAACACAAAATTTTGCATTTTTATGTTTTATTTTGTTATAATATAGAAATTGATTTTTTTAAAAGTTTTTAATGCCTCAGCTATGTCAGTTTTTGAAAAAAAAAGAAAAAGATCATTATTTTTAATGAAAACAAATATAAAAAATAAAATTTTAATAATCTAAAGCTGACTTTTTTTCTAAATATTTTGCTGAGAGAGCAAAGAGTCTTGAGATTGGCTTGAAATCGATGTTAATCACTAAATGTGATTTTTATTGAGATTTATTTGTATTGGTCATTATTTTATTTAGAATTTTGTTAAACAAAAACATTGAAACTTCAATAAAAATAAAAATAAAAATAAATATAAAAATAATACAAAATTAAATAGACACACATTTAAGACAAATACAAAACACTCACACGCTGCACTCTTGCTTATAATATATAAGTATGTTAGTATATCAAATGAAATTTAAGTCTCTATAAAAGACAAGATTTTGGAGCGATACAAGAAGTGTCCTTCAATTTTTGTTTTTCTCTCTTACAGAAAAATATTGGCAAATTGCAATATTTTGGTGGTACGAAAGTTGTTTTAAGTCCTTGTAAGGTTTTTTTTTTAATTTTTAACTCTACGCATACGAAAATTTGAGTTTTCTTTTTTTTTACAATTTATTTGTTGAAAAGAAAATAATTACAACAACAAAAAAGGACACACGAAGTCTTGTTGATGTTCTTCGGCCCATTCGGGGGAAAAGATTATATTGAAATAAGAAAAAATAATAAAAATCTCTAAGTTAAAAGTTAAAAACGAAAGTGTTTCAATTCTTTAAACTAAAACTAAAATGAAAGGATCACACAAACAAAACAAAATTATCGCAAGCAAATAAAGCATAAAGGACTTTTTTTTTTGTTGTTAGACTAAAGATAGGAAACTATCTCTGAAACAAAATAACACGCAAAAAGGTTGACTAAACGATTTGCATAAAATTTGATATTTTCTTAAATTAATAAGACACAACAAAATAAAAATAAATCATTAACTTAAGTAAACAAAAACAAAAATATATAAATTTATTTTAGCCTGTTTTTTTTGTATAAATACTTTTCGTAGATATTTTTTTTTCTGTATTTTGTACGTATTTTATTAGTATTTTTTTTTTATATGCTCATGAAGAGGGGTAAGACGAACACAAGGAGGTTAAACATTAGACAACACACATACTCAATGAAGTGCTATCATTCTGTATTTGATTTTTATATAAATATATATTAAATTTAAGATCCTCATTGTTTGAACCTATTTTTAAACACAAAATTGAACAAATAAAATAAAACAATAGATACACATAAAATAAAATATACATAAAAATAAGTTTAAAAATGTCAAATTGCTTTCCTAATGCAAAGGCAAGAAAAGAAAAAGCTCAAATAACAAGAAACAATTTAGTTTTTTTTTTTTTTTAAATTTTGAAATCTTAATCAAACACAAGAGCTAAATTAATTTATTTAAAACCAAACTAAAGCAAAAGTATACATTTTAAACAATTAAGTTTTATTGTGTAAATAGGTTCAACTTTGTGTTATTGGTTTTTACTAATTTTTTTTTTTTTTTAAATTTTATTTAAATATAAACAATCTTTTTTTCATACGATTGAAAATAAATGATAGACGACATTGAGGGGAGCGGGCAGGATTGAAAGGATGTGATTGAGGGTTTGATATTAAATGTGTTTTTTTTTTCCAAAAAAAAGTAATATTACTCACTTTCATAAGAAAAAACAAATATATAATCAAAAACTTAAAATTAAATTTGAGCTTTTTCTCTTCATTGCACCGTTTTAAAAAAATATTTCTTTTTTTTTTGTTTTTAATTTTTATTAATAAAAGTAAATATTCTTGATTATATTAAGGTGCATTTTTATAAAGTTAAGTAAAAAAAATATATTATTTTCCTAATATTATAGGGCAAACGGTTGTTATTATTTTTTTATTTTTTTTCATTGTTATATTAACGAATAATTTATATAATAATAATATACTAATCAATTTCAAATATATAAAAATAATGTATGTATAAGAAAAAATGAAAACTGATTGACTTACTTTTCGCTGTACTCATCCATGTGGGCATATGATTGAACTGAGTTTTCTTCAATTAGAAACTTAACTCGTTGATAGAATGAAGCCGTTACTGATGGGGGCTGTTTGCGTAGGAGTACTTCAACTGGATCATTAGATGATAGACACATGATATGTTCAGAGCATGCTGGATGCGAACAGCATTCGCTGTCGGAACAATCAGTCATTCCATCTTTAAAATTAAAGAAACAAAATAATGTGATATTATTTAATCATAATTAAATATGAATTTTTAAGAGTTGCTTTTAATTGTTTGGGAAATGTTTTCAACTTAAAGAATATTATCCTCCTTAGAGCCAATACTTAAATCAATTTTATTGCAAGATATTCAAAATAATTGCTATTCTATTATACATATATTTTATAAACAATAATCTTTTAGTATGTAGTTAAAACGATCACTTGTCAGTATTTTTGGTATTTTTCAAAAATCAAATCAAAATTGTAACTTAAGAGAATTGGTCCTAAATTTGTTTCCATCAACATTTGAAGATATTTAAAACGATAGAAATGTCTAGAGATAAACATGTGTAGATACAAATTATGTCTTCTAAATTAAAGGGGTTAACTATGGTTTACAGAAAATGCGTTGATGATTGTATATTACGCTGCAAAGGGAGTTTGAATAAGTCGGATCTTATTATAAAAAATATGGATCAACGTTATGTCGTCTGTTTTTTTTTTATTTTTATTAATATCATCATTTTGACACTTAAAACTTTATATAAAAACCATAAATAAATTGATGGTTGTATTTAAAACAAAATCCAAACAAATAATTTGACCATTACTGACCTATATTTATTAATAAATGTTAACAACTTAAATATACTTTGTTTTAAAATCGATACAACAATAACAATCATCCATACATTGTGGTTATTGTGTTCGAAGATCTTTCATAAAATTGACCACGACATTTATGTGATGTATTGCGATTGTGAGCACGTTGCGGTCGAATGATTAAAAACCATGAATACAAAATCGTGCTTGTTTTTAGTTAAGTCATTGAATGGAAGAGGAACTTACTAGAGCATGAGAACGAAATCATGTTTCACTAGCATATCACACATGATGTATAATGCATGTAGGGTATAAGGTATACCATATACTTCTCTGGGTCCTAGTTCGTCCCGATGATGCCATTTTTGTTGGTGTGGTGTGGTAAACGAGGAGCAATCCAAGCGAATTTAAAATCGAAATTGCAATGTGTTGTGTTATTTGACAACTGAAACTCGCTTTGTGCTCAAATTGTGTGCAAACAAAATGGAAAGCAGAATAAACAAGGATATTCGATATATGTATGTATCAAACAAGGACCAACAAAAAAAAAATAAAAACTAGAAGAAAAAAAGAACTCCTTAGTCGTTGGTGCAATCGTCTACATCGTCATTGGAAACATACAGTTGGCTTAACATACCTATCGCCTTCGACTCCCACAAGTGCCAAGACTCTCTGCCGTACCTATAGATACACTATTCTCGACTCACTAACTGAAATGCTGATAGGAGTATTTCTAAATGGATTTCAGAAAACTTAGGCGACTTGAAGGTTTTTCAGCAGCACCAAACGAGAATTCGTTTTTGTATCCTTGTGGGCTTTCACCATTGCAAAAACGAAAATTAAGTAAAGAAAAAGAAGTTTGTCAAAAAAAAGGAGTAAGAAGCCACCAAACAAACACACACAAAAATATACACAAAAGTGAAGGAAACAACTGTGCTATTCAGAAAATTTTCCATTTCCGAACAAATTTCATTCTGGTACCTCTCGGGAAGAAAATGTTCACTATATTGACACACACTGCAAAATGGAATGAAAAGAATTCACTCCTGGTTTTCCCTTAGGTATTTTTGAATTCGTTCAAGAACCAACCGAGCAAGCCTTCCCTGGTGCCGTTTTTCAGTACCTATACAGAATTTTCTATACAGTAAGTTTTCCACCACAGTCTTTGCTTATATCTGATGGGATTCTGTCCTGTAAATCGTTCAACGATGAGTATCCTTTTTTTGTTAATTGGTATATGTAGACGTACATATAGTATATACATATGGTATACGACTATGAAATGAGTTCGGTTAAGAATCTTCTCTTTGACCTCATATGTATGAATGCTTGTGCAAGTTTGGAAGCCGGAAGAAATTGTTGTTTTACCTCACAAATATCCGACCTCAAACGAAAAACCATATCAAAAAACTCGACGAAGTGTATATTGAGCCCATTGGAGGAAATAATGAATGGCACCGCAATCGATGAACCCTTGAATGTTGAATACTCCTCGTATCCTTTGAAGGATCCTCGACCTGCGATAAGAAGCCAGCTTCTTATTGTCATGTTGTGTTTTAGCTTGAATGGGGTATGCAAGGTATGCATGTAGAGTAGGTAGGGGTGGCAGGTTCGAATAGGTTGTTATATGGGGTGGTGTGACACACACTCCTTTCCTTAGGGTCCTTCAATAGCGTGAGTGTTTTGTTTTTCCCACCTGACACTTTCAGTTGAAGCACACAAACCCCAGAGAGATAGATAGCGGATCTTAAGCATACATTGAAAGCAAAAGCAACCCCCTATTCGATATAGAAAGATGTCAAACATTAAGTTTAGAGGGCTAATTCAAAAGGTGTGAGTGAGTGTGTTGTTTTTTTTTTTTTTTGCTTTATTGTTTTCTGTTTTCTGTTTTGTTGTTATTGTTTTGTCATTGGTGATGGTGGTTGTCGACGACGAACAAACGAGGGGGGGAAACTAAAATTGAAATCAATTTAAATGCAGGTTTTCCAACCCACTCAGGACGAGGTCCCCAACTGTGCTTGACATCGCTTATTGAAAATGCACTCAAGGAATTGTAGTGGAATGCGGAAGCTTGTTGTTGCTTCTACCACTGGTAAAACTCTATACAGTGGGGTAAAGTGGGTTATTTTGTTTTTTCAAGGAATGTAAAGGAAATAAATGCCAATCGTACAATATACTCAGCAACAAAAAAAAAGGTTGAAATGGAACTCCATACCCACTTTAGTGTTATACTCGTGTAAATGTAGATATATGTGTTTAAAAAACTTATTTTATTGAATAGGTTTGCACTTCTCTGCTCTGTTGTTTTTGTGTTAAGGTTTTTGAAAAGTCTCGCACCAATTGAAACTTAAGATATCCGTATCAGCAAGTTGGTTGTCTGGTAAGGCATATTGTCTGATGATTGTGGTATGTACTACAATATAATCCTTTTAACAATGATTTGAAAAAATAAGAAGTAAAAAGGCTTAAACAGTATTGAATATTTTCTTTGTGGTTTTTGGAAAGGATTCTTATGATTTCTCAAGAGGTTATTGACAAATATAAATTCCTGAATTTGTATACGTACATTTCTATTGAAAAGACGTAGCTTACATTTTTTTTTGAAAAGAAAATAATATCAAAGCTTGAGAGAGTTTAACTCTCTACTTTCATTGCTCAGGGCATTATTGGGATATTTTTATATTTCAATTGTTTTCTCAACAAGATTATCGTATTCTAAACAGGTTGTGATTCAATGCCTAATTATAATTTTCAATATTATTTTTTCTAAAAATGTGTTCACAAACGAAACACATGGCGTATGAGTATTTTTTTTTTTAATATGAACAACAAACTTTTTTTAATCGTCGCTTTTGAGTAATTTGTTACAAAAATGTATTTGATTAAAATAATTGAATTATGGATAATTATGATTATGTTAAATATTTCATATTAATAAATATTTCAATAACAAAAGTCATTGAAGAACTTTTGTTTGCTTGAAAACAAAAAAAAAAAAACTTCAATAATAATTTCAACCAAAAGTCATGATAAATTTTATGAGTGCAATACTTACCGTTATCATTATCAATATTGTCCTTGCAGTTCATTTCCAGTGCAATTGAACAGTCTGAACCAGCCCATCCTTCAATACAATCACATCGATATTCACCATCCTCCAAAGTGCACTGACCATGTCGAGAACAACCGTTTTCACATCCAGCTGAAAGTTCAAGAGAAAAGTGTTTTTTTTTTATGTTTATTTGTTTAAAAGCAGAAAAAAGGCAGAAAAATATTTAATAAAAAACATAAAAAAAAGGAAAATAAAGTATTTATGTGTGTATTATGAAAAGTATTCGTAATACAAAACTCATATCATACTTCATCAAAAGACAGTGGAACTACCGTATATGGATAGGTCGTTTTTATAACGGGATATCCATTTTGCGATTTCAAAAGTATAGGGCTGGAATTCGACAACTATCATTTATTTATTTATTATAATTCATTAAATACTAACGTTAAATCTAAAACTTAAACTATACTGTTAAAAAATATTAATTTGCAATTCATACTTTTTATATTGTCATTTGGTGTATTAATACAAGAGTGAAATTGATTATAGATTTCAATTAATTGATTTAAGGGGCTATGTACACCATAGTTTGATCTACTAAAATCACCATTCAATGGTTTCTGGAGTCTTATACTTGAACGACTAAAACTAAAGTTTAAACTACCAAGAACTGATGGTGATGAAATTTGTCCGTTTATTATTCCAACAATAAAACAAAACTGCAAGTACATCCTATGATTTGTCAAAGAAGGAAGATTTATAAGAGAAAGTCTTTGAGAATAAGGAGGTAATGTATGAAAATCATGAGGCCACGGAAGGGATCGTAGACAAAAACGCAAAAATCTTTTCTGGATAGCTTCGAGTCTTGTGACGTGTACGGCGCGCGTAGTAAGGTGACCATACTGTACAAGCATATTTTAGGACTGGTCTCACAAATGAAACAAAAAGTAATTTTAAAACATATGGATCTCGGAAATCACGGCCAAATCTCTTAATGAAACCCAGAACTCTATTTGCTTTTTTAACTATGAAGTTAATATGTTCATTAAATGTTAGTTTCGAATCTAAGACAACACCCAAGTCAGAAAATACATATACTCTACTTAAAGGACAAGAATCAAACATGTAACTAAAAACGATTGGAACTTATTTGCGTGTCAAACTCATGGTTTTACATTTGTCAACATTTAAAACAAGACTATTATTATTGCACCATTCCCTGAATAATATTAAGTCTTCTTGCAAGAGAAGACAGTCAGATGTAGAGTTAATTTTTTTTTAAATTGTAATGTCATCAGCATATATTAGGACAGACGAATTTTGTATGATCGAAACCAAGTCATTTATAAATAAAACAAATAGAATAGGACCAAGGTGACTACCCTGGGGGACACCAGAATTCACAACAAACTAAGATGTTAAACCAATGTTTTTTTTTTCAGTTCAAAGTCTTACATTTACGAAAATGGATCGCTCAACTATCGCACAACGCATACAAATTGTTAAAACCTACTACAAACATGGTGATTCTGCCACAGCCATATATCGTGCTTTAAGAGAAGATTATGGTTTACATAATCGTCCAACTACGCAAACAATTGGCAAAATTGTGAAGAAATTTGAAATTCGATTGGTTGCAGATATTGTAAGGCATGTGCATCATCGTTTCGCTCGTACCGCTGAAAATAACGCTGCTGTATGTGAAAGTGTTGCCGAAGATCCGACTTTTTTTTGGCTGCTATTGAAGAATACAACTTGGAGAATATGCGAAAATTACCTTTAAAGAATCGATGCTTGTAACAATTCACATGGTGGTCATTTAAATTATGTAGTATTTCACACATAATGTCAACGTTCAAACTTTATAATAAGAGAGAAATATCATGAAAACAAAATATTTTATAGGTGTTTTATTTGCATTTACTTTTGAAACTGCAAAATGGATCATCCTGTATAATTTTGGTACTGCAATTTTTAACTGATATTATTTTATTCAAATTAAACACTGGCCTTTCCAAAAATAAGAACTTATAAATTATGTGTTATATATTAGTTAAATTTTGTAGAATCATAAGAGAGAAAATTTTTTATTTTTTGTCTGTCTAACAACAAAATCATTACTTAAGGGGCCGGCCGTCTACGTAGGCGGTTTTAAAAAAACAATTTTTTTTGCATATTTCTAATGATCACATAACAAAAACTTGCTCTGTAAAGGGTTTGATCGAAAGCAGGCTGGTTTACAAGATATCGAGCCTCAAACCCAGCCCCGGCCTGCTTATTTAATTGTAACATTTAACGCGTTTTCCCAAAAGTAGTGCTTTTCAAAACTGTTGGCACGATTTTGTTGAAACTAAAGAATATATCCTTAATCTAGGCATAGAATTTTTTTCAAAAATTTTGTACAGTCGTTTTTAGATTGAAAAACATGGTCCTACAAATTTTATTTAAATCGCTGTCCTTTTGTTAAATTTTCAAATATTCAAAAAAGCTAGTGACCTATTCAACGATCCAAAAATTTAGCTACACAAATTTGTTTATTGTTTCTGAAGTTGAGATATCGTGATAGCCGTTCTACTAAGTGGCACCACCGGTAGTAGTGCATCCAACGACGCACGCGGCAAAGGGAAAATTTTATTAAAAAAAATCATCCTCTTTTTGTTTTTCATTAAAGTTCAAGACTTTACTAAACAAATAAAAAAATGTAGTTTAAATTATCATGTGTATTTTTTTTTGCAATTCTTCCTTGAATAATAAGCCCTAAATTTGAGCGCGAAGGAAGACGACCCCCTTAAAACTTAAAATTACAAATACTATGTTTTGACTGTTCAGCTACAGATATATTTATTTTTATTTTCCTTATTACGTTTTTTTAACTTAAAATTTAGCACTAAAAAGAAAATGAGTGCTAGAGAAAAAAAGTCAAACAAAAATGTCTCCAAACCAGCGACAAGAATACCTTAAAAGTATAAAGTAGCAGAGAATAGATAAATATTATGGGGGAAAATATCTTGTCAATTAGATTATGGTTTGGTTGTCGAATTTTCTACGGTCGCACTGTACGTATATTTTAAAATACCGTGCATACCTTGTATATATAATATTATGACCTGTGGTCATATCTATGTCTGCTATAAATATTGAGGAAAAATTGAAAAAAAATACCTATAAAATATAACGGTAGATATGTAGCTTCTTGTTCAAAACTGAATTGCAAAATTTTGCAGTCGAAAAAAACAGTGGAAAATAAAATAAAATTAGATCAACCAAAAATGATGCTAGGTTTGGTATCATGTCGCGGAATGTAAAAAATAACACACAGGCACATACAGACAAAATTCAAGGGAATGTAAAAGACATCGTCAAAAAAGGAAAATAACTTCAAGGCTCGTTAGAATTTGTAGTTCGTTTTGTTTTATGTCCTATAGGTGCCGTTGCAGCATTTTTTCTTGTTCCACACCAACAGCACTAGGCGTTGTTAGATATTTTTTCGCGATTACTACATAAACTTTTCGAAAAGAGATAGTTTCTGCCCGAAATTGTATGTGTGTGTTTTTTTTTTGTTTGTGTTTGATTTTTATTTTTGTCTCGTAGGACTATTCAGCAAAATTTCGTCCTTTCGACTTTTATTTGGCATTTTTCGTGGTTTTGACAATTTTCTCTTTTGTTTTAGGAATTTGTTACAAATGTACCTACAAACAAACACATATAGATTTTGTCTGCCTCTGCAATGTTGCGGTTTCTATTCTTAAAAAAGTAAAATAATGTCAAAAAAACTGTCTCATCGAATAAAGGGAAGGGAAGGGACGGCATCGACAGGCTGCTTTCTCAATTTTTGTTTCTCTGTTTTTCAAAGAAGTGGTTGGCATACCTACAACATGTGTCAACTTCGAAAAAAAAAATATTTAAAGCCTTAAGCTTATATGGGGAAGTTTAGAAGAAGATAACTCTCTGTATACGGAAATAGTCATGATGTTTATCCCCATCAGTTAACCATATATGTATGTATACTCAAGGGGGATGAAGACGATGAAAAATTGATTTCGTGTTAAAATTTTACTGAATTCGACCAACCAACCTACGGAAGTTCTGCTTCAGTGTATTGTGTAATGGGGTTTGTAAAAAGTAAAGTATAGGTCCTTGGTAAGGGATACTCTACTTTACACAATACATACGTTAGACATTCACAGCACACACAATATACTCATACATAAAGTATAGTTAAATGACATTTTCAAAATTCAATATGCCAATAATTGTCTAAAATTGTATTTTAAATTGACAGTCATGTAACTAATGTTAAAGCAATACACATTATTCGTATATGCACAAAAGTAGGTAAAAGGGTTCTAGTAATCTTCTGTGTACGTATAGTGAGTTAAAGACGAGAGAGAAGTAGTTGTCTTAAAGGATAAGAAATGTCCTTTTGTGCTAAAACATTTCTGCATGTTTTCCTTAGAAAAGCATGCGAAACAGAGCATGAATTGTCTAAGTATCAATAAACTGCTACGTTTGTATTCAAAATAAATGCGAAATACAGTAAAATTTTAATTTCAATCTTATTAAGTGAGTTTTTATGGAAATCACTTTTCTATAGAAAGTTAGATCCCTTGGTTTAAGAACAGAAGTACATACCAATAAAAGGTTTCATTTTAAATATCCTGCCATTTGGGCAGCTATCATCTCAAGATGTGTGTCCAGTGAAAACTACGCCATTATTAGAAATCAAACAATAGATGCATGCTTCAAAAAAGCTTTATAATTGTTAAATTTGACAATAAACATGGTGAAAATTGTACTGTCATAGTTTACAGTTCTTGCAAGAAAAGTTTTCTAAGAGATAATCACAATAACTGCTCGGTTCAAGATGGATTTTGTGAAAATATAATGCAAAGGATATGGGACTACAACATTTTTTAATGTAAATTAGCTGTTACCTTCGGCTTTGCCCGCGTGATAAGATTAAGATATTAGCACTAATAGTTGTGTGACATGGAGTCTTGAACCGTTACATAATCGACTAGCATTTAAATATCGCATAAGCATTACTGGCATACCTAATTTGAATTGCAGCTAGTGTGAGGCCACATTGGACAACTGAAGTGATTTAGAAAACCCTAATGGATATAAAGTGCTCTGTTCAAAGTCCATGACTATGTCTTTTGACAAAATAATCCCTCATATTTTCTGCTGCTTAATCCAATATACTTGAATTTATTTTTAAAACAACATCATTTCTGGATGCTAGAATCACCCTTTTGGCAGAGAAAATGATCGTCATGTATGTAATGTTTTAAAATCGGGGTAAGCACTTGCAATAAGTTCAGAATTACTATATTCTAAATTACAAACATCTTTCGTGAGTGTCATATAGCCCTCGGTAACGGTTTTTAACATCCCATCTTTAATTTTTAATAATGTTTTAGCATAGTTTTGTGCGGTTGTTATTATTAAAAACTTATAATGATATGCAACGATGGTAAAATAGAAGGCATCACCTAATGATATGCTACTAATTATTGTTCTAAAAAAAAAGAATAAATTATGTACAAATAAGCTTAAACATTCCCCAGCCTCGTAACTATCTTCACACACACAATCAGGTCATAGGTACAGTGTTGCCAGAAACACCGATTTATCGTAATTCTCCCGATTTTTAGACCTATTTACGATACACCGATTTTTGATCTAATTATGACACTTTTCCCCGATTTTCGATGTTTTATATAAAATAGTATTTTAATGTATTTT
This sequence comes from Eupeodes latifasciatus, assembly GCA_920104205.1. NCBI lineage: Eukaryota > Metazoa > Arthropoda > Insecta > Diptera > Syrphidae > Eupeodes > Eupeodes latifasciatus. Next base: position 62,700,722 of record OV049926.1, on the reverse strand, counting down.
CATCTCTGAAATTTACATAATTTATAATTGTACTAAAAATTTGAGTACTTTTTAATTAATTTATTAATTATCAACTGACTTATCACTTATCAGCAACAGAAATCTTAAGCACGGTGGTAAGAATATGTGTTAATTTTAAGATTTATGATTTTTGTTTTGATCTCTCAAGAGTTATTGCTGCGGATGCAAAAACATTGCATTCGACAATTATAACCAAATTTATTGAAAAGAATATTGATTATGAAAAAAAATTAATTGGGTTTGCGGCGCATGGAGCAAATAATATGACTCGCAGTAAAAATTCGGTTGCTTCTTTGCTAAAGGGTGACTGCCCAAATCTAGTAGTTTTTAAATGTGTCTTCCATTCATTTGCCCTCTGTGCATCTTACGCCTGCTTTAAACTTCCTCCAATTGTTAAAACAATGTGTCGGGATATTTACAACTATGTATATTCAAAATAGTCCAAAAAGGATGGCAAAATATCAAGATATTCTAAAATTATTGGAATACAAGCCTTATAAACTTCTCCATCCGTCGCAGACTCGTTGGTTATCATTGCAATGCGTTGTTTCCAGAATATTAGAATTGTATGAACCCCTTAAGATATACTTCGGCTTTGAAGCGAATATAGATAATCTCGAAAGTGGTAAAGTAATTTTAATGTATCTACAAGAACCTTTAAATGAATTGTATCTAAAATTCTTAAGTTTTGCTCTTCCTCAAGTTAATAAATTGAACCGACTTTTTCAAAGAGAAGAGCCACAGATTCACAAGCTATACAGTAAAATAAAACTTTAGTACTAGCAAGTTTAGATTGTTTCATTAAGCCGGCTTATCTAAGGGCAACGGCTATTGAAAATATTAATTTCAAATGTCCATACAATATAATGAGTAATGATAATTTATATCTCGGCAGCGACGTTAATTTACAATTGGAAAAAAATCTTATTGCAAGTTGTGAAGTCGAACGATTTAAAAATAACTGTATAAGTTTCTACGTCGAACTATGCGAACAAATATTCAAAAGATTTGATTTTAAAAATAAATTGTTTAAAGCTTTGACCTTATTGGAACCTAAAAAGACCGTAAATAAACAAATTGATTCATTAAATTTAATTGATTCATTAAGTTTAACTTGTTTGATAATATTATTTCTTCCAAAGATATCCAGCGAATTGATTTGGAATATAGGGAAATACGAAATCTTGATTTTGAAAATTTATTATCTGAGGGAATTGAAAATACTAAAACAGAAATATTTTGGAAGATTGTGTGCTCAATCAAAAAGTGCAATCAAACTTTAGCTTTTCCATTCATGGCTCGATTTATTTCATCGGTATTATCGTTACCGAATTCATCCGTTAACGTGGAGAGAAATTTTTCGCAAATAAATTTGAATAAGACGAAAATAAGAAATAGGCTAGATGTTGATACTTTACAAGGAATATTACTTTCTAAGGATTACCTGAAGTTCAAAGATTGCAATTGTTTAAACTTAAAAGTGTTTGATGATTTGTTAAAAAAATTCAAGCAAAATAAATATATTTAAAAATAATACAAATTAAGATACTAACATATGTATGTACCTAAGCCGTTGGTTTATAAGAAACTTGAATCCTTGGAGTATTTGTTAGCTTTATGTACATATTACTTTTTTCATTTCTAAGCTAGCTAGGTGCTATAAGCACTAAATTATTAAGTTTCTTGTAAGCCAATGCCCCATAAAAGACTGTAAATTTAATATAACAACGGAAATATTTATTATTTATTATTAAGTTTTACGTTTTGTGTTCAAAGAATATGAATTTTAATAAAAAAGCATAATAAAACAAAAAAATATCAATTGTTACTTATTAAATAACGTATTCAGTACCTCCGAAATAAAAATATTTAATTTTAATGTAACCAAGCAATACTATTTATTATAATTAATTTAAATGAAATAAAATAAGTCATGATACAAATGAAACAAAAAGTTTTTTATTTTTTGTAATAGGAAATCTGAATTTATTTTCATAGTTAATAAAAAACACATTCTAAAAAAAGAACATTCAGAAAAAATTTTATTATGATTACTTTATTCGTTACTTTATTAAAAATATAAAAATACAACCAATACAAATAAAATGCAAATGTACAAACAGTTAATGTATGACCACTCGAGTAGACAGCTTAATTCAATCTGAATCTTAAAACTATGTAGGGACGCCAAAGAAGTTGGCATAGGTAGTAATATTCCTCTTCCGCGACGTGAAGGACGAACAAACAAACTGATTTTCAAATTTATAATATTAGTATAGATGTAACATCTTCCTTTTTCCAATTTATTGATACTTGTTTTATTTTAAATATCAAAATGAAAGTTCTTATAATTAATTTTGGTATAGTGGTCGGGGTTGGTATGCATGAAAATAATCAAATTTTGATAAAATTTTGATCATATTTTACAATGCGGTAGGGTTTGATGTTTTTAAAAAAATCTGAGAATACAATTTTCAAGAATTTGTTATGGTTTATATAAAACACTTCCAATTCTTGAAGAAAGATACAAATTTGAAGAACAGTTAAAGTTGCTTTGTATAATTATATAAGACGGAATCGGAAACTGGTCATTATACCCTTTGAGAGTGTGGTATTCACCTCCTTTTTTTCATTGCTATCATTTATATTCATGTAATCAGTAGAATTCAAGTAAAATTATTAAGTTTGTGATACAAAAATTGATATTTCTAGATCTCATTATTTTTCATGGGAGATTTATTATTCCGGTTTTTTGTATACGTCAGAACTTTATAAAATTTTGATTCCATTTATATTTTCGGTGTGATTTTTGTTAGTGTACTTATTAGGTTTTTAAAAGAATTACACTTTTGAATAAATTGATTTTACTCTTCTCGAAGAATTGACACTTTATGAAATTATCAAATAATTGAATACTGAATTTCTATATTGACATAAAATTTAATCAAAATTCTCAATAATTTCAAATAAAATTGTTACACATATTTGAAAAAATAATATATCTATGTATAGGTTTATATTGTATATTTATAATACTTACGTAAAGTGCAATGTCTTCCATTCCATCCTTGTGAGCATACACAAGTTCCGTTCTTACATTGACCATGTTCAGAACATCTGGCATCGCATGGTAGTTGATCGCATAGATTGCCCGTCCACCCAGTATTACAACGGCATTTACCCGATTCACAGACGCCATTTGGTCCACAATCCAAACTACAGACAGCTATAAAGAGAAAATCGTACAAAATGGTTAAATATTTATTACTCAAATACTCATTCGTTTATAGGAACATGTATTCATTTATAAAATTGTATCTATAACTATAGAACAGTTAAAGAAATAATATATATACCTATAGACAAAATGTTATATTCTGATATAAAGTACGGTATACATTGTATATAAAAGGTTATTTGAAATTAAAATTTCTCACTCACTTGCTGCTCTCATGCAACAATCATCAGTCACTCTTGTTACAATCTTATATATATATATATATACCTACGGTGCCACATTATACCTATATATATAAAGTCCTACAATATCCTCGTTTTTATATGTTTCAGCTTAAAAAGTGTAAGGATAATATACATATACATACACATATATTACGTATACTTGTGTGTGCGGGTGCGCCTGATTAGTCAGATGGATTTGATTAAATTTTTCATTTCCGTATTGGAATTGGTCCTGACAGCTGCGTCCGTCGACGCTCGTCGTCATCGTCGTCATATAAAGTCATCGTCAACAACTTAGATACTGCTATATCGTAAGACACATAACGATGACGATGACGATAACGATGAAGCTGAAGCTGAAGCCGAGACGATTTCATATAAAGACACTAAAGAAAAATATTCTGTTACAAATGCAATTTCGTCTCGACCATATCAATCATGCACATAATGTTAAAGCAGACGAGTTTAGTATCTTCATTTTTCTTATACAACATATACATTCATTCAGATCCTGGCAAAGGATTGAAAAATGTACTCGCACATATATACGAACGTATCCTTACATACATCATAACTACATACCTACCTACATTATTTTAGCCATCACCTAAAGTAGAGGTACCTAAAGTGAACAGTGAATCATTATTCAGGGCCGTATTTAGGTAGGTATAGGTATATTATGATTTAAAGCTTGAACATATTTATTTAAATAAACATTCCACAGTACTGATGGTTAAACTTAATACCTACAGTTCTGAAAGATTTTCTCAAGAAATGAAAAATACTAAAACACTTTTGTCAATATCTACACTTGTTACTTTATGTGAGCCTTATTAGACTTTAACAGGGTTAAGCCTAGCGCCTTTTTGACTTAAAGCCTACAAAATCCAGCCCCTTATTAAAATTCTTCAGATCCGAAGGCTCCAGGACATTGAAACTTATCAATTTGAGAGAATATGACAGATTTGAAAAATGTTTCCTCCGCACAGGAGATAATAAAAAGTCAACTAATGCTCAAGACAGAGAGAAGACATCAGAATAACCAATTGAACTTTCGCCGTTTGCATAGTCTATAATATATTTTCAAGGATGGCTGAAAGCCTTTTAGGTAGGTATACACCGACATATACCTAGGTAAAGTAGGTTTGAAGGATCGGGAAGGCATTGTGGCTAGATTCAACCATCAGGTATAAAACGAAGAAGATGGGTATACCTCTCTATACGTCATCGGTTATGCCAAACCACCAAACAAGAGTGTCCCTAGTTCATTTTTAAATGTGGCGTTTCTGTGGGCTTTCCTTTTTATATATGTATAGGTATCAACATACTATATAATGGCATTAAAAAACCATCGACGATGCCAGAGCGACCTGGCTCTCATTTATCATCTGCACTTCCTCTTGAATGTCATTGATGTCAAACCTCGTTCTTTGGAATGATCTATCGATGGGACTATATCGCTTTATATAGAGCACTTGCTAAAAAAAAGTACAAAACTTGATGTTGCCGATGTTGCCTCTCTAGCTTTGCTTATGTTCTGATGATGCTGATGATGATGATGATGATGATGGTGATGGCGGTGATGATGATACCCACTTCAATGTTGATGATGACGACGATGGTGATAAAAGCGGCAGAAGCATCGAAGGCGCGGCTATGACGATGATGATGACGGCTGGCAGTCGCAAGAAGGATAATGCTCTGGTTTTAATCCTGCACTTGTCTTTGTGCGGCAAGCTTTTTCCCATCACAGCGCACGTCGCACATCGCACCATCATCCCAGTAATAATTTAAAATTAAATCTTACAATCATCATATCTATTGAAACTAACCACTCAGCTTTGAAGTTTTCGCCTTTTCACGATGACGACGTTTTTAGGATTCCCACGGAATGAACGAATAGATTCCCTTTAGGAGTCCCATCAAACGACCGACGACGACGACAAGAGAATAAGTGGGCGGATGGGAGATAAAAATGGAGGTACATCGAACAGTTAACAGAAAAAAAAGCAAGGATATTAGAATTTATTAATGTATACACCACATAGGGATATTTTTGTGTACATGTTTGTAGATAGAAATACAATCATACGAAAGGAGTACGTAGATGTATGTAGGGAGGTATTTACATTTCGTTTTTATCCCTGGTTTAGGAGTTTGTTTCCTATTTGCTATTTGCTATTTCGCTTTACTGTTGTATTTGTCTGCCATTTTGTAGACAAATTTCAAGGATCAAGAGATGAAGTGTTGACGTCTTTACCTCGAGAGACGAGATGAGAGGTCTTATCCGATGCAGTATTACGGTACGGATGGTGTTGTCGTCGTGTCGTTCTAGCCTCGTCCTCGTTGACTCTCTCTCATAGGTACAGACTGAATATAAATTTGCATATGAGTTGAATGTCCTCTCAATAGGAGAAAGGTTGAAAACAGGATGTTCAGGATGTTGTTTTTTTTGTGAGAGTTTGTTTTTTTCCTTATTCTCTGTTGCTGCTACTGCAGCTATTGCAAATTGCAGTCTTGTTTTTGGCGATAGCAACGGCGGCGCGGCGGTAGTGGTGGTGGCGGCTTTCGTTGGCGGCGATGGCAGTGACATTACAAAAATGTATATATAACTAGTTGCCTTACCTACATACTTATGTACGTATATCTTATGTGAAGTTGTTAGATATATAAATATATGTTCAAAAAAAAAGAGATACAACTTTTTTGAATAGCTTGGATTGATCCTTGTGATGAAAATAAATTGTAATTTTGCATTAATGCTATAGCATAAAGTTGATGCCAAAGCGTCGAAGAACGAAGAAAAGAGTTGTCACGCTAAACGATTTGTGGAGCTTGATATATGTTGAGTGGATACTTAATGGGTGCGACATTCTTTAAAATACTTATATGAATATATGGATGAAGGAGTATATACGTAAAACTTCGACGATATAAAAGTCTTTTTGGAAGAGAAGACATTTTAGGAGAACAGTAAACCTAATTACTTTTTAATACCGAGAGATTAGCCTATTTTTAAACGAAGATTCCTATGCATAGGGATGATGATTTCTGTAATCGGTTAAATATTGAGCTTAAGTTTAGATTTCTAGGATTGTAAACATTGTACATAAAAGATGGTCGATGAGCCTTTAAGGGTCAATAATAGCTCAGGTTTTCTTATTCACTCTGATTTATCAAATACTTATATTTGGACTTGTAGGCGCTTACTATCCAAGTTAGTAGAAAAACCCTGGAGGCTAAAAATGACTAGAAAGTAGCTTTAAGGTGCTACTCAAAACTTGAATTTATTCTCTTTCAATGCAAATAAGATATCGATCGGACCATTAGATGTCTATCGAAAATAAAGGATCAAGCAAGTGGTGCTCTTATAAACAAAAAATATTTCTTAACACAAAGGAAATCTATACATTTTATAAAACTAATAGAATATTGAACTTAAACCATAAAACCCTGTAAGTATTTGGTTCACAATCTTTCTGTTAATTTTGAAGGAAGAAAAAGTTGGGAGTTCTAATACTTTTTCACTCGGTTGCCTTATTTAGAGGCATGAAAATTCGTAATTTTTCATATGCATATGGAAAAAATGACTGTTTGGTTTGATTTATGGTAAGTGGTTACAGTCAATGCCGTCCGCTTTAAAAAACCTTAAATACCAACTTTTTCGTTAATCAATTAAATAGCCATGATGTGCAGGAGCTGTAATTTCAACAACGGGTCATACCACTACCACTAATGATTTTCTGATTTGGTAACTACATAATTCCGCGTTACCGACCCGTGACTTGGCCTTCAAGTTTTAACCCTGCTCTACTATTTTGTGCTACACCGATAAGTCCAAAATAATTGACCACTAGAAAGAAAACATCCACCACGTTATACGATCATGAATGTTTTGAAAAATAAATCGAAAACCATGGTGATATGATATGAATCATAAATATTTAAATTATAATGCCAGAAGATTATCTTTTGAAAAAGTAAATTTTATGTCAATTTTAAAAGAAAAATGTTGTTTTATTCTATTTCAAAATAATATAACTCCAAAAAAACACCCTTTATAATAATTATGTTGATGAAATGTTTATTAAATGCAATAACCTAAAGATGTATTATAATTATTAGTTTTATAGTCGGATATTCTACTTAAATATATAATATATAATATATAATATATAATATATAATATATAGGTAATATATAATATATAATATTTAATAATAATATATAATATAGTTCTGTAAAAATTCATGAATAATTAAATTAATATCAAAAGACCTATTTTTAACTAAAGGTAATTTTAATAATAAAATACTGTTGATAAAAATAAGAGCTTCTCATAGGTAAATTTAGTAATTTAGACCTTAAAAGTTGATGTTCTTTCATAAAACCAACTCTAAGTGTGGGATAAAAAATGTATTCAATCTACAAATTGAACACAAACAAAAAAACACCAATTCAAAAATCTTTTTATACAAAATGTCCTGCTGATTTTCCTTGAATAAAAATTCCTTATAAATAAAAAAAAAACAAATATAAGTTGTAAGTTATTTCTACCTACTGCCTCATCATCTACTCAAAAGAAACTACATCAATCGTATACTGTCACTTTGCATATATACACCTGCCACTACCTTGTTTCTTTCAACATCAAGAATATAATGTCCTTCGGTGTCATATATGTATGTACATTGTACAATGTACATATAGGTAAACTACGAATATGTATTTGTTGCTTTGCATATTGCATATAACTATCATTGCATAAGAACGTCACCTATTTTCCATTTTTCTGTCAAGTACTTGTGAATATCCAAGAATATGGGATGAGAACGCGAACTAGAACCATGACAGCATCAAAACATCAACAACAACAACAACTACTACTACTAGATATCTACTACACTATGTATGACAGTCGACAGCACAGTAGTATAATATTGCGAAAACATCCCCAACAAGCCATATCACCAGCGCATGTTATGAAAAAGCGAAGAAGATTCCGTATACGCGCAAGCAACAACAAACACAAGTAAAGTATGCATATGAATGTATATGTATATGCAATGCAATGCACATCAGGACAATAATATAGGACTATACGAATATACCAAACCTACTCAAAATGTCAAGGGATTCATTTACAGAGTGATTCAGAAAAGAAGAAAGAAAACGGTGACACTTTTGAGATTTGAATGATTTCTCTTTTTCTTATTGCTTTTTATTATTATTTATATTATATTTTTCTTTTTGTGAAAAAATAAAAATACAAACAAACTATAAACAAAAAAGTAAAAACAAAACTCTACAAAGCTTGGATCTTTGCAAATATTTTTTTTTAGACTGTTTTTTTTTTATTTATTAACTTAAAGAAATGAGGTTATAATACTTGAGAAGAGCTAAACAGTCCAAAGACAAGCAAGCATCTTCTGTGATGAGATGAGATTTTGCTGCTTTGGAAATGCTAAGTTCTTTATTTTGTATGTCTAATCCCGATTTAGTTCTTTGAGTTTTCCAGTAGCTTTGACTTGATAAGAATATGATGAACAGACGACGACGACTGTGTCTGCTGGTTTCTATTTAATTTTAGCATATCCTTATATAATGATCAAGAAGATATACATAATGAAGATGGTTATGTGATGAGGAAGGATGATGAAATTTGTATAGGCTTCTCTAGATATTATGCATACATAAGTATTAAGACCTAGATATCTAGATAAAAGATGACAATTCAAATGATTACCATTTTAACCCAACAACAAAGTAAAACAGGATGGGTTAAAGAGTGGATTGGGCTAGCAGAAGATACAGGTGTAACTTTAAATCTCAGTGAACAGAGTACATGGAAATCGTCACTGTACCAGGTAATTAGGCGTCTGGATGAAAATTTTAGAAATGTGTTCACAGAACAGGCAACCAGCTCACTTCATCGGATGATCTATAGCAGGCTGAATTATAATCTTAATGAAAGAAACAACTTCCAGGACATAAATACTGTAGAGCAAATCTCCAACATGTTTCCGCTAAGAGGTGAACTGCTAAACATAAATTACGTTCCACATCGCGAAGATCTTCCACTGCTCTGTGATATTTGCAACATGGCTGAACGAGAGGATATTTTTCATTTTGTCGGAAGGTGTCCAGTCCTGAGAGAAACTAGAAGAAATGTACTTGGTAGAGACTTTTTATCAGAAAATGAAACTTTAGCTCTCTTAAATGAAGTAGACGTGTCTAAAATGTTTATATATTGCAAAACAGCACTTATTCATAGAAGCAGAATTAGAGATGGAAATTTTTAGTTAACTCAACTGCAACTTAATTAATTACAAAACTTTAATACAGTTAAAACTTTGTCAATCAGGCAGACGGCAAAACCATGCTTTAAAGATTGTTAATGAAATTGTACAAATAATTGCAAGTAAATAATAATCTATCTATCTATCTATCTATCTATCTATCTATTTATCCATTTTAACCCACCCTTAAACTCTTTTTGGTCCGTCACATAGCTTTCAAAAAATTGATTGTCAAAATTGGTATAGCCAAAGTACGCTGTTTAAAAACTAAGTGTGATTCGGTTTTAAGGGAATAAATCTAGCTTTTGAGTCATAAAAATTGGTGTTGAAATAAATATTAATCCTAGATTTAAAAGCTGAATTTTGAGTTGATACAATGTGACCGAACACAATTTTCAAAACATGCATATATACATGATTAGGTTAGGTTATAGTAGCTGTCCAAGATGGAAACGGACACACTTAGGCCAGTTTAATGGCCCATTGTGATACCACATGAATCTTGAGGTTTTCTTCCTAAGCTCAATGGAACCAGTTTGAGTCTCTTACGAAACGTGAGAGGCTGATTATGCCGATATGATTTAGATCGTTTAGATCGTTAAAGAAGAATTCTCCTAGGTAATTCTTGCGTTTTCGAGCCAGAGCAGGGCATGTGCAGAGAAGATGAAGAACTGTTTCTTCCTCTTCCTCGTCCATACAGCTTCTGCAGAAATCATTTGAGAATACCCCTAATCTCGTGGCGTGCTTTCCTATTAGACAGTGTCCGGTTATGACACCTATTATCGATCTGCTTAGAGAGAGCAAGCACCTTGAACGTTTTAAATCCAGTATTGGCCAGATGTTTTTTGTGACTTGACACGTGGTGATGTTGTTCCACCTGGCGCCTGCCCTCCGCACAGCGTCTTGCATTAGCAACAGTTTACAAGTAGCGATTGGTATGCCAGTACGTGCCAAACGTGGTAGGATATATACATATATATATATATACATATATACATATAATTGACTGATATTTAATCTTTCTTCATGATATTTTTACAGGTATGATTTGATCTGTAGAATCGATTAAGCTTCAAAATTGTTAATTCCGAAGTGATTGAAATAAACACACTTTTCAGTATTCTTCCAGGAAATAATAAAAACTCATATCTAATTTTTATTTTTAGGAACATTGTTTGAATCCTAGTTAATTTCTATATTTGTATGTCTAGACTGAATTTAGTCCCATTTTCCTACACTTTCAATTATTTTCAAAATTTGTTAAAAATCAAAGAAAAAAAAGTACTATTAAGACTTTGGTATAAAAATCATTCACATTTTTTAAAAAAAGGATACACCTGAACATATCTGAAGAGTAAAAGTTTTACAAAAATTGTAGTAAGAAACCTCTTAACTTAAAATATCAAGTCAAATCGATTTAGAAAATTAGTAGAACTTAAATTAGACATTTTGTTATTTTACCGTTTTTAAAACGTTGAGAGACTTTGGCAGATTGTTTCTAAGTTCTTTTAAAAATACATCTCTTTACCTTAGTCACTTTTTTAAAATGGATTTAAAGTTTAACTAAATCGTTTTAAGAAGTAAAGAATTTTCATCACATACATACAAAATCAATCAAAAAAAAAATAAAAAAAATAGGTGGCGCAACAGTCCGTAGAGAACCAAGGCCTAGTGACTTACAACTCTCAACCATTCCTGTGTGCGAGCAATTGCAGGGAGGGAGTAATTCTTGTCATGAAAAAGTACAAAATCAATCAAGCACTTCATTTAATCAGAGATTGGGGCAATAAACCAACAAAAAAATTTGAAGGCAAAAAGACAAGAATACAGTCTCGTTTGCCATATCCAAGGGAGGGCACTTCTTGTCACACTCTTACCAGTTACTAATACCAATTTTGTATAATAGCGCAAAAAGAATCGTTACTATCATTACTTCAAATTAAAAATTTAACAAGTAAGATAGTTTAATATCAGTTAATACCCATTTTAGAATTATTGATCTTTATGGTCTAATGGTGATTGAAAAAATACTCCTTAACTGACACATTAATAAGAATGCATTTTTCTTTTCAATCAAATTTAAAATTTTCTATACATTTATTAAAATTGGTAAGTTTTTCATAACTGCAATATTTTTCAAGAACAAAATCAGTTGTATTGAATTTTTAATGAGCTTACGAACTATATAGAAACATGTGTCTTTTGTGTCATTAAAAAATTGCGGTTGATGTGCCTCATGAATTGGTGAAATTCATCTTTATGCAAAAAAAAAATATCAAGATTTTCATAACAGCTTAATTTTTCAAGTTGCAATTTAAAACTATTAATGGGAAAAAGCTGAACTATGCCCCATAAAAAACACTCAGTTAAATCAATTTAATGTAGCAAAAGAAGAAAGCATTAAGTTTTAATTTACCTATGATTGGATTTACGCATAAGATATTATTTTCTTAGAAGAAAATCGAAAGTTTGTAGGCACGTCTGTTTAGTTTAATTCCGCATTTGATTATGCACGGATATGATTCAATTCAAATTTTACAAATTAATTTCCTTTCTGCTAGTATATAACGAAGGTCGTTACAACGACCTGTTTATTCATTTATTTGAATTTTTGTATAAGTTCCCTATCCATCATCGGCTCTTTTATAATAAAATCACTCCATTACACCTCAGTAAAATTATTTAAACTCTTTAATCATCAAAGCTGAAAAGTTTTAATCCTCACCATAGCTATGTATATTATTAAAATTTCAAAGCAAATGCACCTGAAATATTTTTCTTCGTGCGGTTATAATAATTCTAAAAAGCTTAACGTACTCGAACTCTTATAGCTTAACAAAATAAAGGCATTCATGATTTAAACAACATGACCTCGCATTATAATCCTTCATGTTTCTCAAAATGATTTCCCTAGAACTCATTGGTATAACATCTTTTCAGTATTTTAGATATAACCATGTAAATATGTATGAAGCAATAGCTAAGCTATATATATATAGGTATGTATGTATGTAAGGAGATAGGTAAAGGTATATTAAAAAAAAAAAAAAAATTGCCGCAAAATTGTAGTACACATCAATGTTCTGTTCATGTTTCAACGATGCGATGTTGTCCGTGGCGCCAAAACGAAAATCATAATAATAATAAAAATAATAATAATCATAAAGGGAGTCTTCGAGTAGGTACCGATGGTACATCCATACATATATATATATACATATACATACAGAACGATGACGACGACGATGTCGACGGTACAGCGAGTTTTTGGTTTCACTCCTTCAAGTCATACTCCACTCATAATCATCATCGTACACCGCATTACTTAGTATAACCCGTGCCATACTGCTTGTACGTATCCCTATACTCCTTGCTATGAATTGGTTGGTATTCTGTGCTTTATCCTTGAGATCAACTGATGGGGAATGAGGGCAGAGGGCAAAAGAAATAATGTAATATTTCATTTCGCATTTATAACACATCCATTTGGCGTAATGGGTTAAAATGTTCAAGGTTAGGTTGAAAGTTTCCCGTAGAATGAACGAGAGATATTTTAATGGGCAGCATCCAAACGAAGGTTGTCAGGGAGGTGAAGTGTAAATGCAACACATTTGCCTTTATACTAATAATAAAAAAAATATATACATTCATCTTTAAAGCTATATATACAGAACTACTTGTACAATGTACTTGTACATACATACATACTCGTACATATATGTATGAAAGAACGAGCACTTCGTTTGAAACTCATAAACCACCTCCCATCATACATTACTCTTTCCCATCAAACTCGCTCGTATACTCCGTATTCCCAGGTTGACGGTAAAAGCTTAAATAATTCATAAAGGCTTTAATCTAAATAGGTCGGGGAGTTGGAGCGTGTGTGGAGGCATTCGTCTGAGGGCATTCATTTTTCTGGAACAGATTTTTTGGTTTTATTTAATGTTGTTGGTGGCTTAGACTTTGCTGATTGGTAGCGACTGAACACTGAAGCAAAATTATATAAACTGCGCTCTACCTTAATTTACCTTTCATAAATTTAACGAGGGTGCAAAGCATATACACAGATACACACCTTAGATATTCTTTTTATAGATTTTGTCAGAAGTTTATAATATAAAATGTTTTTAATTGTTTTATTTACATTATCTTCCGTTATGTGTTCAAATAGAAGCAATAATAAATTAAAGGACTTAACAAAAGAATAGATAAATATTTGTAAAGGGCGTAGGGAGCTTGATGCATTTGAAATATGTCTTTAAAGGATATACACAACACATACATAGATATTTTAAAGAACTTATTATTACTTATGGGATTTTTCTAAACGTGTAAACAAAAAGTGTTCTTTTTTTCTCTAGACGTAAATCAACCCGTAAATTATAATACATTTAAGTTGTATAGAAAACCAAATTTTAATTTAGGTTAATGGAAATTCAATAATATTTAAACAACGCAGGACATAATATTATTCATAAATAGATTATTAATAAAATTTATTGTGCCCATTTTCCTTATTAAATGATAATATTTACTGAACCATTTGTATAATGGAATAAATATAAAAGTTAATTATTTTAGAAAGACTAAATGACAAGAATTTATGAGCAACAAGTTAGCTTAAATCATACAAACCTACCCAGATATAGCATTTGAAAAAGCTCTTACGGGAGGTAAATTATCAATGCGGTGCATTCTTGTATGATTTGCGACTTTAAACAAAAAACCTTATTTGGAATTTCAATTAGGGTGGAGGTGCTTACATGTTTTAAAATCTGAAACCATGATTAATTTCTCAAGAAATAATATTTTAATTTGTTTGATTTCTGGATTCAAATCCATTTTCTGAATAATTCTGCTCACGCGGTTCGAAAAACCTATCCTTGAGAAAATGCTCGAAAAGTGATGTTAATTTTTATAAAAACCTAAACTAACTGATTTTACTATGTAAAAGTATTTCAAAATGTTGTGACCTTACCTTGCACTCTACAGTTATATATTTGAATCAAAGTTTTAAGAGTTTTTTTTTTTGAGAGTGTCACTTTCAAGGACTAGCAAGAAAATTATTAGGTGGTAAACTACAGGAAAATAAATCTACCAGTTTAGACTGGAATTTCACTTTTTTTAAAAACAATATTATGATTTAGTATATTGTGTAGTACCCGTAGCGTGATGGTTAGTGCGTTATACTGTCGTGCAAGGGGTCTTGGGTTCAATCCCTGCCTGTGCCACCTAACTTTTTTCACGGGTACTGCCTCTTGCGAGGAATTGACAAATCCTCCAAGAGTAATTCTTGTCATGAAAAGTGCTTTCTCAAATTAGCCGTTCGGATTCGGCATTTAACTGTAGGTCTGTTCCATCTCTGACAACATTACTCGAACACAGGAATGGTTGAGAGTTGTAAGTCACTAGGCGCTGGTTCTTCATGGACTGTTGCGCCACCTAATTTATTTTTTATTTTATTGATTTATTTATTTTAAATAGAAATATAAAGCTTCGTTTTTATTTTGAACACTCTCTCTTGGTTCACTCTGGCGTATACACACTTTTTATTTGAATGTCTTTATTTTTATCTGTGTCAAGAATTAACTTTTTGACTTAGATTTTTTTGCCATTGTTTTAATTAACCTGAATATAAAATTGAAGTGAATAAAGTTTTTTTTTCAAAAATTTTTCTTAAAATATGAGTAATTAATAAATGATTTAACTTAATTAGCCTTTTTGAAAGACTAAGTATAGCAATTTCATCATAGATATTCGATGTATGCAATATTTTTGAATCTCTTAATATTTCAAATATAAAACGAAGTTCTTTAATAAGCCATTGATTTTACTACTTCTTTATAACTGACAACTTACAACTGATGAATACATTTTTCTTATGCCAAACAATTTCTCAGTCAAAGTTAAAACTATTGACCCTTATGGATAGAATAATATATAAAGATACACCTGTCTATGTAAGTATAAGGTACTCAAATTACAACTCATGACTAATTTAAATAAATAAAATACACAATATATAGTTGTGAAGTAACTATTGAATAACTCAACTGAACACAAACTTTCATAGAAAATACTTATTAGGCTTCTATACTCTTCATGTGTACCATCAGTACCTATGAACCTATCTAGATTATACAGATTGACATTCTATGTACAACTGGTACACAAAGATGCACATATATATAACGTTAAAGAAAACTTACCTTGTGAACAATCAGGTCCTGTCCAATGCCTTTCACATACACATTTTCCCGTCTCCAAATCATAGGTACCATGCTCAGAGCATCCGGGCAAACATTGATAAACCTGCTGATCAATTGTACCGCAGTCCTCGCCCTGCCATCCGGCTTTACAATAGCACAGTCCGGTTACACATGTGCCATGACCAGAGCATGCTGGGTCAAGACAATCATCTGAAAATAGAAATTTCATCAAAGATTCGTAACGAAACACACCAGAGACCAAAGCAAGAAGAAGGTAGAACGTTTATATATTTATATACATCTCTCTATGTACGATATGTATATATAAAGACATGGTCTGAGATTGAAAGGATTAATTCTACTGTATACAAAAGAAGAAAAGTAGGTACCTACATATATACAAAACGACAGAACGATAAGGATTATACTCACGTTGATCACAAAACGGTCCTTTCCAGCCACGTTCACAATGACATTCACCTTCTATGCAACGTCCATGGCTCGAGCAATTGGGCACTTCACATTCACCCAAGGGAATATCACATTCAGCACCTTTCCAACCCTCCTCACAATGGCAAACTCCTCCACCGTAATGGCCATGTGCCGAACATAGAACCGGGCAGACACCTAAATATGGATAAGTTGAATTGTTAGTATATAGGTAGTTATAAAACGAGGAACACAATAGGACAAAAATATAAAACAAAAATATTTTTCATCTGTTATTCACAGGGGACACTCAAATGTATATGTACAAATAAATTTCACCAGTATATTTCAGTTACTCGACAATAAGGTTTTTAAACTAGTTCAAAATGGCAATTCTGCAAACATAAGCAATTTCTGCGGAAAATGTACCCATTTATGGATTTTATAAATAGCTGGGTTTCACGTTAAAGAGAAAAACCGAAGTACTCACAATAATTTGCTGACTGAAGGCATTTAAAATGGTTGAATTTCAAAAACAAGAAACATTATATCTCTTAAGGCCTAATGAATTGATTCTAAAACACAATTTTTCTTCAGTGGTACACTGAGGCGTATACGTAACTTTTTGTTTGTATTTGATTTCGAACTAAGTTTACTTTATTTTGGATTTAGAATGATACGTTTATTTATGTCAATTGAAGATAAAGTAATGTAAAATGAAATTAATAAAGGAATAACATATAAAAAATGTAATTAAACGCGATCTAAAACAAACACTTAAAACGTCACAAGGATTGATAGGTATTTTTTTTTCATTTACCTTCAAAATTAAGTACAAATACACGTAACTTTTCTCAAAAGCAAAACCTGATACAAATTCCATAACAATTTATTAAATTTTGAAAATATTCTACATTCTGGAATTATACGTTTACCTGGTGAAATTTATTGCTTAAAATAATAATTATAATAATACAAAGAGAGCAATTCATAAACTCACTCTTTGAACAATCTGCTCCTTGGTAGCCATCAATGCAATCACATTTACCCAAGTAGCAACTTCCACGACCGGAACAATCGTTGGGGCAAGTGGTACTAACGCCTTCCGCCTCCTCAACAATCAGTGTCACTGAGTGCGCCAGTAATTCATCATTGTAGACCGATATAAACCACAGACCCGTGTCTAGATATTGCAGCAACGACACATTCACCATCATCGTGTCCATATCCAAATTCGGTAGACCATCGCCAGAAGAACGTTTGCCAATCACATGCCTCTGCCGTTGTCGTTGTCGTTGCTTTTGCTGTTGCTGTTGACGTTGACTTTGTTGTTGCTTTTCGGCCAGTTGCTTGGCACCGTCCAACGGTGTTGAGATATCCTCGTCAACATTTTCTACATTCTCAAAGTCTACATCACGTTCGGCTGACTCTGCTCCTACTGCTGCTGCTACCTTTGTTGGGCGACGTCGGATGTCCCGTCCGATGTTCTGGAGCAATTCTTCATCATCGTCATCGTCGCCGTCGTCGTCCTCATCATTGCTTTGCTCTCTTGTGTCGGCCAATATATCAGAGTATCTAAGAGGCACCTCATAGGAGGACCCATTTGCTGCAGCTGATGGACGGTGGATTTCATGCACACTTCGTCTGTGTCGTAGTCGGCTATCCAAACGACCTCCTCTCACAAATTCAACAAAGTCATACTGCGTCACGCTTGGCGCCACATTTCGTCGGCTATAGACTGCAAAATTTGCGCCCCACGGCAGGGTGAAGTTGAAGCGAATAAAGGCCGGATGCTTGTTACGGAATTCTAAGTTCCAGAATTGATATGGCGGTATATTTGCATGGTACATCTCGTTAAAGTCTTTCAATTCGACAACTTGCGGCCACTTGAGTTGTTGCTGTTGGGCACTGGTGTACGATTGGTCCTGAAGATGCTGCGTCTGCTGCTGTTGTTGCTGCTGTTGAATACTGCTGGAACTTGTCTGTTGGGGCTGGGATGCTTGCTGTTGTTGCAATTGCAATTGCAACTGATGGGAGGAGGACAATGGATTTTGAATACCATTGGCACCGGTACCGATGCCACCAATACCCCCGCCAATGCCACCAACACCGCCGGCCTGGTATCCAGTCGTACTGTGGTCAGATGTACTCGTCGATATCGATTCTTCGGTTGGCAGAGCGGTTGAACCTTGGTTGGGATGATCGTGGGGTTGGGATTTAACATCTTGGACTAGGATGCAATTTGCTGAATCCATGTTTGGTTTCATTGAGCTGACAGCTGCAAAAGAAAAAAAAAAACAAAGAGACACAACAAAAATTAGAACCACAGTGGAAATCAAAATACATAAATTATAGATAATGTCAAATAGATTGGTTGAAAATTGTTTATGGTTGTGTTGTTTGACGTTTTTAGCGTTTTCATTAAAACGGCGGCGGTGCGGTGTAGCTGTAGCTTGCCGATGCCCATGCCCATGAATTTAATTTGAATGTTGAATTGTTAGCTAGATTTAATTTTTGAAAAATAATATTATAGAGTTGAAGGAATAAATATTTAAGTTTGAGTAATCGTTTCTTAAATTTAATAACAATACAAACGAAATTGGTAGTTTTGAGAAAAATATAAAGATGTATGTTAAAAATTATCCATTCTACCTTATATACCCTTAATTCGAAATTTGTAGTTTAAAGGAGCACTAAACATTTATGAAATTATGGAAACTCGAAAGTATTCTATGGTGCGTGCAATTACACTTTTTATGTACAAACTTAAACGGGCAATCCAACATTTAAAATAATTTGTATATCAAGCAAACAAAGTGGGGCTACTTAGAAAACGTAAAGTGGATTGAAATCACTCAAAGAATTTTAAATATTTTTCCGACTTGAAATATTTTAAGTGTTAAGGTAATCATCAAAATCAGTAACGAAATTACGAATTAGTGAAAAGGCGTATAATATGAGCAACAGTTAGTAAAGTGTTTTTCAATTGGCGGGGTAGATTTTGGTGCCCCCTGGCGGCCATTTTGTTTAAGTGACATCTGTCAAATCTTTTGTTTATTATTCGATTACTTATGGCAAATCATCATGGCAAGTTACACGATTGAACAGCACTTTCAAATGATAAAACTTTATTATAAAAATGAGTGTTCGTTAACGAAAACGTGGTGGTCCTTCACAATCGACTCTTCAACTTTTGGTGGCCAAATTTGAGACAACCGGTTCAGTAAACAATCAACCAACACCCGTACGTTCAATGAATGCAAGATCGGCCGAGAACATCGCCGTGATCCGTGAAAGTGTACAGCAGAACCCGAGACAGTCTATTCCTCACCGTGCACAAGAACTCGGCCTTTCGCAGACTTCAACTTAGCGAATTTTGCGTCATCAAAATCAATATCGAAATATGAGCAATAGTTAGTCTTTTCGTGTTTCCATTCGACATTGACAGTTTTAAGAAAGATTTAAGTTAGTTTAAATTAAAATTTCACGATCGTACGTTCCGTATCTCTTTATTCGTCGGCCGTATCTCAAGAACGAATAGAAATATCAACTACGACTGAGAGTTTTTATTTATATATGAACCAAAATATAATTTTATAGTATTTTCCAGGTGGAATATTTAGGGAAGAAACAATGATATTACCTTCCCTTCGAAATAATTTTAAACCACAAAGAAAATTCAATGTCAGTTTCTTTAGAAAAAAAAAAAACATTAACAAGATTCTAAAAAAATTGGTTTCATGTCACAAATATCTCGACAGAAAACAGTTAAAAACGTATTTACTAACCGACTATGTTTTGAAGTTTGTTACGGTCAAAGTTATTAATTTTGATGTGAGTCCATCTTAAACTATGCAAAATTCAAAAAAAAAAAACAATTATCTTGTTAAATCATCAACTTTTTCGTTTTACTTTTAAGGGATATTTTTTGTACCTAACTTAAATGAACGAATAAAGAACAATCATCATGTTATTTCTTACGTCTAGCAAAATGTTCAAATTGTTAGTATTTTTTAAATTTGTTTCGTTGCTATTTCAGTCCACTTCAAAACCACCCTATCCTATTTAGATAGAATGATAGCCATTCAATATGAGCTTAACATCAGCCTCTAGATTCCACTTTATATCAATCCGTCTGTCATCGTCTAATTCCATGCATCAAGATAATAGATATTCGATTAGTCAATTGTTATAGAATTTATATCCTTATCCTTTAGTTGTCATGTGGCGGCCGGCAGCAGCGGCGGCGGTGGTTCGCTACATTTATCTATGTAAGTAAGTATGACTATGTATTTATTCTACGCCCAGATATTGGATTGATTAGAACTAAACACAATTGAGTATACAGTTTCGACATTAAGCAACATCGCATTCATTAATGCTGATACGTACACTTAACCTCTATAAACATATATATAGCAATTGAAAGTCCCCAATCAAATAAAAGGGCACGCCAAGGAAAGACAATACCACACCAAGAAATCTATGACAACAGTGAAGACCGACATCATCAATGTATATACGAAAGGATATCCTTGCGATAATTGAACCAGGAAGGACAGGAAGACATGTTAATGTATAGACATTGACTGCTGCTTGGTTAGTTGGGTTAGATGGTTTTGCTGATATACCTATTCCTAGATATATAGATAGCTAACATACTTAATTTAAGGAGTATACTCAACAAGACCCGATACAAACAATGTCACTAGTGATATTTCTTAAGGGAGACCTCTATGCCAAGTCATCATTACCCACCATCGTCATTTATGTTCTCCACCACTACCATCACTACCACCACCACCATCTCCACCGTCTTCATAGCCCATGTGTGCCTGTGCACCAATATAACGACCACTCAATGAATATGCGGCCATGAATGTCATTCAATGCTCTTGGCTTGTTCCGGTTGATTTGTTTTCTTCTTACAAACATTAACCATCATTGGGACGGAGACTCCTTGACAAGCCAACATGGAGCAATATTAGCCCTTAATGGACGCCATACCACTAAAGCGAAATATAATCGCGCTTGGCGAGAGGGCGGAAGCTCTTAATGTAACACCACACCATATAACAAACCAACTATACTGTATACAAACAAAGACCACCAACGCGACCGACCAACCGAACGGACCCTTGCTTCAATGGAAAAAGTATGAGGAATGCCTTTCTTAGAAAGAGTGTCAGTGCGGTGTAGAGCAAGTAAGGCACCAGGCAGGATTCTAACTTAAAAGCAAGGAATAAGTATATGTATATTTGTCCATTTCTTTGCGCAACACCATCACTGCCACCCACTTAAACATGTTTCATTATTTGTTTTTAAAAGTTTTCAAAAAAAACCCAGGGGCGCACTTTCTAATGCAATAAAATTTTTAAAAGACATATCATTAACTCTGAGAACTAGAATGGTTAAGGATTTCAAAGTGGCTTTGGGACTTGAAACTGTCATAGTGAGTCCAGGATGTTAAAATTCAGTTATAGCTGTAACTTTCTTATATAGATGAATGAAAATGTTTTTGAAGTATTAAAAATGGGGCCTGCTTATAAATAACTGACTAATTCGATCCTGGATAGAGACACCCCTTTCGTTGGACACAAGGACACTATCAAAACAGACAATATCAAGAAGAAACAAAAAATAAATAAGTAAATAGAAAAGGTAAACAAATCATCATGCTACAACGAGCAAAGGGAAAGTTTTTGTTTTTAACAACAAAATAAGAATAAGTGTTAGTATGGGGGGTTGTAAGAAAATTTGTTTTTTTTTTTTTTGTTCTTTTTTAAGTGCTAGTTTGGGGTGACAGACACACATCCCTTTTGCACTTTGTCTTTATACAGCCACGACAAACATCTACTACATTTATGCACACTATATCCTTCCTATATTATGCTATAACTATGCATATAGAGACTGTACAATGTACAGACACATGCAGATATATATTATATTTATTTATTTTTTGTTCTATTAGTTGACTTTAATGGGAAAAGTTTAAACTGCATGGTAAAGTAATTGCGGTTAGAGTTTCCTTCGTCTTCTCAGTCAAGTCGAGTCGAGTCGATTTTTTTTGGGTTGGCTGTTTTGCTTTATGTATGCACAGACACACAAGACAACCAACCCTTCCTCTGGAATAAGCCCACCATGCCGCCATTCCGCCATAGCACCATATTCATATAGCCACCAACTTGCTTTGTATAGGAAATTTTCCAGCGAAAAATAACATTTTGCCAGAGAATAATGGTAGAACGGGTAAATGGAGAAGAAGGAGAAGGAGGAGTGGGAGATAAAGAGGGGATGTTGCATCGCCAGACAGGAAATGTTTCGCGGCACAAAGTAAAAAAAAAAATTAATAAATTGGTTTTGATAGATTGTGAGGCTAAAAACTTTTCAACGTTCGTTGTGCGGGTGTGGCACTGCGCCGCGCCACGCCGGCCGCGCCGCCAATGGCGGGGATCACACAAAAAAAGTACTGAAAATATATGTATGTGCCCTCTAAAGTACTTTTGGAGGGAAGATTTGTGGTGGGGAGGGGGGTTTTGGAGGTAGATTGGAGTTAACCTTCTACGGCATGCTACTAAAAGGGGGTGGTTTATCAGAAATTCTCGGAGTCACAAAAAATAACAAACAACAACAGAATTGGATAAGACCGTATAAAACACAACACAACCTTTAAAGTTGCGACTTTTCATAAAGGGAAGCAGAGACTACAAGTATAGGAAGAGCCTGTATGAATGTGTGTATACTGTGGAGCTATGAAGATATGGAATGCTTATGTACGTTTTTGTGTTTTTTTATAGCCTACACAAAATATGCCTCATAAATAGGAAAGACTCTGCCTACCTTTCTAATTTTGATTTATTTTCCTAAAATCTCTATCGCCTAAGTTAATAATAATATGGCTTTTAGATTGGTTGCGTTCAGATTTTTGTATAGCATGAATATAATATATAAAAACACACATGATTCATTCGAGGAATGTTTTAAATAATGTCTATGACTGAGTAAAGTTATCTGATTAGTTAATTGGTTATGTCTGATATATATACATAAATATTTTTGGCGGGGAGTTCACCAGGACATACTACATAAGTTCACAATTTAATTATCTGAGCTATCTGAAGGGGTTATTTCAATATTGAAAAACCATTAAATTATAGTAAACAGCCTGAACTTTTCAGATAACCTTTTGATATGGTTTGGAATGTTGTAAAAGTGGTTCGAAAAAGGAAATAAAGAAATAAATTAATAAAATACAATCTTGATTTATCTCAACATAATCGGATGTTTGCCTTTTTTATAGGTCTTTCTCGGCCCAGACTTTTTGGCAATAATAATAAAAGTTGAATTTTGTTAGGTCTCTCACATCATTTTGGACTTCAAAGCGTAACTAATTTTTGTATGTAATATCGAACTTTAAAGTTAAAACACAATGTCAGGGTCAGAGACAGAAAAACAACGGCTAAAATTTTAAATATCAAAATGGGAGTAGAGCAAAGCACTTCACATTATTAATGTTGGGCTAAAAAAGAATCTCCATTGTTGACAGTAGATCCAAAAGTGAGCTCAAGGCCTACTGGGCATTACTCGAAGATCAAGTACTACGTTAACAAATTTTAAGAGAAATTCAAATGCCTATTTCGGCACGAGTACGATAACTTTGGCGCCAAGAAATAATAACGGTTTTTGGTAGAGAGGCTTAATACAAGCATTTTTTACTATGGGAGGGGGTCTATCTCCCCCCGTTCAGGCGGTAGGGGCAATTTAAAAAAATTATTATTTAAAATGGAAAAAAAATAATTAAAAAATAACGGTGATACTTGCAATTAAGTTTTATACATTTTTTTAAAGCCAACATTCTTTTTTATTAGCCAGTTTTTAATTTAAGTCAAAACTGTGCGTAGTTTTTGAAAAAATTAATTTTAAACTCAAATTTGAGTAAAAAAGGTTTAAAGTGTAATTTTTCAATACTTCAAGATTATCTACCATTGTTTTTATTTCAGAACTTATTGCTCTTATTTGTTTTTGATCAAAAACTGAAAACTAGATGATTTTATGTCTTTTAGTTTTTGAGAAAATTAAAAATAACCACAACTACTATTTTAATTTAATTCTTTTTTTTTTGCTTGAGTGGTCTTATTTTGATAGTAACAGTGCGAGTTTGGGTGTATGCAACAGTAATGTGTGTGCGAATTTGGGTGTATGCAACAGTGGGATCTGTAAGGGGGGGCATGCTGCCCACCTGCAACCCCCCTGCTTGGGAACACTATAGGATTTGGGGTGGGTGCAAGTTGGAGTGCGTGCAAAGGGGGGAGGGGGCACGGTTCGGTGGGTGCAAGATGGGGTGCATGCAAAGTTTCTTTTGCATTTAAATAAGCTGGATTTAAGAAAAATTAATTTACCCTAGGGGTATCTTAATCCATATTCGATTATTACTATCAAAATAAGACTACGTTAATACTTAAGCAAGAAAAAAGTAATTTAATTAAAATATTTATTTTGGTCATTTTCAATTTTCTCAAGAACTAGAAGACATAAAGTCATATAGTTTTCAGTTTTTGATCAAAAACAAACAAGAGCAATGAATTCTAAAAAAAAAACAGTAAATAATTTGAAAGTTTTGAAAAACTACACTTTAAACCTTTTTTTTAAATTTTGTTTGCATACATTTTTAGTTTAAAACAATTTTTTTCAAAAACTATGCATAGCTTTGACTTGATTTAAAAACAAGCTAATAGACAAAAATGTTGGCTTTAAAAAAAGGTATAATACTTAATTGTAAGTATTACCGTTATTTTTTAATTATTTTTTTTCCATTTAATGTACATATTTTTTAAATTGCCCCTACCGCCTAAACGGGGGGAGATAGACCCCCCTCCCATAGTAAAAAATGCTTGTTTTTAGCTGTTCTATACAAATCCGTCATTAAACTTTGTCGCCAAAGTTATCGTGCTCTCCCCCCTATTTCGATGGCATATTATTAACAAAAGTATTTAGGCAAAACAACGAAACATATAAAATATTGCGGTGACATTTTAGCGATGTAAAATTCTCTCTTCTACTTCTAGCTCATTTTCTTTTTTTATCCAATAATGCTCAAATAATTTTATTTAACTGAAGTTTTGGACGAATGAAGGCTTTTTAGGATACCTATAGTCAGATCAAAAGGGTTACAAATTTATGCCTTGATTTTTGGTAATCTGGGACTATTATTTACATAATAAATCAATAAATTAGGTTGCGCAACAGTCCATTGAGAACTATGGCCTAGTGACTTACAATGGAGGGGACCTACGGTTTTAAGCCGAATCCGAACGGCTATTTTGAGAAAGTTCTTTTCATGACAAGAATTACACGGAAAGAATTCTTAGATCATATCAAGAAAAATAAGCTACAAATCACGAAAAATGAATCCAGTTTTGGACCTTGGCGAAATAAGTAAATTGCTACTTTTTGTTTGCAATTTCATAAAATGAGCAAAATGAAGATATTGACATTCAAAAATCATATTTCACTACAATTGAGTAGCAATAATTCGGCCGAGGAAATCAAATATTTCAAACAGCGAATTGCAATTTGATATCAATTTGTATCAATTTAATGTTTGTTTTTATCGTAAATTTCAGCAGAAGTTTGTAGATTGAAATTGTTTTCTTGTAGATTATGATTCGTTTTTTTAAATACCTACACACACAAGTGGCAAATTTCAACCCTTGTTTTCTTAGACTGCGACAATATACATTAGTTTGCAAATGACAACCAATGTTTTGCTACTGCTTTTTTTTAAATTGCAACTTTTGAGTCGTAATTTGAAACAGGTGCAGTTTGGAAATGACAGTCACAGTTTTGATATTTAGTTATCTTTAAAACTTTAGTTATCGCAAAACAAGAATAATGAGTAGTCAAATTAAATTATTCCCCTAAAATAGTAGATTGCGACTCAAAAGTTGCAATTTACTTTCATTTCAACAAGCTCGAATTATAACTTTTGATAATAATTACCAAATTATAAAATTTTGTATTTTACGAAGATTTGAATGCTGAATTACAACTTTCTCATTCATTTTATAATAACCTAAAATTTAGCAATTAGTGATTTTTCAATTCTCTCCGTGTACTCTTGCATGATGTGTCAATTCCTCGCAAGAGGCAGTACCCGTAAAAAGAAACTTTAGATGGCACAGGCAGTAAGACCTCTGCCATGACAGTCCAACGCACTAACCTTCATTCCACGGGTATTACTGAGTACTAAAAGATGATTAGTATTCATCCTTAATTAAAAGTGCTACTCAGTAATGCACAAACTTAAGGAAACTTTTAATAAAGCTTTAAAGCAACATTTAATGTTTATTTTTAATAATTTTTCTGCTGAATGCAAATGTTCCATATATATTCCTCTAACAATTTTTTAAATTTAACAAAATAATTGATTTTGAGTGATGTTTTATAAGTAACTAAAGTTGAAGGACATCATTTATTTGGATATAAAATTTAATTGAATTATGTACATATTCAAAATCTAATTAGTTTGTTTGACTATTGAATCGGTGATTTATGGCATGTTGATTTGAAAGGTTTCAAGTTTTTATTTCATATTCATTACCTTAATACCGAAAAATTGTTGGTAAATCACAAATCCTTATTCGAAAACCGTTTATGACTTTCCAATGAGATAATCGATTTCCACAGCGGTATCCTGAGATAAATTTTTGAATACTCATTAACAGTTAATTGTTAACAAAAACTTCAAATTGATTTAATTAATTAAACAAAATTTTCTTGAGAAAAACCAAATTATCTTTGATGAAAACAATTGTACTTCTTCAGTAGTTGGAATATTACTTTTGTTGGTTTTTCTGGAAACAGAAAGTTATACAAAAGCTTATAATTTGAATGCAATTACTTTGAAGTAAAATCGTATTAAATTCTACTTAATCCATCTAATACTCGTAGTTTCGAATTCTTGAAATGATATCAAATTTTCATTTAAACAGAATTATGCACTTCCTAGAATTCAATGTATGTATAAATGTAGGACAGGTAGGTTTACGCTTTTGAAATCTTTGGAAACCACTACACCCAGAGAAAAACACCATCATAGATTTAAGTAAGAAAGTATTTAAAACTAAGTTGCTATAACTTTTGATTTATACACTTTAATTTAAATATGATCAACTTTGTTTTAAATAAGAAAAATGTTTGATTGATCAAAGTATAGTTAAACACCTTTGAATTAATGTTTTTCTATTTTGAAATGTAATAGAGTAAACTCAGAAAACTTGGTTGTTCATTTAAAGACGTTTGATATTAAATTCATTTACGTTTATTTTTGATATGAAAATAAATGCTCTTTGAATCAAAGTTGAAACTCATTACATTAAAGTGGCAACTCATTTGATTTTTGATATACACTACTACTATAAGATCTAGACAATAATTGTCTACCAACACCAATAATATTTTCTGCGAACACTCATGCTGAGGCGCGTACGCCAAGAAATGTGTTTCATTCAAAGGTGTTTCGATTTGAATCATATACATATGCACTTTAAACCAAAAGTAAAAATGAGACAAATCAAAGTTGTGATCCTTTGACTCGTGAACGATAACGGCAAACATTCTACAAGAATATCTCATATTATGCCGGTCGAGTAATTTATTTGCCATTCGCTTTAGTAACGTGGTTGTGAACAGTGCTTAATAGAAAATTTTAAAGTATGTAAGACAAATAAAATAAAATAATAAAATCTTTGTATAATGGTGTCATACATTAATAATAACATTCAGATAGTGGACGAAAGTCGCTCCATCGCCGCCGCCGCCGCCCCGTCGCCGTCGCTTGGTAGCGCGCTGTTCAACAATTTAATTATTGTCCCTATTATTTATCACTTAGAAAAAAAAAATATTACATACCGCTGCCTTCAATTTGTCGAAAGAGGATATCAATGAAATAATACCAGAGAGCTGAATTTCGAGAAAAATTATTCCTTTGGATAAAGAAGGAGGTGAGTTTATTTTTACTTAGACAAAATAAATAACGTTTTTCTAGTGTTCTTTAAAGGCTGTAGTTTATTATTTTATATGTAGGTATATTTTTAACACTATTTACAATAGGTACAACTTTCCTAAAAATCATTTATTTTACTTTAATAATCTCATTAATTTTATTTCAGTTTGGAGTTGACGACGAAACCCTTTCAGCGATTTATAAAGTAGCAAATTGGCAGTGCCAAAACTGCAACAATTCTGAAGCGGGCCCATCAACACCAACATCAAGTATAAATTCATTTTTTTAAAATTGTAAGTATACATACATAACATAATATTATGTATCTACATAATGTTTGTACTTCAGTTAAAATAAAATAAATTGTAATCCTACCTCTATTTAGCGTTTAGGATATTTTGAAACTTATAAATTCATCATCAAAAGAAAAGTCTTTGATCGAGTTCTATAAAAAGGGTAATCAGTTTGAAAACGCCTAAAGAGATGCCCTTATAGAAATCATTATTGAGGAGGCAAATTGTGCAAATCTGCAGTTGCTGGGTCTCCATTTAATTTATTTAAAATTCAAAATTTTCTTTGCGATGGTAAGCATGCATTTATAATTTCCTACGAAATAAATATAAAATCATTTCAACATTTTCAGTCCTTTGAAGTTGGGCAAAAAATGTCAAAATTGCTTCTGAAAGACATTGAAGTCTTTACAAGCCCTCCGTTTTATTTATATCAAATAAATAATGCTAAGACATATGTACGAAATAAATATTTATAAGTTATGTTATTAACTTAGTTTATAAAAAGAAGTTTATCAATGTTACATAAAACTTATATGTATATCGTAACCTTATACACAATAAATCATGTTGAAGAAAATTATTGTTTTTTTTTTCAATTTTTTGATAAAGGTATTATTTAAAGACAAATATAATATGTACATATATTTGATATTCTGAAATTGAAGCTTCATAATTCAACATTGCAGCTTTAGTGCCGATTGCTTCAAAAAATTATATGGTAATGTATACAAAGTTTTTAGTATGTATAGTTAAAAAAATCAATTGATATAATGTGAAAATGACTTTAAATCCCTGAATTTTTATATTGTTTTTAATTAAATTATTCTCGATACCTATTTACTATAAGCATAAAGCGTGTTTAAAATGAATTGATATTTTTTTGAATCAAATGCGGATCATATTTAAAACAATGATAGAGCACTTTAATTTAATGTTTAATTTAATGTAAATATGTTTCAAAATGATTTATTTCCGATACCTATTTACTTTGAGAACAAAGCGTGTTTAAAATGAATTCATATTTTATTGAATCAAATGCGGATCGTATTTAAAACAATGATCGAGCACTTTAATTTAATGTTGACTAGTAATTAATGTAAATATGTTTCGAAATGATTTATTTCCGATACCTATTTACTTTGAGAACAAAGCGTGTTTAAAATGAATTCATATTTTATTGAATCAAATGCGGATCGTATTTAAAACTATAATGCTACCACTTTAAATCATATTGGTTTCAAATTTGATTTAAAATGAAGTAGGGAATCACTTTTCATTGATGAACAACTTTGATTTAAATATTTTCGGCATTAGAGCCAAATCATATTGATTTTACTTTGATTCAAAGTAGTTTTTTTTTGATTTTACGTGGTTTTTTCTCTGGGTGTATAAATTCTATATTAGAGTGAGTTTATTTCTTGAATTCCTGATTCAAAAAATACATTTTATAACTATTATCTAGTACCTTAACTTTTATGCACAGCTTCACGATAACATCCAATTTAAGACTTATGATTAAATTTATAAAAATGCAGTCCTTTTAAAAATTACCTTCGCAACGAAAAAAAGCAAAAAAACAACTGAGAAATCATTCCAATTTGACTATAAATACATTGCCCAGTCTGTTTCGGCCTTGAGCGAAATCCTTAATTTTATAGGATAATGAAAGGCAACAACAAAATAAAACATAAATTGAAAAACATTCTTTCAGCGCCAAAATGATTATATACCTACTATAAAAAGCAATAACTGAGTAACCAAAATTTTCCATCAGACTTGCAAACCAAAATCGATTGACCTAGTTTTTGAAGGCTGCTTTATGACGAATAGATCGGTATATACTGAGCATCAGCCATCTTTGTTCCATCCAAAGAACTTTAACCTCAAAAATTGTAAAAAAAAATTAAATAATAAAAGTAGTAAGTGACCACCATCACATCAGGTATGTAGGGTAGGGTAGGGTAGGGCTGGAACTCGTACTCTACTTGGTTTTATATGTAGAAAACTACATTTTTTGGTTCCAGAGTCTGTATACTTAAAAACTTAAATACTTAAGGCCAATGGTATCTTCCATTAATGGGTGTAGAATGGATTTTTTGTTATTTTCTCTTTAAGTGAGTTGAGCTGAGTGTGTGTGCAAGTGTGAGTGTGTTGTCAGGCTGTCGGCCACATATATTCAGTACAAAAAAGGTATGCTCCTCTGCTATGGAGTTCGTAAATTTAATCGTTGCCAAACCAAAGTCATTTACTCGCCCACTGAGTGCCGATGTGCGAACACTCTTGCTTCATCTATCCATGCCTTACGAATTCTTTGTCCTTTTGCACATAAACCGACAAACCAGGATCCCTATCAAATTCCTTTAACCGTCATCGATTTTGTGTCAAAAAAGACGAACGATTGCAGCAGCATCAGCAGTAGCAGTAGCAGTATAACAGACCCAGCCAGCCAGCGCTTCCGAGTTAAACCCACCGTGCTTCCAATGGACTTAAGAAGAATAATGAATGGTGGTTTGGAAGGACATAGAATGGCGAGTATCTCCCATTTTACAGGATACATCTTCCTGGTGGAGCAACAAAAAAGGAAATATTTCGATAGTCCTCATACTATGTAGGTACTTCTTCCTAGATATACCTAGTGCTCTGCTTTTACTGCTTTTGGTTGTTGTGATGGGGATTGGGATTCTTTTGCAGTAGAATCCTTTTATCCAAAGGAACACAAACAACGATGACGGCCACGGTGGATGGCGTTGGCGACTTTGGTGGTGGCGGCGACGATGACGACAACGGTAGCGATGATGATGCAATTGCGATAAGGTGCATCCTTTTTTGCATTGCTCAAGCTTAAGGATGCACCAACAATCACACTTTCTCACACACATACACTTATAGCCAGCCATTCATGATCCGAAATAAAATGAAGCAATTTTTTGTCCTTTTCGTTGGTGGTAGCAGCGATTCTTTTCTATTTATCAAGCTATTGTCTGTTTGCTATTGCACAGGATGTTTACGCCAATTTTGTTCTATTGTTGCCAGGACACTCCAAGGGTAACTCTTATATTCTCTGTTATCTGCTTCTGGAGTTTTTGGATGAAAAGTAGAGAGGGTGGGTACTTTTATTCCTTTCGGTCATTTTAATCAATAAGTGTGTGCGAAAACGAAAATATACATATGTATATGTATGTACGTATATAGGTGGAAGAGTATGTTCTTTAAATTTATTTTCTATATATGTATGTCTCTAGGTTGTTTTGTCGGTTAAAAATGCTCGAAATTCCTTTGCAGTGCTCATTTATATGTGTGAAGGAGTGCAGCAGCAGTAGCAATTTAGTTTAGCAACAGCTACATATATACAACTACAACAACAGCACCTTGCATTTCTATATGTGCATTAGACAAACACACACTGGCATTCTTCAGAAAAATAATTGTCGCCATGAATTGCATTCCTCATTCTGATGGCAGAGATAGAGAGTTTAATGGGGAATGCCTTCTGCTTCCTTACATAATGCTCCGGTTCAACACATAATGTACATACATATATATATATGTCTATAAAACACATAATACATACATATATATACATATAGACATACCTATCTATATATGCAATTGAGGTGGGGGTGGATGGAGTTATAGAGTTTATCTAAGAGAATGCACATATGCACATTGCACACACAACAATAAACGCTGAAGAAGCCATCAGGCAGGGTGCAAATGAAAGGACGATTTAGTTGCTTGCAATTCCTTTCTCCATACATACATATGCATACGATCGTATTTGTCGTCATCGTCACAAGGATTATGCGGCAAGTGTGTGGTGCATGGAATGGTGTGGTCTCTCTATGTATTGTGTGGGTGTAATCAGCATGTATGCAGCAGCAGAATCAGAATCAGTAGAGATTTTGTTCTAAAAATTAATCCTTTGTTCGAGCACTTTTGGTGGTTTTAGTGTTTTTAATTGTTCGTTTGCTCAGATTGAATAGTTTTCGGCAGCCAGTTTTGTGTGTCCTTGGATCTTGGAATTGCATTTTTGTTCTTCTCTTTTTAAAAAAATTGTTTTTCATTTCTCTTTTCTTTATATTCTTATTTTTTTTTTTTTTTTGGGAACGTAGAAGATTTGTTCATTTTCTGATTTTAAGTAAATTAGTCAAAACGAGGGCGGGTGGTTCGGTTGCGGTAGAGAAATGATTTAAGTTTCAAGGTTTTGGTAAAAGAGGCATTTAAGATTTAAGGAAGAAATTATAAAGTTTTTCCATTATTTGAAAAGCTATTCGGATAATGAACATCATTTAAAAATTTAAAGTTATTATAATTTCAACAAGGTTAGGGTATTATCTATAAATAGGTATTATATTAATTTTTAAAGGTGTTTTTCTTATTTCGAAGTTTAATTTAAACGAATAGTTTAATAGTTTCGTAAGCTTTTTCATTACATAATAATGTAGGTGACAATTGGGGTTAATTCTTATGAAAAATCAAAAAAAGTATTTTTGTATTCCATTAGATTTGGATTTATCATATTTTTTAAGATATAATAAGAAC
This sequence comes from Eupeodes latifasciatus, assembly GCA_920104205.1. Classification (NCBI taxonomy): domain Eukaryota; kingdom Metazoa; phylum Arthropoda; class Insecta; order Diptera; family Syrphidae; genus Eupeodes; species Eupeodes latifasciatus. The sequence goes on along the minus strand of OV049926.1, from coordinate 62,667,457 downwards.
TTAATAGCCTACTATGAAAAAGATGTAATGCTATCAGAATGAACTCTTTAAACTTTAGAAATCCAATACAAGAAACATACTTATTTTATATTCTAATTTTGTGTTAATGATTTGATGGTTCTGTTAACAGCGAAAAGCAGACACAATTAACGTGGTATCTAGTCTTAAGGTTAATAAACAACAAATAGAAATATTTTGTAATTGTTAAAATGCAATATTTTTAAATGTCACACATTATTTTATAAGTATGTATTACCACAAGAAAAAACCTCATTAATACATTCATTTGTACAAATTGCGAAAAAATGTCAAAAACTTGTTCAAATACTCAGCACACTTTTAAAAAGTGTCATTAACGCTATGAACAAGTCGTTACTTTTAGTTTGTTGTGAATGTAAGTGTGTAAAATACCACATAAAGCACCCACAATGCTATGTCCTGCCAAATGGCGAGTTCCAGTTAAATTAAAGTTACATAATCGAAAAACAACAACAAAACAACCATAATAATTTCCGCTTGTCGCAAATTTTTAATTGCTTCACAGCCATCGGCCTTTAAACTACAGTTCTACCTACATATTATGAAACCTTATACATACATCTGTACATATGTATTATACAATTTATAGTACGTCTGCATTGTGAAAAACAAAACGATGAAAATTTGTAGTAATTATGTATTATTATTATTATTTATGTAATCATAAATTAATTCGACTGATTGATTTTGGAATGTTGAAACTTGTCATTGGAATGTACATTGGGTCTGTATGACTGTATGTATTTATATATGTATATAAATTTATAAAATTTTAACATAAATATTTGCAAATGCCGCAATTTCAAAATGCCATATTATACCAAGATATAAATTGCTGATGCAATTTTGTTGAATTATATAATAAGGATATTTTTGTTTTGAGCCTGCGGATGTGGGTTACGAAAAAAGAAGTGTGTGTCAGGGGTCACGAGGGCGGCAGTACAATTAGTATAATTATGTATACGTCATAAAAAGTGCGACAAATATTTTGTCTCAGGTTTGATTTTAAAATATTTCAAATATAAATAAACGCATTAAATAAATCGTTATACCTAATAAAAAAAACATACCATGAACATTGAACACTCATATGAAATAAAAGGAAGAAGAAATACTCTTAAAAAATCTATTAAAAAGTGAGTATACGCCCAATGAACTATTTTGGTTTATGGCTCAAAAGAAAATTATCAGTACCGAATCCCCAAGTACCTCAAATTTATTGTCTTCCAAAGTTACACAAAACAGGTGACAGACCAATTGTAAGCAGCATTTCTTCTCCTTCGTATTTTTTAGCAAAGTGGTAAGTAAACGAAATAAGACAACTGCCCCCAATAAAAAGTCTCTCTGTGAAAAATTCTTTCGATTTTGTTAAAAAAGTGCAAAATGAAATCATTCTAGAAGATGAAATGTTAGTGTCATTTGATGTCGTGTCTCTGTTCCCCAGCATTCCGGTTCAAATCGCACTCGTGGAATTTGAAAAGTATCTTGATTTGATTGACATCCCATCCGTGAAAAAGGTGTGTTTTTTAAATGTTGCAAAAATGTGTATGGAACAAAACTTTTTCCAATTTAGAGGAAAGTTTTATAAAGTTGAAAAAGGAACAAATATGGGAAATCCATTGAGTCCATTAGTGTCCGAACTTTTTATGTCAGCTTTCGAGATTAATTTACAAAATCAACAACTCTTGCCACGTTTTTGGTGTCGGTATGTAGATGATGTGTTTTCCATTGTGAAAAAAGATAAAGTAGATAGTACATTGAAAGTCTTAAACGAACAATTTGATTCCATAAAATTTACAATTGAAACAGAACGAAATAGAAAGATCTGTTTTCTAGATCTAGAATTAAAAATAAATTCGCAAAATAAAATAGATATATCGGTTTACCACAAGCCAACAAGTACCCTCCGCTTCATAACAAATGACTCACATTGTCCAATCCAACATAAACTCGCAGCCTTCCATTCCCTAACACATAGATTGTGCAAACTTCCACTATCTGCTTCAAGCTATAAATCAGAATATGAATACATCAAAAAAGTAGCAGATATGAACGGTTATAGCGATAAATTAGTTGACAAACTAATTTTAAAACATTCGGAAAAAATTAAAAAATCGAATTTGTCAACATTGTTTTCACAAAACAATGAAAAAAGTGAAGTGAAACGTGCATCGATGTGCTATGTGCCGGAAATTACAAACAAAATTTCCAAAAACTTTAATGACCACAACATTGACCTTGTGTTCTCGAGCAAAAACAAACTTAAAAATCTACTCGGCTCAACGAAAGACAAAGTAGATAAATTTAAAAAATCCGGCATTTATGCAATAAAATGTGAAGATTGTGACAGAGTTTATTACGGCCAAACAAAACGTACAATTGAAAAAAGGTTTAAAGAACATAACTCCTACATTAAACTAAATAAACCCCAGTGTTCAGCGATTGCAGAACATGCATTAAAACATAATCGCTCAGAATTAAACATAAATAATCTCAGTGTTAAGAAACAAATATCAGATGAGAGAAAATTAGATGCATATGAAAGTTTTTTCATACAAAAAGACAATAATGCGATCAATGCTGATAACGGCAAACTTATTTTCTCTCATCTAACATCATATCAACAAGATGCTGCATAATCTGGACCAGTCGTGATGCTGATGATGGACTGCAAGCAGTCCGAAATGCATTCAGGTTCGTGTTTTTAATCGTTATTCGTCTCGTTAATTCAATGTCTACGTGCGTTTATATATATATGTGTATCGTGAACATCGTAATTTTCGTCGTTTAACAAATTTAAAACAAAAAGTGTGAAAACAATAAGGTGTTTTTTTTTTTTTTTTTTTTTTTTATATTGTCTTATTTTACTATCGGTTTTCACGTGTTCTCTTTTATTTATTTATTATATTGTTAAATTATCATTTTTAGAGAAAATAAATTTATTGGATATATGTACATATATTACGACAGAGACAGTTTTGTATGGCCACAGTTTTTGAAGAACAAAAAGAAATTACAGAAAATGATCCTTTTAGGTTAAATCCGTTCACTGATTTTGCACAAGTTGGTGCATTTTTGTAGAATTCTAATTTTCATCAAAAACTATTTTTGCTGTTCAACTTTTTACCTTAACATTGACAAATTAATTATAAACCTATAACAAAAATAAAACTTTGTAAACGGTATTTGCCTTCATATCCTTGTTTATAGAAGAGCCTTTGATTGTTATTAGTAGGTAATACAACAAAGAACAAATATTACCAATATTTATTTTAGAGGATATTCGAAAAATAAAATTGATATGAAATTTTACTATTCCCATATGACCAAAGAAAAACAAAATTTAAATCATTCTGTAGTTCATAGAGGGCACTCAACTTGAAAGTAGGCGACCACTGCTATGTTGGGTGGGATATGTGAAAAGGGAAAACATCACCTCTGGTCATCTGGTATCATTTTTTTCTGATAAGTATTTATTTTTTTTATTTTTTACTGAAATGCTGATTTGATGCATTCATTGAATTTGCAATTACATTCCAATTGTTATGCTAAACAAGTGATACGCAGTAAATGTTAATTAAAAGCGAAATGGAAAACTTTTTTATTTTGCTTTCTGTTTGAGGTTTATGTTATTTATGTGGATTGTTATTATTTTATTGTCTGGTATTTGTTTGTTTGTATTATAGTGGTGAATATAAAAATTTTAAATTAAATTTTAATTTATTGGTTAGTAGATTTTTTTAAAATTGTCTGTTGGTAATAGAAATAAAGGAGTTGACAAAAAAGGTTTAGTTTAATATGTTTCTCGTTAATAATAGTAAAATGATTTGAAAATGTAAATATTGATAAAAAATGCTGAATGAACAGATATTTCGAAAAAGTGAATAGAGGAGAGTTTGTAAAAAGTATTAACTTCAACAACACATAGGATAAGCCAAAATTTGTAAGGTTTATTTTACCCAATCAAGGTTTTGGACTTTTTAAACGGTCATTGTTTGCTGCTGCTGCTGCTGCTGGCATGAAAGAAGGTTACAATTCATACCGAAATATTTAATGTTAAAAAATAAAAAAAGGCTTTAGATAAGAAGATACTAAAAGTTATTACAATCGTCTTCTACAACATATTGCTGGAAATTATACATAAATCATAACAATGACACCAGGAAAGGAAAATAGTGGGTTAAATCGTTGTTTTTTATGACTCTTTTCCTGCAGGTTCTTATGTATAACACAGGTTACGACAACTAATTGACTTTGACAAATACTGTAGACCAATAAATTTGTTTCGAAAGCATCTATGGTACATATAGGCTGAAATGGTTGGGATATGTTGAGGGCAATAGGCTCTCAAATGAGAACGAATTATAGTTTGGTAAGGACCAAGATGAAACACAAAGATGAGTAAAAAGAAATCACCCATAGAAATATGAGACGTTTAGATAAGGACCAAACTAGCCTGTTGATAATTTATCTAGCAAAACAACTTGTTTTCCAAATTGTTTTTCATCACGTAAATTATTTAAGCTAGCATAAACGTCTACTACCTTGAATTTAATTTATTATTTGTCTTCAGAATGTAATAAAGCTTTTTAAAAACTCGATTTAATAACAAACACCTAACTTAAATAGTTAAGAAAACATTTAATTAAAACCCACAAAAATGCAATCGACTTATTTTGTCAGTGTAAGTGTGTGTGTTTAAACTGTTTTAGGACACATATTAAAGGAATTATTGTTGTTCAATTATTTAGTGTGCCACTACGCCGACCACAACGATTACCCGACCCTATGACCCGGACAAATTCTCAAATACCCATTGTTACGACCAACTCAACCCAACCCCAACCAAACCCCTCCATTTATTTACTGTCGAAATTCGATTCGACGAAAAGTAATTGTTTCTCAAATAATTAAGTAAAACATCGTCGTCGGTGTGTCGGTTATATACACACCACAAAAACTGCCACGTCGCGCGGTTGAAAGTGAACATAAAATTATGGCCAGCGGCGACAACAAGAACGAAGACGATGACGATGACGCCGACAACGACAACGACAAAGACGACGACGACGGTATGTTACCGGTAATGTTGAGTCAACCAACCCTACTTCCTGACATTCTCTTTCTCATTCGAGACTTTTTGCTTACCTCTTTTACTCCCTCGCCCTGAATTGTCGAAATAAACGAGCTGCCATGTTAATTGCGTCATAGTCAAGGAAATCCCAGCCCGTGATTGAGCAGTAATGTTGATGGTTATTGGAAAAGTTCAGTTATATTAGGCTGCGTGAATTCTTACGCGATTTGAGTGTGTGTACGTGAGCCACAGAATAAGAAACTTTCAAACCAACGACGAACGGTGACGACGGCAACGGCAAAGGCAAAGGCAACGATTTAAGGGTGTGCTACCCTTTCAGGAAATTGCACCAGCAGACAAATTAATAGCAAAGTTCGATGGGCTAACACATCAGCAAAGGGGGCAACCAGTATAGAAGCGAGTGATTTCGAGTAATGACTTGGGGTTTAAATTAAACACAGCACTCTCCCATCCTTTTTTACGAGAATACATGTAGCTATCTATACAATAATAGATAGATATAGAGTGAAAGCGAGAAAGAAAGGGGGTATGGGTAAAAAAGGATGCTTGCTTGGAACGACATCACTGGCGTGTCTTAAACATGAATTTATTTGTATGGCAAGAGAATATTACTGAAGGACAAAGTTAACGGAAATTTATGAAGCATTTTCTTAATTGCACTTCCCCGAAGAAATAATTTATTTAAACGACATGCACACCTTTGAGTGTTATAAATGTCTTGGGATCCTTTCGTTTATATAATACACCTTCTCTCTATACTATATCCACATATATTTCTATGTTTAGTGTAGTGTAGTGTAGCCAGGTAAGACATGGTATAGGTACTATAACTCTATACATTTCTGACATTTTTGCCACTTGGCCTTCGCAACTATCTATACGTTTGGTATTTCTTTCTTCACAGGGTGCCTTTCTCTTAACTCTCCATAATTATGTAATTCAACAATACTTCTAAACAATAATATTTGACAGCTCTCATTCAAAATTCCAAAGTAGTAATTATGTACGTAAGGGTTTTACTTATTTTTCCAGTGGTATATCCGTAATTTGTTTGTCTAATCAAAGGTTTGTTTTTATTTTCTGATCTGACCTATCTAATAAATTTCTGTCATGATTGCAAGCCAATCTTTCAAAAAATTTACATTTTAATTTAACTGAAACACCCTCTATTGCCCAGCTGCAAGGCGGCCATAAGTTGTGTGCAAAATAGTTACACGGCTTTTGGAGAGTTGTTGTACCATTGCGTCTCTGTACAATGTTATACCTACGCTTCGCTTCTTCTTCGAAACTACCGGAAGGAAGATAGTGAGCCGGTAATGGTACGTTTGGTGTGTTGCTTCCAAGTGACATTTTAATTATAACACAGTTAAATTTGCAAGAGTGCTGTATCCTAATTTTGATTTCTTGGGGACACGAAGTCGAGGCCAGAAAGAAAGGTTAAAACAAAACAAAAATTAAAAAAAAAGGAAAAAACAGACGTAAAAAATTCGGGAATCGAATTAAAATTAAAACAAAAATGTCTTTTAAAACTTGTCCGAGTTTTCTGTCTCCGGGAAGAGAAAGTTTTGAAGCATCTTTTTTTTATTTCTACACTTGTGGAGCTTACTCGCACCATCATCGAGAATCTTCCTTGTAAAAAGTCTTTTAAATTGTTGTTTTTTTTTTTTAGTTCTTTACCGATGGAGAAGATAAAAATTGAAGGGTACCTACAGCAGAGTGAGTTTGGCGACTTCTCCTCCAGAACGACGAAGACGACGACGTTATACTGATGCTATTATTCGAACACTTGAGATGGTAAGCAGTCGAAAAAGTTTTCTCCTGGAAGGGGGAGAGGCAGGGTGGTAGAATTAAGGCTGAACACCAAGCATAAATATACATAGATGGCGGTAGGAGTATCGTTGACGAAGAATGTTCTTCATCATATACACAAAAGTATAGAACTTATAAAAAGTTTTTCGCTGAAAATTTGTTTGCTCCTTCGGCTTCGATTCGCTTTCGCGTCAAAGTCAATGCACAAGCGTCTTCGTCGTATTGGAGTCGTCTTTTTTTAACGGGGTTTTCCTTCAAATTTCCTTCGGTTTTTCCAATTTTTTTTTCTATCTATTTTTCTTATCAAACCATTATCACTAGTTTCCTTGGTATGAAATGAAAATGGCTATGAATATGTAGTCAAAAATTTTTGTTTTTTATAGTTTATTTTTAAAACTTTTTTTTTTGTTGTAGTTGTATGTAAGTAACTATCCCGTTTTCATTGAGTTTTGCCTTTTTAAGAGTTAAGTAGTTTAAGTTTGTTTTGTAATTTGATATGCATAAGAGTTGTTTTATAAGGATGACACTGGCAGAGCTAAGCGAATTTTTACAACAAGTGATCTGGAAATTGATTTGAAAGACAAAACGGAAGAGTTTAAAGTTTATTTGAATTTGAATTTTCTTTTTATTTAATTTCGAAAATTCCTAGGGAATTGTTTTTTTTTTACTCAACTTGGGGCTTTAACTTAAATTTCTCTATAAATAAAGTTTTGATTTTGAAATGCGATACAAATTTTATTTCTTAATAAAGTTAATTTAAGTAAAGTTTTCATTTGTTTTCTTTTTTTTTTTAATTATAATTTATGTTAAAATAAGTTCAGTGACATGAATTTTTAGTAAAGGACTTGTAAAGCCATTGTTCAAATACCTCATAATTCTGCTATCTTTATTCAAGAAGTGATTTTTTTTTTATTTTTAGAACCATACAATTACTGTTTTAAATTAAGAAAAAAATTAGTAGACAGGAAAAAGTTTGATGGAAATTGAATATTATATTTGTTGTAATGGTAGTTTATCTACATTCGCATATATTTCGAATCCAAGTGTTTTCTTCCAGCTTTTTCAAATATATTTTCCCAAAGCAGAATTTCTTCAAAATCCATTTATGTATATCTGAATAAATTTTTAATTTTTCAAGAACTAAAGCTTATTATTTACGGTACCCCAAGAAGATTAAGGCAAGTGTTTCTTGAATGCAAACAAAATAAGAATCTAGAAAATATTTTTTAAGAAAAGGGTTATCCCGATTTTCTCTTAGAATTTTATTTTAAGATTTTTTGAAAAAGATTTTAATCATTGATTCTCATATATTTAAAGGAATAGAATAATACATATCAACTAATACCCATAAATTAAACAGCAATTGCAATATTCAGATAGATAAATATAGGGAAAGATATAAATTTCAGTCTTTGCACGGCCTCCACTGTCACATTAAAATCTTTATTTATAGAGTTCTCCTATCGAAGGTGACACTGCGTTGCGTACCTCTCTATATATAAATATGTAGGTAGGTTCAAGGACCTTTCCATACTTCAAACAACCCCACCGCGCTTTCCCTTAAATATAATATAATCACGAAATTTAAACTGCGAACATTTATATTTATTGCAGTTGGTTTTGTGAAAAACAATACGCAATTGTTAACGCACCCTAATTGCTCCACAAAACAAACCCTTAGGTTTCACACTCTAACTTTATAGTATTCTCCAGTTTGTATTTTGGAACAATCAAATTAAAAAAAAAACAAGCATTAAGACAAAAGAAAAACGATTCGACTTAAATGCTTACCGAAGTATGGCGTAATGAATAGGAAAAGTTTTTTTTTTTTTTTAAATATCCACAATTGGTATTTCAAGCAACCTCACAGAAAGTGGTTTTGAAAAACGTCGTTGTTGTTTTCAACTTAAGTAATTCAGTTTAATTTACGGTCGAAGCGTTAATGCGACGTTTTTGTGTGTTCGGTTGAGTGTATGTGTCTATTTTCTATTGTCTACACTTCTATATAAAGTTTAACTGTCAAATCTGTTAAAACAGGCATTTACACTCCCAAAAGGTTTTTCGAAACTTCCGATTTACATTAATTAAAAAACAAAAATAAAAAACGAAAATAAGAAATACGTGAACAAAAAACTGTAATTCCAAAATGTCTGGCATTGATTTCAATCCGTGTGAACGTTTGCTGTTATAATGTGAAGGGTTTGCTTGAACTATATCTCTTTACTTTTGGACACACTCCGACGAAGCAACAAATCAGTTTATAACTTTTTGGGGGCACCATATACACCACGCATATTTGGAACAGAAACGATTTACCACCAAAAAGTATACCATACCCTCTCGACTTTCCCATCTCGCAACACTTGGTCGTCCTTTCAAGATTTATCTTGTTTTTATTTTACATCCTGAAAAAGATGAAGGGAGGATGCGAACGGGTATTGCGTTGGAGGCAAAGCAAAGTCAAGCTGACTGAGAAGCAAGACCTCTGTGATTTATAACCAAACACTTTTCGCAAATTTTTCGTTCGTCCTGGATGGAGCAGGAGGGGATGTTTGTTGAAATTTACTAATATTCACATTGAAAGTTTGTACTTAGGGTGCAAATCGACCATCTGGGCTAGCTGCGAGTATAGAGAGATTCAACGAAGGGAAAACGAGTATGAAAGTTGAAAATCTCAGCTACTCTTGTTGGCAGTAATGAAGTTGCAAGCGTTGCTAAAATCTGAAGTCAAGTGGTTTTAGTGTTTTTGACTTGAAGCAGTGGCAGCGGTTAAGGTTACCATCAGAGCAGGTCTTACACACAGCTCTGGTGTATTTTTATGTTCATACATATAGACAGTACAATCATATACACTACCTACCCACTGATGGAAAAATAATGACTTTTAGGTTTATTGTTGTTTTTGTTTTTTGTAATATTTTTGGTAAAATTTTCATATTTTTCGTATCGATCTGGAGGACTTATTTTGTAAACATGTGAAATGTATATGTTGTAATACCTTACATCTCGATTTAAAAGTTATAATGCAAATAGCTTCGAAACAATATTTTCCTCACAACAAAATAATTTCGATAATAAAATTAATGCAAGCTGACACTAAAAGTTGAATGAATGTAGATTAATCAAAAAAAGTTTATCTTACCTGCAAAATAGGCCAACATGGCTGTAAGGACGACTGCTAATAATATTAAGGCGATACTCAAACATTTCCAGGAACATCTGTGCTGGCACCGTTTATCTATGTGAAACCTGAAAAACAAAAAAAGAATACAATTTTAGTTCCTTATTTTTAAGTAAAATGTATAGTTTTAAAATATTCACATAAATACATAAGAAATTCGAACTGAAAAATACTACATTATTTGTATTGTGTTTTTCAATTGAATACAAATAGCTTGCAAAATCTGAAGATTAAAGCGGTCCCTTGGCTATCAATATAATTGTGCAATATTTGATATTGCACAATATTATTGAGAGTCTAGGGCTCATATTGAAGGGTTGTGCAATATATTGTACAGAATCAAAATCCTTTTGATATTTATTGTGCAACCAAATTTATTGTATAGTCTGTGGATGTGTTTGCACAATATTTTGTCATTTGTTTTGAAGTTTCATAATGATAACATCTCCCTGAATTAAATTAAGCAAGAAATCGTAGTGTAATTGACAAACGCTGGGAAGGGGCATCTCGCAATTTGGTATTTTTCTTTATAATTATAGGCGTAATCATTTCAAACAGTTCATTATAAAATCCATCGTCCATTCTCAGGAAATTTCTAAAATCATTGGGTTCGCTCAAAGCCAGGGCATTTAATAAATTTTGATGAGTAAACACGTTTCGTTTTTTTTACCAGTCCTTCATCCATCTGCGTTTTTTTTTTTTTTTTCAATTCAATTCAATTCAATTTTATTTATATTTCAAAGCTTTTACATTATTTTGGTATCTGCAAAGCCTTATGGGCTTGTCTGCAGAAGACTGTGTACAAAAGTTTATAGGTTTTGTTTTGAGTTCTTACTAAAATTAAGTCTTATCATTTTTTTTTTTTAAGTTTGACTGAAATAAAAAAAAATAACTTTTTTCAGCAAAAGCTTTTTTGACAAAGTCCGAAATTCTAGGGGAAGCTCGTTAAATACTGTTGGGATTGCTACTTCTATTGCTTTAGGTTTCTTTTACTGGTGTTGACAATTTGTTGGGTAGCAGGTTTGATGAAAATGAAAATTAGATATCACTTCTAGTTTGTACATCTGCAGTATAGTTAGCAATTTGACATCATTATCGATTGGCCGCCTGTTATATTGTTGTCCTAATGTAGCCCGATATATAATTTTTTGTAATTTTAGGTGTACATTTTCGAGGCAGGTAAGTTGAGGCGCCCTTCCCCACGCAAGTATACCATATCTAAGGTGAGATTCAACTAATCCAAAGTAGCTTTGCCGCAAGACCTCTGGTGGGCAATGATAACTAAGATGGAAAAGAGCATATGCAGTTTGCTGTAGTTTCTTAGTTAACGCTCTGATGTGGTAACTCCATTTAAGATTGTAGTCAACTATAACTCCAATTTATAAGTTGAAACATTTTCTATCAAAGCCAGGCAGCTGTCTTCTTTTTGTAGATCAAGGTGATTCATTGTTCTATGCAAACACTGAACTTCGTGTACTTTTATTTTTATTTTATGTTTTAAAATGTGTGGTGGATTAATATTCATGAATTTAGTTTTTTGTGCATTAATTATCAACCCATGATCATGGCACCATGTAGTGACAGCATCAAATTCCTTTTGCATTATTTCCTCTGCTATTTCAACGTTTCGGTGGCTCACTACAATCGCAGTATCATCGGCATATGCATATCCCGTACCATGTGTTAGAACTGAGAGCAAGTCATTTACTTATGTTATAAATAGCAGTGGCCCTAACTTTGATCCTTGTGGGACTCCATACGCAATTTCTTCTTCTGTGATACATTTTCCCATGATTTTAACTTTGAACTTTCTTTCTTCAAGATAGTTTTCAAACCAATTCAGCGAGGAACCTCGTACTCCAACTTTTTCCAACTGCCTTAAAATATTTTTGTGACTTAGGGTATCGAAAGCTTTTTTAAAGTCAATAAATACCACTATTGAGTTCTGGTTTTTATCCAGATTTGTATATAACTTATTTGTAAAGTCTCCAAGCAGTCTGTTGATACTCTTGTTTTTTCGGAATTCAAACTGGTTCTTTTCTAGAAGCTTATACTTCTCTAAATAGTTGTATAATCTTTTCGAAACCACTTCTTCAAGAACCTTATCTATCGATGAAAGAATGGATATTGGCCTATAATTACTTATTTCACTTTTCTTAATGAAATAGCAAGAGCGATTGCCACACAACAATAATCCATATCATCGAGCATGATGTTGAAGCACAAAAAAAGAACTGTCAAATGATTTATTGTGCGAAATATTGTTTAGTATGGGGTACCAGTCAATAATATTGTTCAATATATTGTTCAATAATATTGATAGTCTAGGGACCGCTTAATAAATAATTTAAACTAATAACAGTGGTGTGTTAAAAAGATTTTCTCTTTCGTTAATTGATGAGGGAAAGTAAAGAGTACAGGGACGAAACGCTAACAAAACCCATTTTTGAGGGACTTTTAGGACGTACAGCTATTTTGAATTAAAAAACTAAATTATTTTCTTTCATTAATCTTATTGAAAGTTCACTATGGCGTATGTGGAACATTTTTTAACAATAATTGGAATTATTTGTTTAACTTCTTTTCTTGTCAGGAATAAATCGTAAATTAAATGTGGTTTTGAATTGATTTTATAATTTAAATACAAAGACTTAAATTTATTATTAATGAGAAGAGAAAAAAGATCCAATCAAATCATTTAACATTGATTTTTGTAAAAAAAAAACTTCCAATAAATGTTTTTAAAAAATTAACCAATTTTATATTTTTTGTATAAAAATGAATATATTATTCGGTCATAATATATTTTGGTTTGAAATCAATGTTTACCACTTTTTAGTTGTATATTTTGTAATAAGATTTTTTAAAAACTTTTACTTAATGTCGAGAATGTCAACGTCGCGTCATCGTTTAGAATTATTCTAAAAATATCATCAAATTTGTGTGTTATATATTCGAACTAAAAATCATTTTATTTGTCTTTTTTTTAATTCAAAAATTCAAACAATTAAGTATTGTAAAATTCAGTTAAACTCAAAAGCATGAATAATTCATGTTTCTAAAAACAATTACATTTTTGTAAAAGTCCTTTCCAGCTCGATGTAATATTATTAACTTCCCATAGGAAGTTATTGTAATGGGTCCGATTTGTCAAATTGAAAATTTTGACATTTCTCGACGTTTCAAGGTCCCTAGAGTCGAAATAAAAGATTTTAGAAAGATGTCTGTGCGTGCGTGTGTACGTACGTCCGTATGTCCGTACGTCCGTACGTCCGTACGTCCGTACGTCCGTACGTCCGTACGTTCGCGACGTTTTTTTCGTCGTCCATAGCTCAAGAACCAGAAGAGATATCGACTTTAAATAAATTTTGTTATACAGATAATAAAGCAGAAAGATGCAGAAAGGGCTCTCAAGAAAATTGCGTGGGTGGTTTTTTTACCATAGCAGTTTAAAAAAAAGGTGAAAATTTTGGTTAACCCTAAATATCTCATGAACCAATGACGCTAGAGACTTGAATTAAATTTTATATTATATATTGTAAAGTGATACAAAACAATAATATTTTTGGAAAAAAATTCAATTAACGGTTTTTTTTATAAATCAAAAAAACTGAAAAAAAAAATTTGTCACTTCGAAAATTTTACGACTAAAATATGATTTCATTTCCAAAACAATTTTGTGCAACGAAGAATAATGTTTTTGACATCTGATAAAATTTTGAGAAAAATCGAATTGACAGTTTTTTTACAAAAAATAATAACCTAAAAAAATTAAAAAAAAAGTTGGTAAAAATTGAGTTTTGACTCAAATATCTTTTCAAGACTTTGAGATATTGGCTTTAAACTACTTTAATCTTTCAAAAAATGTTGTTTTCAACATTTTCAAATTTTGAAAAAAATAGAATTGACAGTTTTTTTTACAAAAAATTAAAAACCGAAAAAAAAATTTAACAAAAGTTGGTAAAAATTGATTTTCGACTTAAGTATCTTTTCAAAAATTTGAGATTATGGCTTCTAACTAATTTTAACTTATAAGAAATATTGTTTTCAACATTAGGAAAAATTTTGAGAAAAATCGAATTGAAAGTTTTTTTTACAAAAAATAAAAACCTAAACAAAAAAATTAATAAAAGTTGGTAAAAATTGATTTTCGGCTCAAATAGCTTTTCAAAAATTAAAAATATTGGCTTCAAACTTATTTTATTTCACAGAAAATATTGTTTTTTATATTCAGTATTTTTTTTTATAAAAATCCAACAGTCCGTTTTTTCATAAAAAAAAATAAAATCTACAAAAAATAGAACGCAAATTTGGCAAGAATTGATACATTAAGACAAACTTTTAAGCAAGACAAATCGATAGACGGGATGGGAAGTTATCAGTGTGGGTCGCATCCCAGCCTCTTTTTCCTTTTTATTTACAAATTAATTTGAAGTCAATATCTTCGTTCGCTTATAAAATAGAAAAAAGTAAGTAAGCACAAAAGGCGTCTTTAAGGACTTTTCAACCTCGAAAAAAGCAAATCTTGTCGAAAAAGGTAGCCCCGACTACAATAACTTAAAATGGAATTTAAAAATGTGAGCAAAAAAACAGGGATTCCAAAAATGTCTTGCAATTATGTTTTTTTTGTCTACAATTTCATTAACTCTACTTATATCTAAAATAAATTAAAAAGTGTTAATCTTTGAATTAATTTAATTAATAACTGAATAAATTATATTATTTTTGTTAGGTAAATAAGAAGATATATCGCATACAATTTTAGCAAGCATTTTAAATCAAGCCAAAATGTTAGATAATGCCAAATTCACATCTCTTTATTGTTTAAGTAAATACGCGCTGTTAATTCATTCGACACCAGTCCAAACATATTTTATTGATGGTGAAGTACGATAAAAATCTACCCACGACATGCATACAAAATAAAAAGGGGTGTGATTTCTGTTTTTCACACTTCATTCATGTCGAAAATCTTCATTTCCTTGACTAATTTTTCACTTCAATAGCGGTTAAAGATTTGTCTTATCCTCTCCTATAAGAGTATCATCACCATCATCTCCACATCTATGACCAGCCCACGTTTAACAGCAAAAAAAGAGCTTACACACCTCACTCACACGAACAATTTCAATTCCAAAGCATCACTAAATATGCACCACACGTCCTATAATTTTTTATTTGAAATGAAAAACCATTTTTCTTTTTATATTTATACTTTAAGGTATACTCATACGCCACCCCTTGCCGTGCCATGCCATGCTGTACTGTACCTTACCATGCAAATGAAAAGCAACGTGCGTTCAAAAGGATCCTTCAGGGCAAGCGAAAAAAAATATTCCTAAATGTGAAAAAATATATGTAGGTATGTACTCGTATATACATATGTACATATAAAGCCATTAAGGTATATAAAAATTTGAATAATCTTTCGTTCAATGGGTGGAGCTATCAACCGAATCCCCATCATGTTCACAATTAGAGATGACGACGAAAATGACTACAACGACGACGACGCCACCGATGACGAGCGACGTGTCGTCGACGATGATGACGATGACTGTGAAGTTGATGAGGATCCTTCTTTACAACGAATGATGCTTGCCTGATGCCAATGCCATATGAATAATATAAGCGTTTTATAGAAAACACTTCGAACGATCTCCAAGCTCGCACCTCATTACCACGTGATACTAGCTTCTTCAAAAACCCCACATAGAACAACCCTACAAAATTTATATACATATAAGAACAGCCAGCCAGCCATCCAGCCAGCTCTAGCATCCAAAAGTAACATATAATAGCCAATTTCCCACGTCACGAAAAGGTGTCATTAGGGACGACTGCAAAAGCATAGCAAAAATACAAGAAGATTTAAATGTAAAGAAATGTTCAAAGGTATAGATAAAGGTCCCTTTACCTTAAGGTAGAAACTCAAAATAAAGGTAAGTATGTTTCTATGTGTTTTTTTTTAAATTGAATACACACCACGGAAAAATATCTGAAGACGAATGAATTCAAATAAAATCTTTTTGTAGATAACCACGGCTGTATTTTGGGGAAATAAGTCTTCTGTAGGGACATTTAGATTGGATTGACTTAAAGGTCTCTGGGAACTTTTTTTTTCATATTAGAATATCAAAACTTCAAAAACGAAGTAGGAAAAACAATAATTATGAAATATGTATCAATTTTTATCTTTGTTACTATTTTGAAAAATTCCAATTTTTAATTTAGAACCCTCAATAGTGAAACTTTGAGCTCTTGTTACAAGTTAGTGATATGAAAAATCGAAACCGTATGTGTCACTCAAGAACTATAGAGAATACTGTAGTCCATAGTGTTGACAAAAACCCAGGCTTTTATGTTCCTCGTCGGTTTTTAGAATTAGGCATACCACAGACGACTTTGTACCCTATTTTGCATAAAGACTTAGATCTTAAGGCTTTAAAAGTTAGATTAAAACAAGAGCTCAAGCCATACCATACTAGCAACATTAACATCGTATTTATAATGATTTGGCCTTTGAAATGATTTTTAATTCAAATATTATCTTTAATGCTCAGCCGCAATTTTAATTCGGATGCTACGTTAGTAAGCCTAATTATCTCATTTGGGGCTGGAAAAATACACCGTGAAACTGTTATGGAGAGGTGATTGTACTACCTTAAAAAAATAAATTAGATGGCACAATAAGCCATATAAGCCATGGAGAACTAAAGCCTAGTGACTTACAACTCTCAACCATTGCTGTGTGTGAGTCATTTCAAGAAAGGAGAGAACCTACAGTTTTTGCGCAGAATTCAAATGACAAATTTTATGAATCACTTTTCAAGTCAAGAATTACTTTTGAAGGATTTGTTAATTTCTCCCCAGAGGCAGTATCCCTTAAAAAAAAACTTTAGGTGGCATTTGCTGATGCAAATATTACTGTGAATGGAATGCCCTTCTGAGCTATTAAATAAATTTGTATTGTCGTAATTATGATTTAAATAACGAGACAATTATTTTCAAACAACAGATATGTAACGCAACATTAGTAATTTTAAAAGAATAGTTTCCTGTCCGTGTTATTTCTCAAATAGATTATCACAATAAACCAATGAGATCTTATTTTTCTATATCTTAAAACTTTTTCCTTAAGATCAGTGTTAAAAATAAAGATCTATCTCAACGGTCCACATTTGATTTAAGACCTTAAGAAAGAAAGATACAGTCGGAAACGTGCAAATCGGTCTCTTTTCTTATATTTTATTCTAAATTTCTTATTGGAAATACATACATAGATATACAGAAATAAATAGATACGAACACATATACCGAATTGCAAATGAATCTCATATTCTTTGGTAACTTCTTGGTCGAAAAGTGATTTTTGAAAATTATCCATGATTGATATAAAGTTCCTAACCTAAAATCTTGAATACGAATAAGTTCCATAATTTTTGTTTGCAAATTTGGTTTCAGAACACCTTGAACCTTTTGTTATTACCTCCAGTTGTTTGGTTTTTGAGTTAAGCCTTTTTCGACCTTTTGTTCGCATACTTATTCTTAAACCTCAAATGGGGCCTTTTCTTAAATAATAAATACGTCCTTGATTAAAGTTCTTTATCGAACAAGAACAACTTTCATAGTACCTATAGATGGTTGCAAGAACAACTTGACATAGTGTTTTTGCGCCCACGCGTATCACGATTTTTGCAGCGACTCCACAAAGTAATCCAACCAAAGAAACACGCCACTCAGGCGCGCTATTGTATAATGTAATGTATAATCCTCATCACTACATACCTACAAACGAAGACCTACGGAAAACGAATACAGCACCCTACACAGCATCGAATTCAAAAATGGAAATTAGAAGTATTCTGATGGAAAAAGAAAATATACAAAAGGAAGAAAATAATGCGCCAAATACCGCCATCAATGGGCTTATATGTATAGAAGTAGAGAAGGTACATGGGTACATCTCGCCTTCTGCAACAACTACTGGAACTTTTAAGGAATAAAAAAGATCTATGGAATTATTTGTTCGTCTTGTCTGGCTTAAGACTACTTGGTGGTAGATATAGGTACTTTGCTGCTGTATGATGCTGTTGCTGTACGAGTATCACTGCCACTGCATGGGTGTTGCCTGCTGTTGCAGATGCCCTGTTTTGTGTCTTTTTGTTGTTTTTTGTAAACGTTATAAAAGGGATAGAGGTGTGATTTGTTGCAACTAAGCTGGTAAGATCCTCGAAAAATAAACAAACCAAAAAAAAATTAAAGTACGAATAAGGAAACTCATGATTTGTACTTTGCGTGGGTTAGCGTTTTAAGTGGCCACGAAAAGCACGACTATTGCTTACCACATCTGAAAGATTAATGTAGCTTCTATACAAACACACATACATATATATACATTGCATAGCATGTACTCTTGAGTAATTTATGAATTTGTATAAGCCATTTGATGACGATTAATGTGGGATCTTAAGACACTTATGTTTTGAACATGGGATTGGCTATTTTTATGGGAAGAATTATCCCAAAGATGATGGACAGACAAATTTGAGGGATCTTCTGTATTTTCGAAAACAAGCCTACACAATTTTATATCCTCTTGAATTGTATACCACTGTAGTATCCGGATTTACATATCGAATAAGGGAATATTTGCCAGCTTTCTATTTGGAGAAGCACAACATTAATTTATTTGCAGATTTAAACAACCAATCCAAGATGATCTCTGGAATGGGAAAAAGTATATCAACTTATGACACTTTAAATCTAGTCTTGCAGACATGTTAAACGCCTCTAGAAATGTAATTTGGTCTTCAATGAGCTATAAATGGGTTCTATTTAATGATATTTACGTCAAAACATCATTAGTATTTTTGCATAATTTGCGATACAAGCTTGAAGCTTTAAAAAATTGGTGAGAGAATCACTTTTTTTTTAGAATAAGTTAGAATATGCATTGGAAAAAAATGCATCAAGTGAGGTCTAAAATGCGATAACATCCTATTTTGATGTTTGATCACACTTTTCTTGTATTAAAAATACATCCAATGAAATAATAATTATGACATTATAAAAATAAAACAAAGTATTAAATATTTATAGTTCAAGTGTCACGAGAATAAAACATACATATGTATATCACAAAAACTGCATGTTTCATATGTTTATTTAAGGACAGCAAAAATGTTTAAGGGTTGTGTTAAAGGTTAATATTTTCTTGAATTTCTATTTTATTAAAAGCAAGTTCCTAGTTCATGGAAAGAAAATCGTTCAATTAAAAAAACTTAGCACTTAAAACACGAGTGCTTCTTCTACTTCTTTTTTTTTTCAATTAATAACCTTGTGTTTCTGCTTCCTTTAACATCCTTTATAGAACCTAAGGGATTTTTTATTCAATATCCCTTCTCTTAAAGTATATGTACACATAAGTAAATTTCATGACGTTTTAAAGTCATGATTATATCTTAAATGCAATAAATTTAGTTTTCTAGGAACATTGTTGACCTTCTAAGTTGCAGAATTAAACAACATGACCTTTAAATTTGCATCAAGTAACTGCGTGTGTCTAGGGCTCTAGTTTTTAACCTTATGCAGCTATGTAAGTATATATAGGTAATGTTCTATTAAAAAATCCTTAGCAATTTCTTGGAAAATCTCCTTTTAACGGATTTATTTAGAGTTCATTCAGCCTTTTAATATTCAAGAAAGTCTTGAAAAATTGCTTTTATGTTTAATTAAGTATGTTTAGAGTTTTTTTTAATAGTATTTTTACTTCGTTATTAACTTCAGATTGGATAACATCCTGATTTTTCGAATTGAAATTTCCTGACGTTTTAAAATCACTAAAATCTAAATGAAACGTTTTGCTCAAGAACGAGTAAATACATCGATTTAATTTTACATATAAGAACATGACCAGAAAGGATTTTTTTCTAAACTCTGAACTATTTATGAGTGCGATTAAAGCCAAGGACAATTTCTCCTGCCGAATCTTTCGACTCACGAATTCATGACAAAAATTACTCTTGTGGTGGATTTGTGGAACGAATGGAACGATATGACTCTTTTTAACAAAATATAACGAGTTATCCAATTTTGCAGTTTCAAAAGTATAGGGCTGGAATTCGACATCTGTTAAACTAAGTTTGGCGCGCTCTTTGTTCCGAAGGTGTGATTGGACCTTACTTCTTCGAAAACGTCGATGTAATGATTATCACCGTCAATTCGGAGAGTTATGGT
Source organism: Eupeodes latifasciatus (assembly GCA_920104205.1). Classification (NCBI taxonomy): domain Eukaryota; kingdom Metazoa; phylum Arthropoda; class Insecta; order Diptera; family Syrphidae; genus Eupeodes; species Eupeodes latifasciatus. The sequence goes on along the minus strand of OV049926.1, from coordinate 62,647,094 downwards.
CATATGATAACTGTTTTTTTGTTTATTGCGAATACGACTTGGAGAATATGTGGAATTAACAAGACGGTGCTACATGCCACACAACTCGATCGAATATGGCTTCATTGCAAGAAACATTTCCTGGTCGCGTATAATTTCTCGTCGTGAAAATTTCAACTGACCAAGATCAAGTGAATTTTGTTTGGGGTTACGCGAAAGACCGTGTTTTTGCAGATAAATCTTTAACTCTTGAGTACTTAAAAATCAACATTTGTCAAGTTATGACTGAGATACCCCCCAATATGTGTCAAAAAGTGGTCCAAATTACCTCAAAATATTTGATGCTTGCAACAATTCGCGTGGTGATCATTTTAATGATGTAGTGTTTCACACATAATGTCAAAGTTCAAACTTTATAATAAATAAAATGCACGAATGGGTCGCAAGAACTTGCTCCTGTATGCAAAGAGTTGTAAAGGTTGTAGAGGTTGCAGGTAATACAGAAAATACATATACTTTTTCTTTCTTTACTTTCTGGCCCGTTTCTTTAACTTGTACAAAGTATTTACTCTTTTATATAGGCGAAGGCAAGTAAAATTTGTGTGAAACAATCTTATTCTTGAAGAATAAAATTTTAAAATCATATATACAAAGTTACCAAGATAATACTTCTTGGTAGACACTTTAATCCTTTCGGTACGAGAGTGGTACAGAACAAAGAATATTTATATGTAAACGTCCCACTCCCGTCCCGAAAGTATTAAAATAGGTTGTTGATTCAACATATCATATTCGTTAATTCGATAGAGTGGCGCTACACGGCCATCGTTGGTATTTACAATAGTTATAGTTATAAAAATACATAAATATGTACCAAATGCATTAATTTGGATAAAAGATAGGAATGTAATTAAAATTTTGTCAAAATAATGCGCTCATGCACAGTTAAAATAATTTAAAAAACAACTATTTTAAGATTCAAAATTTTACCTGAAAATTAAGTTTGTCTTCAAAAAATTAAAAATCCATTTTATAAATCAAAATATCGTTGATTTAAAAAATTTTTTTTTCGAAAATCGTTAGAGCCGTTTTTTTTAATTAGTTTTTTATATATAAAATTTTTCAATTTTGTTTAAAAAAAATTTTTGGTATTGTAAATATACGCTCTAGATTTGAATTTCGTATAAAAATATAGAACCATTTTTGAGATATAGAATTTTGATAAAAAAAAATCAATATTTTTTTTAAAAACCCAAACAAAAAAAAATTGCACTTTTGATTATCAAATATTGTTAAGGCAGTATAAGAGCTCGTTCAGAAGAAAAATTATTGAAATCCGTTCATAAGTTGCTGAGAAAATTAAAAAACAAAATAACGGATCTATGAGCGGTACCTTTCCGGAGCAATGCAAAAATATGTTTTTCTTAATTAAAGAAGCCAAGTTAAAAAAAATAAAGTTTTAGAGAAAATTTAAAAAAAAATCTATCGGTTTGTTTTTGAGAAAATTCGAATTTTTGTTTTTTGACCAAAAAAATTGTATGGGGGTCACTGTTAGTCTTGATCTTAAAAAAAAAAGGAAAAAAACACCTAACGCGAATCTGCTCAAAACCTTAACTTCCAAGTTTAAACTCAAAAGACCCAATGGTTTAGGCTGTAGGAGCGTGGACAAACAGAAAGGACAGACGGACGGTATCGCGGGACCTACTTTTTTCGACTTCTCTACCATCGTAATATCATGTTTGATTAAAATTTCGAGTATGTATGTGTTTTATTTACGTTTACTTTTGAAACCGCAAAATGGATAACCCTGTGAAAGCATTTCAAATACACTACAACTACTATTTTAGCTATTTATGATGAACTTTGTGCTGAATGTTTTATCCTTACAACAATACCACTGCCCACATTAATAATTTCTGATTTTGAATTAATACCTCAGTGTGTATGTAGAATTCTACAAAACACTAAAAATTACTCTACACCCTTATAATCATGTTAAATTAAAGAGTAAAGCTAAATATCACATTCCCAAATAAATTGTCACTAACAAACAACAAATAATTAAAACAAACCTACACGACATAAACCATCAGATCACACACAATATTTATAGTACCTACCTACATAAGAAAATTTAAACATAAAATAGAGAAATCCATACAAAATACACACACACACACATACATAATTGTATGAAGGTACGCGTATAAACACAAAAGTTATAAGGATAGATATCCATAACATTTACCTTGATGGAGAATACGGCGAATAGTGCGGCGTATGCGCTGAATGTGATGTCCTCAATGGGAATCCGGGCATAACAAGAGGTGAAGCTCCGGTCATTTGGCAATGTGACCCTCCACCGACTCCTCCAACTCCAACTCCATTACCGCCACCGCCGCGATCTACACCACCACTACTCCCAGCTATGGAATTATTACCCGTTGACATATTTTGCGCCATCTGTTGTTGGTGGCTTACACTTTGCATGGTACCCAATCTGCAAACAAATACAAAAAATAAAAATTTTAAAAATAAAATAAAAGTTTGGCGTTAAAAGAATGTAAATGGCTACTATAGTATGTTTGTTTTATTTTTGTATTATTTTATTTATCGGTAGGTTGTTAAGTAAGACGGAAATTTTAAATTAAAATACATAAATCAATACAAGAGCGAACAATGTTTTTATCGCCCGGTCACCGGGCCGGGCCGGGCCGGGCACAGGGTGGCATGTATATTTTGTGTTTTATTTCTGTTCATATAGGTATGTGTATGTGTTTTATTGATGTGTTTGTGTATGAATGTTGTTGCCATGGGTCTATTTTGAGATAACAGGATGCTCCACACAAACCTGATTGCACGTACACGACGAATACAAACGCAGAATTAACTTTTTTCCATTTTTATTTTTTATATCTTTTTGTTGTTATTTTACACAGACGGCCGCACAGCACAGGCCTTACACGCGGAAGGATACATTTTTGTTACACAAACAAACAAATATAAAAAGTTAAATAAAGTGTTGCGCCCAGTGATGAGCCATAAGGATACAACTATAATTTTTATCGGATTGTTTGGCCAGAGGCAATGGTGCGGCGATGGCTGGCTGGCCGCCACACAACACTGCTGCCTCCGTTTTGAGTGTAAAAAATCCTTAAAAACTACAAAATATTGTGCTTTACTGGCTTCCAATATTGCGTTACTTACACATTTGAGGTTTTTGAAACAGTGAAATGAGAAATAAAAAAACCCTGCATCAACACCACGTGCTACACATCCTTCCTTTATGATCATCTCTTTTTTTTTTCGTGGAAACACAATAATAAAATAATTGTATTTAAATTTATCATACATTATTTGTTTTCTGTTGAGATTAATTTAACAAAAAAGAATTGAATTGGTTTTTTTCTAACAAACTTGAAACTGTTTGTCATTATTTTTGTTCCCTTGTTTATGGCTATAGTATTGAGTTATTAAAAATATAAAATATTATATAGTTTGGTCAGAAAAATGTGTTTAAGGAGCAAAGCTAAAGTAGTCAAACATTTTTGCTCAAAAAATTATTCAAGGACGACTTTAAACATTCAACTTTAAATTGTTTTAGAAATTAAGTTGAACTTAACTATTTGCTAAAACTTAAAAAATAGCAAAATTTACAGTGATGGAAAAAATAATAAAAACAAGCTTCACGTTCATTCTTTTTAGCACATAAAAAGGTATTTGTGAAAAGTAGGAAAATAAAAACTACACAGATAGATTTTTAATAATTTATTGCTTAAATGCAACAATTTTTTTGTTTAAATATATTAATGGGAAATAAAGATAAAAAGTAGACTTGTGATTATTATGTTGTTTCATCCTGGAAAAAATACTAAAAACAAAATTAGAATGGTACTCTTTTCGTAGCGAGAAAGTAATTTAACGGTAAAAGTAGATATTTCAAATTTTTTGAGTATTTTGCAGTGGCACCCTTATTATTAATAACTGCTTCCACTGTTCACCCCATCGAATTCACAAGTTTGGCACATGTATCTAGTACATGAAGTACCATTTCCTTTGAATTTTCGACCACAACTCCTCTTTCTTCTTGGTTTTACAATCTCCGATCTTTCGCTTTAGAATAACTCATGAGTGCTTAATTGGTTTTAGGTCGGGGGATTGTGATGGCCATTCCATAATATTGATTTTGTTCTGTTGTAAGTATTTGGTAGCCAATTTGGAGGGGTGCTTCGGGTCGTTATCCTGCATGAACTCCATAATCCACAGCGCACATCTTATTTTTGTTCCAAAACATTGGATCTACACCAGATGCTGAAAAGTACCCTCAAATCATTATATTCCCACCACCACCGTGTTTTACTATCTTATTTGTGATTTTTGAGTTAAAATTCTTGTCTTTTAGCCTTCTCACATACATTTTTCCATCGTAAGTAAACAAATTGATCTTCGTTTCATCTGACCACCAAACGTTATTTTAATAAGAACGGTGTAAGTGTTTGTTTGCAAAGGAAAGGCTTTGTATTATGTTTTGCTTGGTTAAAAAATGCCACTGTTCGTGGAAGACTTGCTTCCCTAAGTTGGTTTCTTATTGTTCTAGCTGTCACTGATCCGTTTAATTCATTTTTGAGTTCTCTTAAAAAAGAAATGGTTTCTTCTTACATATGCTTACCAACAGTGTATCAAAACACGAAGAAGTTTGTCTTTTTCTTCATCTTGTTTCTTCTTTAGGCGTGAATGTAAAGTTTCAAATATTTATTTCTTCGAAAATTTTAAGATTTTTGCAACCATCGTTTTTCCAGCTTGTCTTAATTTTTTCATCACTTCGCGTTAAAAGGGAGTATAATGTAATCCACGACCCTTATTTATTAAAATTATATAGATGACTTTTAAAAATTGTTTTTAGTATCGAATATAAAACATTTGACAAACTTGTAAACAAACTCAAAACGCCTATTTGCATAAAAAAAATGTATGCTTACATTAGAATAACAGTTAAAGTGGCTTGTTTCTATTATTTTTTCCAGTCGAAATAATCATTGACCTCAAACTTTTTACCATTAAGTGAAAACAAAAAGTTGTTTCCACAAAACAATTTTGTCAATTGAGAGCATTATTAGGTGCTTTTTTTCAACACTGTATGTTATTTAATTTTTTTTTAAGAATGAAATAATTCGTCACCTTGTCTTGTCGCATTGCCATATTTTGCATCAGGATCTTGGACTTAAAGGACACAAAATTAAATTTCTTTGAAAATTGAAGCCAGCCGAGTTTATTTTGCGTCATATTTTTAGTGAATATGCTCTGAAAAAATGATAAAGCCTTTTGGATAAGTTTTCAAACAAAATATCCATATTTGGGCTTATGCGAAACGTGAAGAATACCAAAAGCAACCATTATATCTATTGAAAACAATGGTACGGTTTATGGGCTATCGGTCAATAATGAGGCAAATGAGAATGTTACCGTCAATGTTAACCTTCCTGAAACTCAAGGTCCCGGTAAGATCTGGTTTCAACACAACGGCACAACCAGCCATACAGTGCCTAAGATAATGGACATTGTTGAGAAATCATATGGTTGAACACTTGATTTCACGTTTTACTACGATAAATTATCTGAGTCGATTTTGACTATTTTCTATGGGAATATGTAAAGTCTAACATTTTAATTAATAAGCTAACTGCGATTGAAGCTTAGGAAGCTAAAACTACTTATTTTCTTTGCGAGATACCCATTAAATCTTCTTAATCAACCACCTTGGACGTAAGCCAACATTTATAATAAATAAATTGGGTGGCACAACAGTCCGTTGAGAACTAGGGCCTAGTGACTTACAATTCTCAACCATTCCTGTGTGCGAGTACTGTTGTCAGGGATGGAGGGGACCTACAATTTTAAGCCGAATCCGAACGGCTAATTTGAGAAAGCACTTTTCATGACAGAAATTACTCTTGGAGAATTTGTCATCTCCTCCCAAGAGGCAGTACCCGCGAACAAAACTTTTAGATGGCATAGGCAGGGATCGAACCCAAGACCTCTGGCATGACAGTCCAATGTACTTACAATATCAAATTTAAGTTATGATTCAACATTTTAAATGAGAACTCACGATGAATTACCCGTTACAAGCTTTATTTTTAATTTTCACAGTATTCTCCTTTAATCAATAATTATAAATTTTCTTGTGGAGGAAACTTCCCTTCAAATTACCACTTTGACATTTCAAAAACAAGAAATCATTTTTAACTCTTACAACAAAAAAATCCACCAAAATCACAACCTTGACTTTGAATTTTGTGTACCCAACAAATTCACAGCAAGGCCACAACGTTGATCCACTGTAAACTAAGAACAATAGAAAAAAGCAAAGAACGCTTCATCACCGAAATAAACTTTATAATACAGTTACAAATCCAACTAATATGTCTGTTTCCCCTTAAAAAACAAGCATTTTGATGTTGTGCTTTTTAACATTCCCCCATCATCATGCAGACGATTTTTGTGATATAGAAGAGATATAAAGCTATCCCCAAAAAGATATATATCACCTGTTTCCTAATGCCATCATGATCGTAATCCTTACGAATCTTATATAGAAAAAGGTATCCCAGAGGAGGCAAAGTTAGATTAGAATAATGTTTTTATCGGTGTTGGGGTGGTGGTTTTCATGTTGTAGTGATGTTTTGCTGCGCTATTTCGTCAGACTTTGTTTTTCATTAATCATCGTTATTTGTATTTGTGTATAGGTATACCTCCATCTAATGTACCTATATAGTTCTATATCCTGCACCGTTGTGCTCTCTTGCTTATCCTGTATCATTGGATTGAGTAAAACACGTGCTTTTGCAAATAGGCACGTTCTTATGCTATAACCAAATGGATATGGTGAAGGTTTCAATTATTCGATTCTTTTAAAATAATGTGTCATGGGTAAAAACTCAGGGTCCTGATAACGATATTTGTAACACTTAATATTTGTTTGGCACGTGTGTGTGCTTCTGCTTATGGTCTAATGATAAAATCTCTGTGTGACATGTTTAGAAATATTTAGTCATACGAGTACTAAAATTAATTCATGGTTTCAGTTTGAGTAAATATTTGTACATTTTTGTTTGACTTTTGGCCGTAATTGGTCATTTTATAGTATTATTTGAAATTTCAAAACAATTATGTTATTAATATATTATGTTTATAGATATAGATATATATATATATCAGAAATGTTTATATATATATATATGTTATAGTTGAAAAGTTTGTTCTAAACAACTTTATATGATCACTTTCAAAATAATCGTACGAACATTGAATAATATTTGTATGAAATGTCGTTCAGAATTAGTATAAATAAATGAATCTGTGCTCCTGGAGTTCATTAAAAATTTGGACTGTGAAAGGAGTAAGCCAGAAGGTTGGCACAGAATCGATTGCTCGGAACTTATCATCAGAAGTGGGATAACCTTAAAAGAAAGAATAAAAAGGAATTTTAAAGAAAAAAAAAAAAAAAAAAAAAAAAAACAAATATAAAAACAAAATATTTAATATTATTATTAATATTATTTATTGAACTATACATAAATGTACAAAACAATACTTAAAAGCTTATAGCTACCAGGGCTTCTAGCTAAATATTTAATAAGTGATGGAAAATAAGAAGAATTTGGACAATGAAGAAAAAGAAATCTCGGAGGACGTTTATCAAGAACACAATAATACAATGCTCATCACAGCTGATGCATTGTCGAAGTTTTTGAAGACTGCTCAACTTAAGGAACGGAAAGAAGATGGCATCATTGGATTTCCCATTATTGATCCCGATCATTCACGAGTGGACATTGTCAAATGGTGTTCTGACATTGACAAAAGAATTGAGCGTGACAATTTGAAAGATTTTGATACTCTTCCTCGTGTTCGTTCTTCTTTGATGGGACGATCAAAAGCTTGGTTCGACAAATATGGATATCAGCATTACTCTTGGTCTGACTTACGATCATCTATTATTCACGCATTTTCAACTCAGAAAAGTTGCTAATTCCGTAAGCAAAGAATTTGGATCTTATTCTGATTTTGTGATGGAAAAAGTATCACAGATAAACCGGTTACCATTTGAAGTTCCAGAGGTTAAAATTTTCAGAATAATTATTGGCTGCATTACAAATTTGGGATTAAAAAATTCTCTGATGTTTGTCATGCCAACCTCGATTCAATGCTTAATAGACCATTTATCATCCATTAGTGAGCCACCTCGAAGACAACAAGATGCATCTGTATTAAACGATGGAAACAATAAAAGATTATTCAACACCAAACCTAGTGATGAAGACAACTTTGGGTTTCAGAACAAGAGTCTTCACTTAGAGACAGAAAAAAAGTGCTTCGAGTGTGGAAAAGTTGGACATCTCAAAGCAAATTGCCCCCGATTGAGTTCAAGAAATCGTTTTAAGCATGACAGACTTGAGAATGCTAAAATATGCTCGTATTGCAATAAAGCTGGACATGAGGAAAGAACTTGCTGGTCTAAACAAAATGCTGTTTGGAGTTCCAGCTAAAATTTTTAGTGACAAGGGAACGAACTTTACAAGCGAACATTTTCAAAATCGTTGTACATCATATGGTATTGAACACCACACAATTCACCGGGTATAAGTAGAGCAAACGGACAAGTTGAGAGATACGTTGATACAGTGGCAAATCTCTTACGGACTAATTTGGAACTTCACATGGAATGGACAAGCTATGTCAGTCGAGTTCAACTGGCCCTTAACACAACAATCAACAAAACATCTGGACTTTCACCTTTAAAAGTTTTAACTGGAATCAGTGGACGAATCCCTGAAATGAGTGCTTTGTTTGCAGACCTAAACATTGAAACTGTATATGACAATTTGGATGCTTTACGCGAGTTGGCAGATAAACGAATTCGTGAAAATGCTGGAAAAATAAAGCGAGGTTTGACAAGGGTAAATGTACTCCAACTAAACTAGAAATAGGTGCTACCGTTCTATATAAAAGCAATCAAATACGGAAGTCTAAGCTAGATGTTCACTTTAAAGGCCTTTACGAAGTCATAGGCGTGGTGCCGAATAACAGGTACAAGTTGAAGAAAATCAATTCCAAAATTGTTATAGTTGCTGCAAGAGAAACTATTAGACCAGTTCCAAAAGAAAATTAGAAACATTATGTGATAATGTAAGTTTTATGTTTCATTATTAAATTTTACTAAATTGTTACCAGGTTTGGCTGAAGTTTGAAGAACTTTTGGTTTTTATTAATTATTATATTATGTGTGCTTGGGCTAAATGGTGTAAGACAAGTTTATGCTCGAGAGCTAAACCTCTGAGCTTATAGTTTGCTGATAATGGATTGTTTTGCGAATATTAGTAGACAAGCTGTTTGCCTCTGAGTTACTAAGGTTTGTTGTTAATGGTACAAGACAAGTTTACGGTTGCGAGCTAAACCTCTGAGCTTACTTATTTGTGTTGAATTGTTTTCAAATTATTATTTAGTTTCAAAATAATGACGGTTATGGATTGTTTCATCGAGAACGATGAAAATTGCAGGATGACCGTGTTATAGTTGAAAAGTACTTTGTTCTAAACAACTTGATATGATCACTTTCAAAATGATCGTACGAACATTGAATAATATTTGTATGAAATGTCGTTCAGAATTAGTATAAATAAATGAATCTGTGCTCCTGGAGTTCATTTAAAATTTGGACTGTGAAAGGAGTAAGCCAGAAGGTTGGCACAGAATCGATTGCTCGGAACCTATCATATATATATATCAGACATGTTTATATGTATATAACATCAAAATTAATACAAAACTGTGCAACCAAAACTAACCTAAACGGATTTTGATGAAATTAATAGTGATTTTGGACTTATTACGAGAAAAGTTTTGAACATTCGAATCACATTTTTTTAACAATATGGTCTTAAAAATAATGCTCAGTTAGTCCGGAAATCCCGAGTTTTTGGTGAGTTACTTATAATGTTCGTATGATCCTAGTTTCCGATCTCAAATGCTGAGCTCAACATAGCTAAAAATCAATTGCCGTTATTAACCAGTCATACTATTTTTCAGTTTTAACAACAAATTTAACTAGATTTTAAGGGAAAGGAAAAATAAAACCATTAGTTTCGAAAATGAGTAAGTTTAGTATGATTTAATAAAAAAAATACTATAGATGGCGCTGGGAAGAATAACGAGACACAACAAATTTTTAAAATTCTTATAATAAAAGATTTTAATTATTTTGTCCACAAGTAAGACATATTTTGTTTACTTTTATTTAACCTTTGACACCATAATCCCTTTGATGATTTTAAAAACGTGTTTTTTAATCTTTTGAATTTTGAATACAATTATTAAATTATAACATATTCAAAATATACAACTACACCATAAAATATTATAGAATAAACCTTTTTAAGCCTGTCACTATATTTGATACCCAATCATTTTGATGAGTCTATACAAAAATTCACATTAGTATGTAGATATGCTTTTTGTATTTATATGAGTTCACGTCCTTTGGTGTCATTATCGTGGAATAATATGAGTTTCGGAACTTTAATTTTGAACATGACAAGACAAAAAAATAAAAGTACAAACAAAAAAAAATTATCGCCACCCTCGCTACTTCCGTCAAAGAAGGATTTACTATATATCCTGAAAATATACCTATACTCCTTGATATTATACATATACATATAACACATCATGAAGCAATGCCAGAAGGACCAAAAAGCAAAATCCATCTGCAAACATTAATCCGTCTGATCCGGAAATGAGGAATTACTGGCTTCCATTTCTTTTTTTTTAATTTGGTGTGCTTGTCTGGGCGTCACTCGGCGTTCGTCGTCATCGTCGTTGTAGTCGATGCCTGAATATTTCATACCTGGAGGGTGAATCGTGTATATATACCTTTCGTTTAACCAAACGAACGTTGACTTCTTTTTTAAAGCTTATTCCTTTCGCTTGAGGTTATGTAATGAATGCAGGTCCATAAAACATTTTACTCGATGAGTTATTCGTATAATGCTAGTTGTACGAATAAGGGTCGAATTTTATACTTTAAAGAAAGCTGTTCAGTACCTACCTACCTACATACCTGGTGTATTATGAATAAAATTCTTTTTTTAAAAGGATTAATTAAAGCCTACGCATAATTTTAAGATTAAAAAAGGTAATTATTGGAAATGTTTTGGTCTGCGCAAGAATATTTTCAGTGCCATTACAATTTGTTGGCAATATTTTTTTTTTTAATCTGACCTTTTAACATTCTTAAGTGAACAGATAGTCATCGATCGGCGATTATAATAAATTAATAATTCTTTTGGATAACTGAAGAGAGTTATTACTGTCATAGTTTTTGGTGAAGAAGATCCCTATGCCAAATATCAACTAAATCCTTGAACAAAATTTGTATTATTTGTTTCGGTTTAAGAAAATACACTTATCCGTTTAGATTTTAGTTGAAGTATTGCATTGGAAGTTTTGCTTTAAGAATTATTTACTCAGTTTTAGACCTTGTTTAAGGTTACATACATACATAAAAAAAAGTGCACAAATGCAGTAACAAATCAATAATTGTACACTGTGACGTATACGTAATTTATTTAGTGATTTTGCTAAAATTGGCTCAAATTGTGTATGTTAACTTGACTACTTGTTAATGTTAATTTTTAAAATTTTATTAGCAGTAGAAGCAACATATCATTAAATCAGTAGCCAATTTTTTGTTTAAAGGAAACTCACTTTGGGTTTGGTACCTTTTTCCGATGTTTAAAGTTTTTTTAAAAAAAAAAGTGAACTAAACTGTTTTTGTTTTACTTCGAACGCAATTTGTACAGTAGAAAGTGGGAAAAATATAAACCCATTGTATTTTTATCATTGTTTAGGTATTTCAAAAAATGTTTTAAAATATTTTCATTCCATCAAGACATCAAAAGTTAAAATAACGTTCTACATCTCAGTAAGTCTCACAGTTTTCACAACCGACAAAGGAAAAAGAGATTTATAAAATATTTTAAATTTTACTTTCTCAATCAAATATTAAACGTAAAGATATGTTTGTACGCACAGGGTTGTACATATTTCATTGAAAGTACAAAAGTCGCAATAAGAACTCCCATACCCACACAAAATAAAAATAAAAGCAAACAGAAAAAAAGTAAACATATCATATTGACATCATTAACATTTTATTAAAATTTCTTTTATCTGAGAGTGCCTTATAGCTACCTTACACATCTACCCACCTATAAACATAAACATTTTAATAACCCATCCAACTCATGGAAGTCTCCAGTGTCCTACGTTTTTGAAATACCTCGAATATGAAAGGAATTCTCTACAGTGTCGTCCTTATATCAGGAAAAAAAAGTGTTACAAACTGTTACATTTTTTCATCTTGAATTACCTTTTTATCTCAAGATTCTTTTTTATTTCTTTGTTTTTTTTTTTTTTGTTCTTCAAAAATAAAATCCACTGCCTTATTTTCCAAAAACAGAATCAAAAAAAGGAAATAAAAAAACATAAGTATATAAATATTTAATAACCATCCCTATATTAGATATGTAGCAAAGACAAGACTGCTGCCGCTGCTGCTGCGTGTATAGATATCCCCTTGAGTTCCGTGCACCACACTGTAAAATGTTATTTTATTGGGTATAGGCACTCATACTCTGGGATGTGTTGTGTAGTATATATTTGCATATACTCTTCGAGTATAAATACGTAAATTCCAATAGGCTCCAGAGTTTTGTGCGCCTTGTATCGTGCGAATTCGTTTTCTGCACGCAGAGCATACATATACTCAGAAAAATAAAAGAAGACGACATCGAAGGATACAAAACAACAAAAACGAAAAAAAAAATAAAGAATAAAACAAACAATAAAATTTGTAAATAAGTAAACAGACAGGGAAAAACCTTAAGAAGCTTAAAGGATTCCCGGCGTAAAATTACTCTCAAGTGGAAATAATAAAAAATGCTATGCGCGCCCGCATACACAAATTCAAAAAAAAAAAAAAAAAATTATACACAAAATCACTTGAGAAGGAACCAAGCCAAAGAGGAAATCTAGACTTGGTTGAGAGTGTGAGAAAAGTCCTTAAATTGTATTGTATGCTCTTGGCAAATAAAAGCACGCACTGGCACATAAATAGATATAACCTTCAATCTCGTCCTCGACCCCCTTCTTTTTGTCTTTATACATCTCTCCATCACTTTTTTCTTCTATCTCTCTCTCTCTCTCTCTATCCTTCTTTCTTTGAAGACAGTCATTTTCTTTTCGCTTTAAACAAAAAACCAAAATAGAACGAAATTAAAAAAAAATAAGAAGACTTGAACTTAAGAGATTACAAATTTCAATTGTATGGAACCAGAGAATGATGCGGGGGGACTTATTACGTTCGCAACACTAAATAGTCCTTATTAAAGTTCATTCACAAGGACTCTCACACTCTTTGTGTTAGTGTTTTCACTATTATATCTTTTGCAGGAAATGACATACAAAAATGATGATAATAACGATATTCATGTTTGACTGAACAACTCGTAAAATGATGAAAGAAGGATCAAGTTTTTTGGGCTCTATTTATTAAAAGGCATTATATTATACCCAATATCTACATTTTATATACATAAAAAACTCTCGACCGTGCATATGTATATTATAGTGTAACAAGGACATACACAAATTTTGTGATAAACAAAGTACAGCGGAATGAGAAAATATCACATATACTATAGGTATACATCATAATAAAATATAATGTTGTTAGGTTAGGTATAGGTACCTATGTTAAGTGGTGTATTCATCTGCAAACATACCTCATCTCCGGCTTAAATTCAACCCCAAAATTTAGGCCCAAAAAATAACCATCCATGTAGCTACGTTCATATATACATATGTAGGTAGTACACATTTATGTATGCAACAAAAACGAGTCTTATCGCGTATATTTGACGTTATTCGTTTCGTTATTCTCTCCGGTATGCATCATTTTTACCCATCAAAAACGATTTTAACGCTTTTGGCAATCCGAGTAGTTTAATAGGATGTTGAAAAAATATAACGACGAATACCAACCACCAACAAAAAAAAAAAAACAAAGCAAAATCAAAGAGGGTCGTCTCTCTAGCCTCGGAAAATATGAACATAATAAAATAATGATAGGAAAACTCGCTACAAATGCCAGAGGCGGACATTTTTCGCCATTCCTTAAATAAAAGCCGCCCAAAATATTTTAAATACAGGGTGTTTCTGCTGTTCTTTTATTTGGTTATTTTATAAGACTGCAAGATTCTTGTCATTGATTCGGATACCAGATAATCCATTTAAAGATGTCTTATATCGGGTTTTTCAATAAGAGCGCTAAAAAAGTTTTTTTAATTAAAACAAAAACGGTTTTGGATATTAATGAAATTGTTTATTCCTGTGAAAGTACATTCAATGCCATTATGTATGGAACTCGATTTCTTTTGCATGGCCACAATGGGCACGCTTGCAGAAGTCCAGACACTGAACCCAATTTTCGACGGTTTTCAAGCACATATCGGCCGATACTGCTGCAATTTCATGTTCGATATTCATACCAAGTTCATCAATCGTAGCTGGCTTGTTGGCATACACCTAGACTTAAAGTATCCCCACAGGAAATAGTTTAATGACATCAAATCGCACAACCGAGGTGGCCAAGCGACTGGACCATTTCGTAAAATAACCTGTGTGCATGCCGTCTTGTTCGAACCACATGTTCTCCAAGTCCATATCATCCAATTGGGTATACGCCAAAAATATTCGGTTATCATTGAACTTTAGCGATCCTTAATCACAGTAACGTGCTGGTCTTGATCATCGCTTGAGAAGTACGGTGCAATGACACCGCCGCGCCGGCCCATAAACCACACCGAACCGTAATTTTGTCGGGATACAATGATGACTCATGGAGTACGTGTGGATTGCTGCCTGAACAATTCTGCATATTTTGTTAATTGACGCTTAAGATGATTTTTCGATGAAAATCCGAATCATTTTCAAGTTGTTACTCAGTCCAATTCACGAACATACGACGCTTTTGGTGGTCAAGCGGCTTCAGTTCTTGCGTCAATTTAATCTTGTAAGGATGCAAGCCAAGATCTTTTTGCAAAATTCGCCACAAAGACGTCACAGAGTTGCACAATGCTTGAGAACGACGTGTGAGAGATACATTTGGGCTTTCTGCAACTAAAACCTCAGCGGCAGCAATATTCTCCACATAACGGGCACTTTTTTGTCTCACTGGAACAGGCACATTTTATACTATGCCTGTGGCTGTGGATTCAATTTAACGTCGAGGCCACTGACTCCGAATTTCGGTAGTAAATTTTAATAATTTCGACTCGTTGTTGGCTCGTAAATCTTTCCATCATGAAATGGCAAACCTAGTAACTGAAGAGTCGTTTGCTGTGCCTGTCGCTCTACTTTTATAGCGTCCCTGTTGAAAAACCTTGTACGTGTTAACTTTATATCTACAAAACCAAAATTTTTAATGTAAGGGTTAATTTTTTTTCTAGAACAAACCATTCTTATTTTCTCATTTTTTGACCATCGATAATTTGTTGTTTTCAAATAAATTCAAGCAAAACCAAAGCTTAAAAGTTTTCGTTATTTTAAAAAAAGTCATTAGATTTGTGCTAGTATTCAAAAAATTAATTTTTAGGATTCGTGATTTAAGTTGTCACGATTTGTTGTTAAATAGTTGTCTTGTCTTTGGAAAATCGAATCAAAGTGTCTAAAAACCTGACTAAAGCGATGTTTTGATAATTTCAAAATAGAATTTCTTTAAAGCTTATTAAGACTGAAACACCCTTTTAACACATATGAAAATTATATACACGTGTCGGTTGTGTTTTGACAGAATGACAATTTTTCAGCAAGGCCAAAAAAAGATCTTCTGCACGCAGCCTTACATACATAAATATATATATTGGTATATAAATAAACAAAAATGTGTGTCCATTGAATGGCCTGACGGTCTGATGGGATTTTCCAGCGAAAAAAAAGGAAAACAACAAACAAAACGAATACTATATGTTCTCTTTATAGGGTGAAGTAGGAACAACAAGAAAAAAGAAACCGTTTGAGAAGGACATTTTAAGGCAATCCCTTAATTTGATTTTTTTTTTCTTTTATTTTTCAAACATTTTGGATCATGCATACAACCAGAACAACCACCAGTCATTCTCTGTATATTTCTAAGAGCTGCTCTTGGTTATCCTTGTGTGAACACAAATATTAGTCACCAAATTGCAAAGGAAAAAGGTTTAACAAAAAAAAATTATCTCGAGGGTGTTTGCTTTACACTCTGGGTTTCTATATTATTATTATTATTATGCCGTATGGAAGGGTCCTGATTGAAGACTCCCTGTGTTACTAGATTTGTCTTCTTTTTTTTTAATACTCCTTCCATTGTTGCATGATTAATGTCATTTGCAAAAATTTTATCATCAAACCGAATCGTCAATTGGAATTGCATATATCCAATTGAATGTTTGTTGGGTATGGTATATTGGGTTTATGATTATTGACTGTGACGATGACTTTCAAAAGCAACGGTAATGTCGACGGCAATGATTGTTGCATTCTGAAGGGATGTTTTTTTTGTTGTATCTTTTATGAAATAAGCTAATAAATATTTGAGATGGAAAGGGCGAAATCGAGGGTGGGATTCAGAAGATATTATTTTGACTAAACCTTTGGGATTAACGTGGGGAGGAAAAAAATCTGTGGGGGCAGATGATGTGCACAATCAAAATGAAAAAAAAAAAAAGATTTATTTAAATCTACAATTAAATACCTATATAAAATGTTTGCACAATATATTACAGATGATGCAATTTTTTGATTATTTGTTTGCTGAAAATTATATGAAAATGAGATCGGAAGCTATTATTATCTATATGCAGAGGTTTTGTGCTGATAAAAAGAAACGAATATTTCTTTAAGAGGAATCAATAATGGATTCAGTTTAGCCGGTACTGTGAACTGTATTTGACGTGTTCAGAAGTAAATTTAATAGGTACATACATATTGCCAGAAAATGATGCTACAATTGCAAGACAAGTCTATGTCCCATATGAATAATTTAAATTATAATATTCGTTGCTTTTGACAGAGAATCAATACAACTGCTATTAAAAACGATATCACCAAATGGCCACCGAGGCTACGGTTGTAGTACCATATCCTTTTGATGATCAATTCATGCATTTGTTGCTAAATATTCTCAGTAAGCTCACAGTTACAAAAGCTTCATTTTCGAATAAGTAATGAGATCCAAGAACACTCAAGCGCCACCAACTCCCTCCAGTTGCATATGAGGAAGGCTTACTAAAATCATTCTCGGATTTTTTTGAGCCTGCTTATTCTTCGAAAAACCAGTGTTTTCGTCAAAACTACGGGCTATATGAGCAATATATTCCAGTTTTTTATGAGCGACCATAAGAATGTTTCCATTTTTTACGTCAGAGTCTTACAGCTTAAATGTTTGATAATAAGTTTCACTATTTCCAGACGAGAAGGTGCTTTTAACAATCTTAAATTGCTTTAGTTTTGAAACTTGAAAATTGTCACCATTTTTGTAATAAACTTTGAAAAATTCAATACTGCATGAGTGTTGAAGTGTGTAATGATTAAAGCTTTCAAAAAGACAGCTACCCAAATATTGGACTATTTTAAATTAAACCTCTTATTGGAAAACCCAGTTTTAATTACTTAATTATTTTATATAACAACATTTTCAAGATATTTGAGTAAAAGAAACAATTGTTACCAAATTGTTGGTTGAATTTTGTACAATTTAGTTTTAAAATCATATACAAATTTTAATAACGTTGTAGTGTGTATGATATAATTATTGTTTATTTTTTATATTATGTGTCCAACATTAATGTTTTTCTTTGTTAATGAGTTGTTTTCAAAGTAGTTTTTCTTCATCTTGATGATATTATCTGTAAGGCAAAATTTATTTGAAGTCGAAGTATTTACTCATTTTTATGATATGGTATGCAGGTAGGTACGTAGTTATGCACAGACGTATGTTTAGATTATAGAGACATTTTAACGTATAGAATTGTTAAGATTTTAAATTTTCCATACCGTTTAAATTCCAATATGACAACTTCTAACTAATGATTTAATTAAAATTGTGCGTTCTTAGAGACATCAAAAATTGAGGATTTTGTTAAAATTATTAAAAATAATAAAAAGAAAAATTGAAAAATCTACAGCTTTTATTATCTATATTTAATTTTTATATTTTCCACTCCAATTCTTGCCGAATTGAATTTAATTGCTGTACAGCTTTCAAAAGCACAAAAACCCAAAAATTAAAAAAACAACAACATCTATCTTCATACGTACATATCTATGTCGACATTCACTCTCACTCCTGATTCAACGCTAATTTTAAAGGAGTCAGTGTCCTAATGGCAATATACTCGCAATTACCATTGTGTAGGCAGGTTGATAGGAGTTAGTATGTACGTAGGTATGTACGTACATATATCCATCAAAGAATTCCAATTCGAAAAACATCACGGACAACGGACATCCAAAATAAAACTGCTTCGCGGTGTTTTAGCTAAAGTTGATGTTTTTGTTGTTGTTTGTGTTATTGTTATACCTTACAGCAGATAGAAGTCTCTCCTTCTTCCATCAAATTCAATTCTAACCTGAACCCAAAAATATCCACACGCCCACCGCACCACCATCGTACTACACCACACAGCACCACACCGAAAATGTATTTATTTCGAAACTAATTTATAATTCATCCGGGTATTTCATTAGGTTTAATTTGAAACACTTTTAGACCTTTCGACCGAATCTACCGAAAATGTGTGTATATTTCGTCCTGGATACCAAAAAAGCCAAACTTAGGTATTCTGTTTTTGGCTTCCACCAGAGAATGTATAGGTAGTTTTTTTGTTGAGTTGTTGTTGTTGTTGTTTGGTTGGAAAAGAGGAGCAGTGGCGTTGGCAATGGGGCGTTATGTTGGGTCGTTGTTGAAGATGGGACTAGGATTTTTTGGGATTTCGGCAACCGACTGTTTTTGTTTTGTTATATGTCCGTTCCGTCCTGCCAATGTAACTTGATGGGTATTACGTTTTTTTTCTTTCTGTTGCTGTTGTTTATATCATCTCCGTCGTCCTCGTCGTCGCTCGTCGCATTGGCTATGTCGTAGATAGCTACCGATTTGGTCCTTTTTAAGGAGATTCACCAAAAGGTAGGTATTTGAGAGAAATATGATGCGCACATTTTATCTTCTTCTATACAGACGAAAAATATTTTACTTTGAATATAAATTTATGAATTATAATTTTGAATTTAATTCTGAAGAGAAAAGGTGTTTTTTGAATGTCCTATTCGTAAACCTTCATAGGTACCTATAGCTGCTTTATATATAAGTTACACGTTATCCTACATATGTATGTACATATGTATATACCGAGTTTGATGGAAAGAAAAGAGGAGGATATAGGCAAAAGGAAGTTTATGAATAGATAGGTATGTCCTTGTCCATGTTTTAGGTCACATTTTAAAAGACACTGTCTGTTGAAGATGGATGAAGGACAATTATAGAAGATTGACGGGAAGTTATTTACCAAAGAAACAATCTTTTGTTGTCTGTTCAATTTCCCTTTTGTGGCTTATTTAATTTATATTTGCGGATGGAACGAAGATAGCTCAAGTCCTTAAAATTTTCTTCTTTTTGTTGTAAAGTTGTAACATACATACACATATAGCTATAGTTCTTGTTTACATTTACTTTCTGCCAAAAATGTGTGTTTCTTTTTCTATCTTTACATGTGTATTGTGTAATGTGTATGTCTAACTTTATCACTCTTCTTCTTCTGATTTCTTTGACTAACTGTATATAAATTTGTATAAATGTACGACAGAGTGAATTCCTTTTTTGGTTAAAAAGATGTTGTATATCTGTGAGGAGGAAGAAGAAGAAGCTCTTTCGGGAAGCTTTTAGTGGTAAATAAATATTTATACAATATTATCGTTTTGTATTGCTGTTTTACTTGTTCAGAGTTAGATTGACTGGCATTAAAATTTTATTGATAGATGTATTCGTTTATTTAATTTTTGTATGCCAGTAGGTATGTATTCAGATAGACGTCTCTTATTTTTTACTTGAAAATTTAATGTAATCCAAACAATAGCATTAGAAATTCGAACCCATAATAAGATCACGCTCTTAATTTCACATTGAATTAATCCATTAGCAAGAGCCAACAAATAACACACAAAAAACATACAAAATAAATTTAAAATCCAGTGCTGTCGATGTAATACACAAATTTTAAGGGTGTGATTCTACCAAACTTATTTCTAAAACTATAAAGTAAAGTTTTGGAGAGTTGAAGCAATTTGTAGTTTTTGTGAGCATTATCATAAAAACAAAACATTGAATCAACATGTGAACGTGAAGTTTATTTGAGTTCGGTTTTGTAAAAAACCAAATCCCTTATACATAATACCAAAATGCTACCTTACTCTAGCACTTTCGACAGCCCATAATTGCACACACCCGATTAAGTATGCAAAAAGTAAAATTGGGTAAAATGGCAAAAAGGATATAAGCATGAAAGGAGAGGAAAATTACAAAACATATTATGTGTGAGTATTATTTTGTGTTTATTTGATTATTTATATCTACACGCTGCGCTGTGCCCATCACCACCATCACCACCATCACCACCGCCTTCGCCGTCGCTGCCGTTGCCGTTGCTCCTACCGCCCAGCGCAGCGCCCGCTCAAAGTCTGATGGATATATACGGGTGTACTGTAATCGAGGTTTTTTGTTCGTTATCCTGTACAATTTCCATCAGAGCATGCTGCTGGTAGTTTCATGTTACATCATTCGAGCTTGTTGTTGATTTTTATTTTTCTTATTACTCGCTTTATATTTTATGTATATAGCTCTATATTTAGGTAGAGTATTGCTATAGGTACCTACATATACATACCTATAAAGTTTTGCGCATGCACGAGAATAAAATTTGCATAAACTCAATAAAGCAAAAAACAAGGATATAAAGGATGCTGCATTGCATGATGTTGAAAACCATCGCACATATTATATCTCACGTTGAGTTTTATTCTCTACTGTTGAAATCCGATTTAAGTGAATGTGATAGGACACTAACAGTTTGGCATCATGTTTAAATCCACACATTTTCTAGATTCGTTCTTTTTCAGTTTTTCAGTTCAGTTAAGTTCGGTTCGGTTCGGTTCGGTTTTTTTGTATGATTTTATTCTGCAATATAGAGAGTTAAAATCCATTTTGCACATACACATCCTGTTACATACGTGACCCTTTGGTAAAATCTTTATAATATTGTATACGAGGTAGGTATAGGTACTTTCTATAAGAGAAATATGTCAGTCGGTTTTTGCTACACTACTTTTCCATGGCTAAGGGTATATTCTCTTATACTTTTCGCTAGTATATGTATAGGAACTCGGTACTCCTGCTGAAACCTTAGAAACGTGTTTCTTCGAAAGACACTAACCACACACCACTATATAATATAAGGGCTTTGTTGAAGTGGCCAAATGAATAAGAAGAAAGAAAAAAGGGCAGACAAAAAATTTACCAGATTAACCTTTCAAACTACTCATAGATATGTCGGAATGAATTGTATGTGTTTAGGGAGTGCGCACAGAGAGCACCTTTCACTATACCTACGTGCATTATGTAATTCAATCTTGTTGGAGGTCGGAGTTGTTATTAGCTTGGCCTTTTCTTCTCTCTCTCTCTCTTTTATTTTTTTTTTTTTTGAAGGATTCGAAGATAGTTTTACCTGTGTAGCTACCTATAGTCAGTTTATTTTCGTTTTGTCTCTCCAAAAAGGTGCTTGTCAATTTGTGACGAGTTCGTCTATTTAAAAAATGAAATATAAGGGATCCTTACTACTTATCCGTTGCAAATTTTAAGCACGTACTTGAGCATTTTCTTTTTGGCTTTTTGTTAAACAAAAAAAAAACACAACAACTTACATATAGCAGCCCATTCAAAAAAAGAATCCCTTTTTAGGTTAGGTATTCGACATTCCAATACATTTAAAAAGAAAAACTGACAAATTCAGATAAGATGATGAGAAGATGTTGTTGTAAAAGCAGATGTTAGACGTCTTCTTACATATAATTAAGTACAATAGACCCGTTTTTTTGTTCGTTTCTTTCTTTTTTGATGCTAATGGCAATCATCCCTGAAATTTTATAAAATCCAAAACCTCACACGCTTTGAATTATTTATTATAAAAGAAAAAGGAAGTTTTCTTTCTTTGAACAAAGGTATATAGGTTGGTAATAGGTATCCCTTTTTTCTATTGTGAACTGAATTTTTTGAAATTAAACATGTAATGATGATTTAAGTGTGATGATATTTTATTAATTTTATATCTTTTTGTATCTTTTTCGGTAGTTTTTCGTTTTCAGTGTTAATTGCCTTGAGCAATAGAATATTTTTTGTTCGTGATGATTATAGGGGAGGCAAATAGACGATCTCCGATGAAGATAGGAAGACAAGATATATAATTTAATTTTCAAATGAACTGGATGCATTTGTTAAGAAAACTTTAAATTGATTTAATGGTGTATAGGTATAATTTTATTGAAAGTATTATGGTGTCAAAATATTATGAAAGATGAGGCAATTATTATAAATAAAGCGGTATTATTGGTTTCTTATTTGATTTAGTTTTTTTTTTTTATTAGCTTAGCTTTGAGCATTTGTAAACATATCAAAGATTTAAGACTTTATATGACTGAATGAATCCATTAGAGGGATAAGGAAGCGGTGTGGGCTTTGATGAATGGTATAAGGCTTTTAAAGAAAACTTTTAATATACCTACAATGGAATTTTATTTTTCTACTTATAGAAGTTTCAACAGAACTGAAGCAGACAATTATTTTAATTATATTTAAAAATATTTAATTGTGATATTACTGATAGTAATTAAGTCAGTTTAAAATATGTACACACACACAAAAATGTATCAAATTTGTATTCTAGATGTTACTGTTTAAGCTTCCGAATTTTAGAATTTGAAGACTTTTTTTAAAATAATTTTATTTAATACAAAAAACTAGGACTTTTTAAAATAGCAATTAACATTTTCTTACAAAAATAAGTGTCTACAAAATATCGAATATATTTCTGTGGAAACAAGGAAAAAAACAAGAAAAGTCGGTGAATCGGTTGCAGGACTCGAATTTCTCGAAACAAAACATCTTTAACTTCAATTATAGATTGCAAAATTTTTAGAGTTCCTTAAATGAGAATTTTATTTATCAAAAATAAATATCAAAGGGAATTTTTCAACAATTCCAATCAGTTGGCTCAATTTTGTTTTGCGGTTTCAAAAGTAGAGGACTTCAATTCGACATCTGTCGAACTATAAGTTGTTCAAATATTTTTTTTAGTTGAAAGCCTGAAATTTACGAAAATTGTCATATTTGGGATTCTGAGAATCCTCAAGTAATTGAAGAGAGGCCATTACATTCACAAAAAGTCACTGTTTGGTGCGCTCTTTGGCACGGAGGTGTGATTGGACCATACTTCTTCGAAAACGACGATGGAACGATTGTCAACGACAATTCGGAAAGTTATGGTCATATGACAAACGACTTTTTTTACCTGATATTAAAATATACGACTTGGAGAATATGTGGTTTCAACAAAACGGTGCCACATGCCACACAACTCTAGTGAATATGGCTTTATTGCAAGAAACATTTCCTGGCCTCGTAATTTCTCGTCGTGTCGATATCAACTGGCCACCAAGATCATGCGATTTGCCACCGCTGGACTTTTTGGTGTGGGGCAAAGACCGTGTTTATGCAGACAAACCTTTAACTTTTGAGCACTAAAAAACCAACGTTCTTCTAGTTATGGCTGAGATACCGCCCAATATGTGTCAAAAAGTTGTCGAAAATTACCTCAAAAGAATCGATGCTTGCAACAATTTGCGTGGTGGTCATTTAAATGATGTAGTATTTCACACATAATGTCAACGTTCAAACTTTATAAGAAAAGAGAAATATCATGTGTTTTATTTACGTTTGCTTTTGAAACCACAAAATGGATAACCCTGTACATATTTTGAAACACTTTTAACAAGTGACATTTTTATTTTATTTTGATCACTTGTATCAAGGACACTGAAAATCTCTTAATTCTGTCACTTCTTGTGGAAATGCCGCAAGATGTTTTGTTTTCCCGACAAAAAGTTTTTCTGCCCGACTTACTTTGGTACCTTAGTCAAAAAAAGGTTGATGACAATAATATTGTAATTGATTCCTTTACGTTGAGAACACCTTCGTTATGTCTCTTGTCTCAGGAATGCTCTCAAGTATAAAGAATTTTTCTTTGGGAGTACTACGCGAATGTGAAAATTTTCACCACACTCTTTCTCTCTCTATCATTGAAATTATCATTATTTGAAAACCAATGTGCACCGACACACTTTCTTTGCTTATGTTTTTACTATACGTGTTTGATCATTATATACGAACATATGTACATAGAAATTAAAATAACTTAATTGTAACTTCACTTTTTAAAAAGTATCTAACACAAACGACGCACGAGTAAAAAAACTGCAGCTACTATAAAATTTTATCTACTAAAATCCTTAAAGGAAGTTTAACTTCAACAACTGATACCCAATTTAATTTTCTATAAGGAATAGTGACCAATCCAATCTATGAAACTTGTTGACCTTTTTTTCAACCATTTGAATAAAATTGAATCTAACTTAATTTAGTCCTTAATAAACATAAAAAATGCATCCTCTAAAACGATCAGAAATTCAATTCTCAGAGCACACTACTTTTTACCTATTTGAATCTAATCTAAGCAAGTGACAATCTAGTGGTATTCTTTTTTCATGAACCTGTTTATCGTCATACTATGCATTTCCTCTTTGAGCTTATCTTCAAAATAACGAACAGGACACCCCTAGGATTCGAGTTGGTTGTATACCTATATGTACGAGTATATGTGAATAGAGAGGCACTATTTTGAGTTTTGAACTTTTAATTTGCATTTTTATCCTGGCGAATCCAATTTTTTCTCTGGTTGCATATTTTTCTTCTATTTTGTTTGTGTTTCTGTTGGTGTTTTCTTTTTTTTCCGTGTTCAACTATCTCATTTTGGTTGAATAGAAGTGCGAATGCAAGCACTGTTTTTCCACTTTCATATACAGATTTGGTTGTTGGTGAGGGTGAAGGGATGATGGTGAATGAGCGAGTGAGTATGGGCGGGTGAAATTTGCAGGGATGGAGTGTCTGTCAGAACACAAAAGGCAAAGTCAGGGCTAAGGCTACAGTTTTATGGTATTGTTAGGAAGTGGCTTTTGCTTTGTTCCCCACTCAAGTTCGTTTTTGTCTTCAGGATTTTGCAAGCTTTTTTTTATGTCTATTTTCGTGTTTGTGTTTTGTTGTTTGTCCTCTTGTTCCATCATCCATTGTTGCTTTGTGGCTCATGGGAAATAGCTTAAAAATTTATTTGCATTTTTCCTTTCTTTCATTTAATATTTTCTATATTCGGAGGAATTTTTTTTTATCCTTTAAGCCAGGTCTATATTTTGTTATAAAAATCCTGTCCCTTTTTTCAGGACTCTCGTTCGTTTGTTTTAGTTCATTTTATTTTTTAGATTTTAATTTTAGCATTTTTCTTATAGAATATTATAAATATAAAGAGAGAGATATATGTATGTATGTATAAGTATAATGTATATTTGCAGCCTAGTGACTTGATTGAATTAAGACCTTAAACGTTCTTGTTTGTTGAAAGGTTAAGCAACCACCATTGGGAATCTTATTATGGTTATATGTTTTTTTTCTGGCCATTTGAAATATTTTATTATTTATTTTCATCAACTTTGAAAGAGTGAGTTGTTTTTTTTTTCGTTTTATTTTATTTCTTGGTTGCTTTTAGCGATGTATCCTTTTGGAAGTTTGTTTTTATTTTACTATTTTTAAAGGATGATTTTTAGACACAGTTTATGCCAGACAATAGGATTTTAATTAAATTAATTTGCTTGTTATACCATAAGTACAGGACAGTAGCGTTTCTTCTGAGAGTGGGTAGTTAAGAAAATGTCTGATGGCTTGTCTAGCCTTTTTAAAATGTTCACACTTGGGAATTGTTTTTTTATTAATTGCAACTTGGAAGCTTTTTTTAAATATCGGTGTTGTTTGCTTCTCTTCGAACTAATTTTTAACAAGACTCCAAATTATTTGTTTAATAAGCTTGATTTTCGCTCTTCAAATCGATTTACCTTGTTGCGCTCCCCCAGGTTTACCTGTTTGACATCACGGAGGCAATTTTTCGTTTATGCTATCAGACTGTGACTTCCCAGTCACATGAGGTCTGGAATCGAACATAGAAGGTTTCATCAACTTTGTTTTGAACTAACTGAGGTAACTTTTTTTGGATTATTGTAATTTCTTCTTCTTGCGACTTTAGTTTTTAATTTTTCTTTTTAATTGATTGTTATTTAATAAATTATTAATAGTTTGCTACAATTGTTTTAAACATAGTGTTTGCATACTTGCATTGTCCTTAATAAATATTGTATTACATCCTGTACTAATTATAAGTCAATCTTGATGTACAACTGTTTTTTTAATCAATAAAAAATATCAAATAAATATCAAATATTTCAAAAATTAAGAAATAAGTGACAGTGTGAAGGTAAAACTATAATGAGAGCTTGAATTGGTTTAGCTTGAGATGGATTCTTCTTACATTGTTTCTTCTTCTTAAAATATAAAATTTTAAATTGCCTTTTAAATGAATAGAGTACATAGTAGGAAAATGGATCCAAGAATAAATTAAAAAAAAAAAATAAAATTTAACACAAATTCAAAGAAATAAATCCTATAACACAGGATCAAATTATAAAATGGTTGCGTTGGGATCAAAGCCCAAAAGTTTGATTCAAATAAGTAGGACTTTCTAATTTTTCTATTTAATGAAAAATTGGACCAGTTGTTAAGTCAATTAATTAAGTATACATTTGCAAGTCCTTCACTTACTATCACAGATATGTATGAAGAGTTCTTAGATTTATGCTACAATAACCTTAGGTTATTGAGTAAATTTGTTTTATCAGGTTATTTTTAAGTTTTTAGTCTGGCCTTAAAATTATTAAAGGGCTTTTTAATAAGGGCGGGTAGATGTTGAAATGAAATGAAACAAGCTGTGTGTGAGTTATTAAAAATATAAATTGGGTGGCGCAACAGTCCATTGAGAACTAGGGCCTAGTGACTTACAACTCTCAATCATTCCTGTGTGCGAGTACTATAGTCAGGGATGGAGGGGACAGTTTTAAGCCGAATTCGAACGGCTAATTTGAGAAAGCACTTTTCACGACAAAAATTACTCTTGGAGAATTTGACAATTCCTCGCAAGAGGTAGTAAACGTGAAAAAACTTTAGATGGCATAGGCAGGGATCGAACCCACGACCTCTGGCATGCCAGTCTAACGCACTAACCATCATGTCACGGGTGTGAGTTATTAACAAAATTATTTTTTTATTTGTAAGGCGCATGTATGCCATTAAGTGTGGAATATGACATCATTCAAATGCCCACCTCAGCTTCTTACGGTCACACGAATCCGAGTGGTCCAGTTTTCATAGATCCGGAGTCCCAAGTCCCCACGCAAAATGCAAAATTCGCCAAGTTGAAGTCTGCGAAAGGCCGAGTTGTTGTGTACGGTGAGGAATAGACTGTCTCGGGTTCTGATGTACACTTTCACGGACCACGGCGATGTTCTCGGCCGATCTTGCGTTCATTGAAAGTACGGGTGTTGGCTGATTGTTTACTGAACCGGTCGTCTTAAATTTCGCCACCAAACGTTGAAGAGTCGACTGTGAAGGGCCACCGCGTCTACCGTAAAATGGGCGCAATGCGCGCAACGTTTGCGTTAACGAACACTCATTTTGATTATAAAGATTTATCATTTGAACGTGCTGTTCAATCGTGTAACTTGCCATAATGATTTGGCATAAACAACTGAATAATAAACAAATGATTTGATAGATGCCACCAAAACAAAATGGCCGCCATGGGAGGGGGAGCCAAAATCTAACCGCGCTAATTGAAAAACCCTTTACGTAAGATCAGAAGCCGTAAAGATAATCAGGAATACTTTGAACTTTGTATAACTAGCTGTTATGGGTTTTTCATAGTTAGCTTTACTTTATTTGAAAATTCAGGAAGAAAGTTAATTTTGAACAATTTTATGAAAACTGGTGTGACTAAATGACTTAAGCTGAGTGTTTGCCTAAGCACACTTTTACTATTCATTACTTAAATCTAAAGCAGTGTTCATAGATTTAACCTTGTTGTGATCTGAAAGCCTTGCAGAAGAACTTTTATTCTCAAGCATCTTTAAGCTATAGAAATTATCATTACTAACTTCTGTTTCATAACTCGATTGTAATGCTTGAAGAAATGCAAGTCGTTATTTTAATTAAGTTTAATTTTAATTAAAAAAATGTCAGATATTTCAGAAAATATTTAATTCAGCAACCAATATGTTTTTAAAGCATTCACTAATGCTTAGGCATTTGATCAATCATTTTAGAAAACTAAAAAAGGCATAAATAATGCAAAATAAATATTAATTCAAAACAACAAACTTCCCTCTCGCCCATAGATACACAGATATGTAGTCCGTTGATATAAGTTTATTTTTGTTTTCAAATCCTAAGTAACAAATTTGACCCAGTTCTTTGGTGTGTGTTCATTCTTCTGTGGCAACATTATCCTAACTAACTAAGACATCTGTGGTTCTGTACTTTGCTGAGCTATATAGCACAGAGTCTTTTTGTTTCAATTTATACAAAAATATGTAAAGCCTAGAAATTCACTATCGCTCAAGGCCTATAGAAGAGATTAAGATTTAAAATTGATATCACTCCATGCGATGTTAGAGTATCACTTTCTCGCTTTGTTCACATTTTCATATCCTATCTTATTTGTAAGTAGTTATGTACTTCTGTGCTTTTCTACGAGTAGGTTTATGTATTCAATTTGAAAGCGATAAATTTTCCTAGCGCTAATTTCTAAGTTTTCATGTGAAATTTTTTTCCTTAAAAGAAAAGAGACAGAAAACAATTTTAAGGAGAGCGAGAAAACGAGTCGACAACAACGTAAGAAAAAATAAAATACCAACGTTTGGTTGTTGCAGGAAGTTTTGTTCGAGGTGGTTGGCAGCAGTCAGAAGATATTCATAAACATTCCCTCTAATTCTTTGCTGAAAATTTATTCAATTTTTCAGAGCAATGTGGTATGAGCGGTAGGGGATAGGCGGGAAGACTGAAGGGAACGTTGGGGCTGGTAAGTCACATCAGAAACTGAATGTTGGACGAACTTTATAGGTTCAGAAAAGAAGTGGTGGCGGGTAGCAGTGGTAGAGGTGACGTACGGTGTAAAAATCTCGGATGAACATAAATTTTTGTCAGGATATTCTTTTTCTTTGAACATAATATACATACAAACTCTCACTCTCTTCTTCAGTCTCTTTTTCAATACTTTGCTTGAATTTAGGAGAAAGATTTCTTTTAGCATACTGTGTTTTGCTAATGCACACACATACACACATACTTAATATTATACACACACAAAAATTCCAAATCCTTACATCCTCGTACGTGCAGTGTTATTACATTTACATTCTTTAAAATCCATTAGAGGCTTTGAAGCCGGGAGTATTTTTACGGTTATATTGGTACGGATGTATTATTAAAAGTATGTATATACAATGTAGTTTAAAGTTTAGTTACTTTCTTGTAATATTGATTAGATAGAAGGAGTAAATCTTATTTAGGTTTCTTGTTGGTTGATGTTTTCATATTGACGATAACGGAAATTGATCCTTTTGCTAATTTGCATAAATTAAGGTTTATTTTTATTTAACTTAAGTCGATTGCATTAGTTTTTTGATCATTAGATACAGTTTTTAAACTTGAATATAGGCATCCTTTACTTGGAACCATTTTACTGCAAACAAAATTAAGAAATAGATTGTGTTTTTGAACTAGATTAAAAACAATGGAAAATCGATGTGCAAAAAAAAATTATCATTTCTGAGCAAGAGTTATGCTATCAACGTGACGTTGATTATTTTCAAACCCGATTTTAGGAAATTTGAGATGTTTTAAATTAAAGTTGGAAGTTTAAAAAATACAGAAATGCTTGAGAGTTTTGAATCATTAGCGCCCGTTCTCTATATCATTTAAAGCTATTTAATTTATTTTATTTTTTACGTAAAAAGCTCAACGTCAAATTTTGATTCATACTAATATTTTAATCGTGTACACTTGGGGTCAAAGCTCCATTGTAAAATAAACATTAAGTGTGTAATTTATTTTCACATATTTTTTGCAAATTTTGGAAAATAAATAACAGGAATTTCATAATAAACCCTCAAAGCATCCTTCGGATGTCATTTTCGGCCCTCTTGCAGAAAAGCAGTTAAGTCTTTACTTTGTTCTGGATCTATTTTATTTTAATGGATTAAAAATGGTGTCTACAGAAAGGCCCTTTATGATTCGCGAATAGTAACAAATCACATGGGGCTTAATCAGGCTTACAATTTTTGTAAAATTTTTGGTGAAATAATCATGAAATACGAGTGAAGATATTGAGCGTGAGGATTTTTAACAATAATCAAAATGGTTTTCACTGATCCTTTTAATATTCCAACAAAGTGAAGTGAATTTTTTAGCACCAATTCTTTGATTCTTTTGACATGTAGCTCATCATTTGATGATGATAATTTCTGACCGTGACTCATTTTCAACCATGTTTAAACAATTTGTTTTTCAATGAAGCTTATTAACGAAACACCTTCTGTTACACGTTTAACACTTTGATACCAGAAATTTCCAAAAATTGAATTGAACTGGGTTGTTAAATGGAGTATAAAAAATGAAAATTCCCTTTTAGCTTTTAAGAAAAAATGAGTTCATCTTTAACATTAATAAATGAATGCCTTGTCTCAAAATTTTGCACAGAAGAAAGGGACAGAAGTGCAAGCTTAAAAAGAAAAGTCGTTATAGATACGAACCCAACAAAATATATAGATTATATTTTCAAAGTATTTTTATATTAAATCAAATTAAAACATTTCTTATAACCCTTTAAGCATTTCATTTAAATGTTTAAATTCAAAAGCGTAGTTTTGAACTAACACTGTTATAGTGTGACCTTTAATTACGAACATAAATTTATTCATTTTTGTTCATCATACTTTTGAAATTTTGAAATTTCGCCTATTTATAGCGAGAGAAAATACACAAATGCAACCTAACCACTTCAAATTTCACTTCACATTCAGGTAAATTTAATTTATCCACTCATTTCTAATTTCATTGGATTCTTCATTCTCCTATAATATATCCCATCATGTATACTTTCCATTCCAGGAATTTTACAACATAATTTCGTCTGTGAATGTGTAGAGTTGAAAATTTTGAAATTGTTCGTCCAGAAATAAGAATAAAGTTTTAACATTACACATTCTTTTATTACGTTTTATAAATATAAAAAACTGTACTCGTATAGGTTGGTTTTGTACGTATAAATTTTCATGATATTTATGTATGTAGGTGTACCTATATTTCAACCACGTCTCCCGCTGGTTATGAATTCGAATTGTTTCATACTTTTCATAGTGGGAAAAACTCTATTTCGAGCCCCGAAGTAGTTCAGCAATCAAACCCAAACCCATGCGAATAACAAAAACAACAAGCTGTTGTACACAACACACGTTTGCTGATGAGATCCATTCACCACTAATGAGGACACATCCCTGAGCGATGTTCCTGAAACTGCAATTAATTAAATTTGATTTATTTAAGTGTGTATTGTGTGCACTCTGTTAATGTATGTATGTATGTGTTCTCTTTTTGCAACAACTTTATATATATTGCATTTGTGGTATTTTTGTTTTTGTTTTATGTATATCTGTGCACTTGAACAAGAGTTCTCGTCCTTTGGTCCTTTTTTTGTGTGTCTTGTTTTTGTTGTGATTTTGTGGAATTGTGATATGATGCAAGATAGATTTGTATAACTTTTATCTACGACACTCTATATAATTGTATACATATGTAGGGACATAACTTGCCCCTTGCATTTTCTAAAAAAAAAAGTGGAGAATGATTCATAAAAAGAGAGATATAGAAACACCAGGAATCAAGATAAAGAGCTCAACTGACACAATTTGTATTTTCCGCTTGTGCAATTTTCACACGTACTTGCACAAGAGGAGAGGAAATTTTTCAATTTTCTCGTTTTTATTCCTGGTGTTTTATTTTTGCTATTTCTTTCATTTTGGTTGGTTATTTTATTATGTACAATGAAAAAGAAAAAATAAATAATACTTTAAAAAGAGATAATGACAAAAATAAAAGATAAAGGGAAGATAAAAACGGATAGGCCACAATAAAGTACAAAAAATATGTCATTTGAAAAGTTAAGAAAACATTTAATTAACTTACTGTATTATTTATTGGAATGGTATCTTTAAGAGGCAATATTTTATTTTAATTGAATTTTTTGAATTTCAATAAACTGTATTTAATTAAACGACATTGTCAAACTCACTTTAGTATTAAAATATTATGTTGTTAAGCAACCGTTTTTGAAGTGCCTTAGAATCTTAATATTATTTTGTTGGTCGGCGGTCAAAATAAAATATAATTCGAAAATAAGGGTTTGATCAGTGGGAAAGGAAGTTCTAATCTATTAAGAAGGCGCAAAAATCCATTGAGAATTAGGTTCAAGTGACTTACAACTCTAAAATTACAATTAGAGGAATTGTCAACTCGAAAGGAAAGGAGGTTCAGGACTTTTAAAGTTAGTCCGTATTTGTTTTTAAAACTTGAAAAACTAACTTGAAATGCAAAATCGGCTGAATTAATAAAAACATATTAATTCAAAAATGTTAACTTTTAACTTTATTAAAAATGGATAATTTTTTGACCACAAGATAAACGAATCAAAGTTAACTCAATTTTTGAAATTCGGGGTTTTTATTTCCACTTTCCATGATTTACCACCATGATAAAATACCTGTCACTTTGGCTACACGGCTGCGTATTAAGCATATCATAAAAATAATAATAATGGCACACTGGGCGTATACTTGTTTTTTTCTTCTTCAATACATTTTTCTTTCAAATACCTAAACAAACATTTTCTTTGCGTGTAGAAGTATTTCAACATGTTTTTTAATAGAATTGATATTTCAATGCAATCGTTGAAATTAATGTTTTACACCTCTTTTTGCATAAGAGAAACGTTTTATGTACGTATTGTGTGAAAAGAAATTATTGTTCTTCTTAAAAACTATTCATTCAAAAAATATTCATTCTAAAGTTCTAAAAATAATCCTTTATTTGCCTGTTTCGGACCCTATGGTAATCTTTACCATGCAAAGTGCGTTGGTTCAACAAATGCATTCATTGAAAAAATTGCTAATTCCAAATTTGCTTGCTGGTACTGTCACGACTTCTTTTTAAGCTGACATTTTAAAACTTTGTAAAGATTTTAAAGAGCTACTGAAGTCATTTAACACTGCAGTTTGCAAATTAAATGCATATTTTGTAACCAACATGATGGTTGATAGTTCCACTTCGACTAATAATTTAGCTCAACCCAAAATTCCTTCTTCTTTCTCTTTTGCAGGTGAAGATATTCTCGAGCAATCAGGTTCTGGTGTTAATAACGCAGACCCCTCCCCCCTCAAAACTAACTAATGTTAACATCACCCACAATACTTACAGATCCCACCGGAACACCCCATATACTCCTAATTTTTGACTCTAATTCAGTTTCCAGTAGGGTATTCGTTACTGGAACAGTAATAAACAATTCCATCCCTATCAAAGCTGTCTTGAAACCAAAAATATTTTTTATATCTCGTCTGGACCCAGTAACAACGCCAGAAGATATAACTTCTGACTTAGTATCTATTAAGAGCATACCTTGTAGCTCATCCATTAGGTGTACTTAGATCAGTAAACCAAATAGCTTTGTTTCCTCTTTCAAATTAGTAACGAATCCCACGTTCTTCGATTCCATTTCATTTGCAATACAAATATATAACCCGTAGAGACTTTGGTCAAAGAATTTACATAAAGTCAATAACAAGGCGTTTCTTTGAAAACCAAGTCAAAAAACATAACAGCCTTGCCCTCTTCTACCAAAACGTAAGGGCCTTCGTATTGACACTGCTGAAATTTTTCTTAACTCCCAATCATTCCCACACGACGTATTCGTTTTGACAGAAACTTAGCTTAATTCAAGCTTTTCCGACTCAGAACTTTTCAGTCAAGAGTTCGAAGTTTACAGAAATGATCGTCATGTTGGTAATGCCAAGGATTTAGGTGGGAGTGTTCTCATAGTGGTAAAAAATGCACATTTCTCTTCTTCTGTATCTTTTCCATTTGAACCATCAATTGAACTAGTCTGTGTAAAGCTAATTGTACAGACTAAGACTATTTTCATTTTAAACGTTTATATTCCTCCAAAAAGTTTAGAGTCTGTTTATAGCGAACTCTCCTTGACATTAGACTTTCTTATCAGTTTGTCCTGCTCTGGCACCAATATTTTACTTTTAGGTGATTTTAATTTGCCTTGCTTTGAAGCCTCTTTCTTTTCTTCACAATTGGAACTATCTTTTCTCGATAAAATCCTTTTTACTTACAACAAACAAGCTGTATTCAAAATTCAAAAAATCGAATTCTCGATTTCGTATTTTCTTTTGACGCTATTAGTACTCTTGTGCTAGAATCTAGATCAGGAATTACTAATATTGATAAATATCACCCCCCCTTGGACATTTTTCTTGACTTAAGTAATCATCTTACTGAACACAGTAATTCCTTTGATTGCTTATATAATTTTGATTTCAGAAGAGCTAATTTCAAGCTGTTATCTGAAGATTTAACCTTTTCTGGAATTGCTTATACTTTAGCATTTTCTAATATTGACGAAGTAGTTTCAAAGTTTTATAAGATCCTTAAGTATTTTTTGGAAAAAAAAAATCTACCTTTAAAGAAATCAAGAAACTATGAGAAGAAATCTTTCGGTTTATTTTTCTTTATATCAGAATTCTGAATCATGTGTTTTAATAACAACTTGAAAAAGTCAATCAAGGCTATGCGAGCGATTTAGAATGTTTAAAGACATTTTCAATTTAATGAATGACATCAATTATATTAATTTAAACTCTTTTCCGATTAAAAAAAAGCTAGAAGTATGATATTTAAGATTTTGGAAATATTTTTCGTTTCAATATCCACAAATATTTTTGATTACTTATACTTTCACATGAAGAAATGTGTATAAATTTAAATTGTTCAAGTATTTTAAGTTCTACTTGTAAAAAATATGAACAAATTGATGTATTTTCCAACAGCAATTTCTTAAGAACATGAAATTAATTCTGTATATTATTTTGCAATTTGAAATCTAAGAATTACCAATATCAAATACATACATATAGGTAAATAATGTATGTTGAGAATTTTCTCTTCAAATAAATATATGTATATGCATTATACCTACCCATGCTATAAGTAAAAAAGAACTTTTGTATTATTCAAATAATAATTTATATTTGAAACAAAATTTAATGATTGAAAATATTTAAAGATTGAAAAAATTCTCGATACAAAATTCAAGCTTACCATACAAATTTTGAGAAAGTAAAATAAAATTTCTTAAAACAAACATTTTATTTGCTAACAATTATTCTTCAATATATATCAAGACGTACATACATTCATATAAGTATTAGATATGTTGAGGTTATGTTATATCTAAGGATAAGGACACACGTACAACACGTAAAACACGTTCAAAGTTAACATTTTCTATATAAAACTTGCCTTAGAAGAAACATAACAAAAAACAAAGATAACATCACAGAAAAAAACAACATCATGTTTTTTTTTGTTATATTTTTGTTTTCCCGAGAGCTTGCAGCCATAAAATTGATTACCATCGCAATACAAGTACAGAAAAATCCATTAGCAACATTACACTGTTTGGCGCAGGGAATCCATCCTCGTAGTACCAAATTGCAAGTGAGAGATTGTGTGCCCACACCGTGACTTTGACAACGACATAAAACAAAGGATCTATGTTTGTACTTTATAGTACCTATACCGTATATTGTCTATATTGCAGCATTATACATACCACACCAAACCTCACCACACCACATCACATATACCTATCTATCTACCTTGAAAAAGTGGATATGTGGACATGTTGGATGATTCTGGGAATGAAAACAAGCTAACCTTCAGATAACTAAGAGTCTCATAGCAGGATGAGCGAAAAATGAAATCGTGGAATGGAATTTTTGCAGGAACGTAGCTATATGTTTTAATTTTGGGTTATTTTGTCTTAAAGAGAACCAAATATTTGACTCTTTTTTAGGAATGAACATTTTCCTTGTTTTAGTATTAAGGGGTCATAATGATATTTGTATCAAATTTTCCCTTCTAAGTTAAAAGGACATAATGGCAAAAAAAAAACATGAAACATGAAAAAAGGTTAAATTTGGTAACTATTCCCTTCTATAATCATTTTTGACTACGGCTTTGAAATTTGAAAATAAAGTTGCGGTAAGAGAAGAGGCTAGGCTTGAAAATCGACTCATGCTTATTTATCATCCAACCGGATTATTCTAGCACAAAATGGTGTATTTCAATTTGGTATACAACTGTCTGACATGACTGTCTGTCCGTCTGTCTGTCTATTTTTATCTATCTATCTATCTAAAAGTATATCTCACAAGTACCTATAGTTTGGTTTTGTGTCTTTATACCTATAACCCACCAGATTCCACCCTGAGCTCGTTTGGGGTCGGTCGGTTAAGAAGATAGGGGAAAAAAAAATAATTATGTGACCCTCCCTTTGGGCCCACATCAAACTACGAGTAAGTACACGAGTTGATATACATATCTATAATATCTCTTCGCCAGTTAAATTTGTCCTTTGTATATGGATTTTGTGGGAAAACTCAAGTGAACTTTCAATGTTTATTTTCTATCTAGACATATACAACATGAAGATGATGATGATGTTGATGAGGATGATGGTGGTGTAGGAAAAGCGCTTCCTAATCTATCTGGAAACCGAACATACTATACTTTATCCCTATATGATGATGATGACGATAATGATAATGATGATACGAATCCTCACTTGTACTTTGTATCTAGTGTTTTGTTTTGGTTTGTCATTCTTTTTTTGTTTGTACCTATATGTATTTTTTTTTTACTATTCCTGTTGTGTGTTGTTATTGCGTTTTTCGTGTCTTTACTTTTGCAGCAGATTTAGTGATGGGTAGAAGAGGATCAATAGGGAACAACATAAGCAGTCGTAGAAAAAAGAATTTATTTGGTTGTACTCTGGAAGATGTTGCAAAAAGATATATATACATATGCATGCAGCTTAGGTTTTCAATACATCAATTTAACAAAGCAGAAACTGTGTATTGGCGAAATTTAAGAGCGCTCGTCATTGTCCTGTTGTTTAATAAAGCTGAACTACCGATATGAATAAATTCCATGTAAATTTTCTGCATGTCACAATATTCGAAAATGGAAAAAATTCTGAAGAAATTTGTATTCAGCATATCACCATTTAAGTGTTACAGTGCCAATACCAAATACATGTCTTGTTCAGTCATAAAAGTAGCTACATATTTAAAACACAATTATTGTTAACAGCATCACAATATGTATTTTTTTTATAAATGCAATCAATATACATCATTTTTTGAATAACTTATCATTTTAGCTTACAACGATTACAAACATTTTAGAGACAATCATTTGAATGAAATCAATTGATTGTATTCATATGAGACTCTACGAATTCATTTGCAATCACTTAAACTTCAGAGGAATTTAAATAAATACGAGAAGTCTTATATAAGTGGAATAAATTGAGTGCAGATTTGAATCAAACCGAAACTCTTAAGTTAAAGTCATAAAACAATAAAATCTTTTAAAAGCCTGATTTGTAGCTAAATACATTTAAATTATTTTATATTATGAAGTTCTGGATCAAAATCGCACCTATTCCAAAAAGTTAGCAGACTTTTACATAGCTTTGCAGAATTTAAAAGTGTAAATGATCTCAGAAAGCAATTAATACATTTTAGTGTTCCTTGTGAATATTTTATTTTAACTTTGGGCAATAACTTCCTTCTATGCGCATACTTTTTACATCTATTGATTTTTGTTTTAAATTCATATAAAATTCTTCTTAATTAAGGACACATACCGCCTACTAACACACCCACATTTCTTTAATTTAAATTTGTTTCTTATGTAACTTTTACTAATAGCTTCTTTCTTTCAAAGTAAACTCTTATCTCTGTTCAAATGTAATTATGTGTATCAACTTTTGTTGATTCTTAAAAACTTTCATTTTCTTGTCGGTATTTTAAAATCACCATCAACTTTTAAAAAACTTATGAAACCTTTTTTTGAAATCAATTGCATTTTTGATCGAGATCAAGTTGTTTGCTTTCTCGTACAAAAATTATGTCAAACATCAAAACCCTTCTCAAAAATTCATGACACCGTATCGTATCAATTTTACCAAAAGCTTGATTATTTTTTAATTTTAATAATTTAATATACATTTTATAAACCAGTATAACATAGCCAACTAAATTGAATTATAAATCAAATGCAATCAATGAATTAAGCTGCCTATATGTAATATTATGGCAGATACGATTGTACATAAATATGTATTGTATTTTATATGAATTAATTCCAATGAATCTCATTGATTTTTAAATTAATTCAAATTTAAGTGAATCATTTTGATTCCATATATAGTAAGGTACCTAAATCAAATATTTTCAGTCGTTAGTCATCGAAGTGTGCAGCAAAGATTCGTCATGTTATCAATTTAGAGTGCATTCCTTAATATTGAATGTTTTAAATTGTATATAAGTGAAGACTATATTGGGTATAGAGGCAAAGTGATGGTAAATGTGTATGTGTATATAATTCTTAATACCTGAACTAATGGATGACTGGCCGTCTTGGCGCCCTGCTCTGCTCTGCTCTGCTCTGATTATCAACAGACAAAAAATTAATTATTCATTAGCTTTGAAATGCTATACGATACTCGATATTAAGGTATACCATCTTAAAAGTTGTTGAATTTTTTAAAAACAAAAAAATACACACACTCATGCCAACGCAGAAGATTGTGCATTTAATTTGAAAAGACAAATGATTCACCACGACTCAGATATGTTTTGATTTCACTCTCACGGGTTAATGAATTCAAAAATATCAAAACTATTGCTGTAAGGGCTTTTGCCGAATTTTATTGGTTTTGCTCCAAAAACAAATATTTGAATGGCTTCATTTTAATACGATTTTCATATAAGCTTCAAAAATGGTGTGATCAATTAATATAGAGAAACTATGATCATACAACTTCTTTATTGGATTTTCATTTTTAAGAAAAGATTTTTTGTTTACTGAGGAATTTAATTCGTTATTATACAAACGATCAACACATTAGAAGCGAAAGGTTTTGCTAGAAAATAAACCATTGAAATGAAAAGCTTATTTTTATAACACTAAAATTTTATGAAAACTTAATAGTTATTTTTGTTGTTGTTGAAATCAAATAGTAAATTGACGCTCCTTAGCAACCTTACTTTAGTAAATTTGTATAAGAATACAAAACTCCATTTTTAAGGACTCCTAGATTCAAAATTACAATTTGACATTAAAAAAGAATTTTTAACATGTTCATTTTCCTTTAAAGTTTGCAATTTATTCCAATTAAGTTATAATGCACGTAAATATTACAAACGAACGAAAAGAATGAACGAATTTCAAAATGATTGCAATCTTTTATAATTTGACAGGAATAATTATTTTTAAATTTAAATTCCCAGTTTCAAAGTAAAGCCCATGAATAAAATCTTTTAACTGAATTCAATATTTTTGAAATTGTGCTTTAAAATAAAATAAAAGCCATTGTATTTTAAGTTTTAAAATATACCTACAAAAAAAGTTTGTTTTCAAAAATTTAAACGCCATTTGATTTCTTTAGAAAAAACTAAATTTTTCAAAATTGTTAAAACGGTTTTTTGTTTAAATATTTTATATATTTTTTAACTGATATACAAAAATTGTTCTTACTCGTTTTTCAGAACTTGAGAAATTTTGGAAGCTGTGATTTTTGTAAGGATCTTTTTGAGATTGTTAATTGGTGGAAGAGTCTTAAAAAAATGAGATTAAGTAATTCTTTGAATTATCATCGTACTAAAAATTTAGCATCACTACAAATATAACAAAGAAAATTTAACGTTCAGTTATAATTGTTTGCTTATTTTTTGAGTACAAAGGCTCAAAATAAAAAAAAATATCACTTAAGACTTTTCATACCTACCGCACCCAAACACTTTGAACTCCACTCACAAAAATAACTTAAAGTCTTGAGTAAAATACAAAAAAAAAAATAGCTAACTTCTCAAAAAACTTTTCCAATTTAATCGAAATACAATTGATTCTTTGATATAAAGTGTAGGTACAAGTACCTTAATATTCAATATCGTTTTCCATCTAAAGAAGATAAAGCTATAAACCTAGGTATATGTACTCTCTATTTAATTCAGTTTTTTTTGTGTTCACGAAAGAACTGCACCTACTTTGCATTTGGGCCAAATGCCCCTTCATCGAATAATATTGGTACACCGCATCTCTTCAACTTAATTTCCATCGATTATAATATTTTTGAGCTCAAGAAGAACCACTTCACCACTTCTACTATTCTTATATTATGTTTGTATGTACTTTATGTGCACTTTCCACTTTTGTTGCAAACTCCGTACATTCAATGGAAAATAAGATTCAAAGAGTCTCACATAATAATCGATGCATGGCGATGATGATTGTCCCCGTTTATCAAGGGTTTCTAAGAATTTATAAAAGAGAGTGCATCACAAGAGAATCACTAATCCGAACGTGATATCGAATCAGAAACAGGTCTTAATCGAAATTGATCCACGGGGATTATGATTGTGTATAAAATGTACTTTGTTTGTGTGCATTGTGGAATTCTTTATTTTTTGGTATTTTCTTTCATTGTTATTCTAAGTGTTACCATTTTGGAGTTTTTGAAAAGATTTTTTAAACTTTTATATGTTTTTTTTTTTGTTTGAATTTGAATAAGAAAGGAGATTTGATAAACCGAAATATTTAAATGTTAATATTTAACGAAACTTCAGTTAAGCCTGATTTAATAATATCAAAATTAAACGTTTTATTTTTAACTTTAATATCATGATTAGTGGAAGATTTTAGAATTTTCTTTCCACGTGTTTTTCGTTAGTTTGAATGTATAGCCTTCGATGCTTTTAAATTTAAGATAATATAATGATTCATAGCTACTTCAAGATTATCTACAGTGTCATAAGTAAAATCAAAATCGATGAATTGTATAAATGAGGAAATTGAGATCCGAATTATTCAGATCCCAATTATCACATTTGAACATTAAAAGTTATCCTGATAGTGAAAAATGTTTACTGTTTACTTGGGATATTTACAACAGATTTGCATCTAGGATCGAACATCTCAACTTTCCGGATAGTGTCAAATACAATTGTCTCAATTGTTTATCCGAATATCCTTAAGACACTAATTAAATATTTGCCTTGTTTAAAAAGTGCATGTTTTAAATAATGTGATTTCAATCTGAATACAAATAACTGAGTTGTATTTCTCCAACAACATTTTTTCATTTACAAATGGAAATAAAAATGTTAAAATCATTTTCTCAATATATCTCTTTGCAATATGTATAATTTTTCTATGGAATTTGTATGAAATTGCAACACTTTAAAACTCATACCTTTATACCAAAATAAAAATCACATAAAACAAATAAAAACCAGATTGCAACACTGATGTTATGGTACTCTGATGAAAACACAATGACAATGAAGAATCTCTTGATATTTCTTATTCTACTGGGCTTTTCCAAGAAAATCACGAATCAGCAAGAGTTCTGGTTATTTTTTATTCCCATTGTCTATAAGAGAAGGTATGTATGTATGCCATCGTATATGCTATGTAGGATAACTGTATACAGTTTATACATTCCAATCGGAGATATTATCGATTGGTGAATGTTGTATTCGGGGAATAATGCTCTTAATTTGTGATCTGTATTCCATGATGCTACTTCCGGTGCCTTGGTTGCAACATTTGTACGTATAGCAGAGCAGGACATGAAGCGGACCAGTTCATTAAATTTCCCTAGAGATTAAGTATGTAGTTTGGAAATCAAAAACAGCATCATCGACCGAAAACCAAAAGAACTTTTCTCGAATATTATACCTACCTATATACGAAGACTACACTAAACCTACTTGCTATGATAGTTAGTCAGTCATATATGTACCTATTCAAAGCTTTATTCACCTGTACGCGAGACCATTTTGTTGAGACAACACCTTCGGGACTATGGAGCAGATTAAAAGTTGCCATAACTAGATATGCAATATACTTTATATAGCGAAGGTACACTGCTGTACTCCCTCAAAACATAAATAGGAATTGGTAACTTTAATGTGCATTACACGAAAGGACTCCATTTACCTACATGTCTATTAATAGAACAAACATACATAACATCCTTATACATAGATACAATGCGGTATGGCCTTTGCAGTGGTCTCTAAACGAAGCAATACTGGGGTTTTACCTATGATACATTTTCATATATGAACCGTACCTACCTGGTGATAGAAGAAGGACACAAGTTTACTTATTCAGGCCAGTGGTTTAGAAAGGAAGGTATCTGAAATAGCA
The DNA here is from genome assembly GCA_920104205.1 of Eupeodes latifasciatus. Taxonomy (NCBI): domain Eukaryota; kingdom Metazoa; phylum Arthropoda; class Insecta; order Diptera; family Syrphidae; genus Eupeodes; species Eupeodes latifasciatus. The sequence goes on along the minus strand of OV049926.1, from coordinate 62,604,142 downwards.
ATGAATTCGAATGAACAGAAAATTGGATTACCCGCACTTGAAAGAGTGGGGTTTTTTAGTCTGGCAGTCTGGCATCACATACTAATGGTAGAGCTTCTGCGGTTTTATGCTTGCAACTTTTTGTTACCATGCTAAAATAAAAAAAAAGAAAGGAAGATATCTAGGCACCTTCATACATTGGTGTACACAATAAAGTATATACTGAAAGGGTATTGCATTTAATGCAAAATATTTGCACCAAATGCGTATTGTATGTGGTTTATGACTGAGATTAGAACAGAGATAAATTTAGTTCAAAAGTTATAGGTATAGGTAAAGTAAGGTACTTTCAATCCTTTTATACATATAAACTTTAGGGGAATTTTTAAGGGAGTTCGTCGTCGTTTTATTTCAATTAACGTCAGGGTGTTAGCAACATTTTTGTTTGTTGGTTTTTGTGTTAATTAAAAGGAAGTCGTTTCTATTTTTAGGAGGGATATGTAAAGGGATAAAGATATGGGTTGTAATGATTTTTGTTAAAGTTCTTTATTGTATATTTTAGTTTTAAGTTCGCATATATAGTAACAGCAGAAATTACAGCTTGTAAGTACCTAGGTAACTTTTATTTTTAGCTTGCATTTTAGGGCAATGAGTATTATTATGGTTTTTAAAAATAAAATGGTAAACTTATGTTTATCAGTTATATGTGGTTCAGAATTATAGTATTCATTCATATAAACCTGTATGTTTTAACAAAAACTATTTTAAAATTGCAGTTCAGCAAAATACACAATGAAATCTAATTTTATTCTCCCTTTTTAAAAGAGGACTTTTTTAAGCTTTTCAAAACTACTTTGGTAATGTTACAAACAATCAATTATAGAATTGAGCTATGTATATTTATAAATAAAACACATGTTTTTATATCGTTAGCAATAGGTTTTATACATATGTTTTCCCTCCCTACATCAAAATGTACTTTTTTACTTGAACCAAGTATATGCAAACATATTTTTTACAAACTTGAACACAACTAATGATTTGTAAGAAATACAAATTTGCAATTTTGAAGCTCGTTTTACTTTGATTCGTTTTAAAACATGACAAATTATTGACCACTAAAAAAGTTTGATTTAAAGTTGCAAAATGTTCTGTTTTCAAAAATGTTTAAAAGAAATGTTCTGAGATGGCTGGCATATTTGGTCGTAAATAATAATGTTTCCTTGAGAAAAACCATTTTTTACACCTCAGAAATTCCAGAAAGTAGTCGGCTTATAGCAAACCTCAATCTGCGATTAGAAGCTCATCATAAGCACCTTATTTTTAAGAAATTAATAATTTAAAAAGCTTCAAAAAAATTGCTTTTACTATTAATACTGCGGGCTTGTGAACTTGACGGTGTTGCAGTTCGAACTTTGCTTGCATTTAAGCCCATAAAAGCAACACATACATACGTTGTTTACCAAGTTGTGACTTACAGCTTTGGCTCTTCTATTTCACTATTATATAGATATTTTAAATTTGTTCATACTTTATATCTTTACAAAAATATACATTCTTAGATTAGTTCCCTTAAAGTTAGCTTAACTCACCACTGTATCCGCATTCGTTTTAAAATTATATTATATACCCAAATTAAATGTTAATTCTCTTTGAATTTACATTAACTTCACACTCCATAAATTGAAACTTACCTGAAAATAGAAAAAGAAAAAAAATGTTATTTTCAATCAATACTATGTTGGTATAAAAATATACACACAAAATGCATACAAAAATAGTAAAGGTCCCTGAACGTTCCCTTGAGGGACCACAGATTTATTAATTTATGAACACACAAATGTCATTAAGGAATCATATTTTTAACTTGTGTCATTAATTTTCTTATCTCTTCTTGACCACTCACTTAAAGTTTGCAAATTAAAACTCAATTCTTTTATCCTTGGCAAAACAAAGACAACAAATTGCGATAAGATAAAACACCAACATTTGTCTTTTGACAGTATGTTATGAATGTATACCACACCTCAGATCAAAACAATATCTTTATACCAAGAGTGAAGGTAGCTCTCAGTGAATTAAAAAAGAAGCAAGAAAAAAGAATAAATAAAACAACTCAAATGGACACTAAAGATGACACAAATTGTCACGTTTAATATTATAATTTATGTATAGGAAGACGACACGAATCAGTTATACATACATACATACATTTATATAAATAGTAGATACCTGTATCTACAAGATACTCGAGAGCTGACTTAACTTGGGTGTAATTTTAAGTGGCCTCACGTGTTACAAGACCATATAATGCATAAAACTTACCTTCGTAGTACGTACTAGTTGTATATACAGAGATATTATATGGATGTTGGGGTGGATGGCGTGAGGTCGTAAGGACTTTTAATGAATTCCTTTTACTTCGGTCTCCTTTGAAGAAACATAATTACTGTACTTGCGAGCGAGAAACGTGTACTTTGTTATTGTTTGGTTTAATGTCGTGTGGGAATAAATTTTGTTTCTTATTATTTAATGAATATGTTTCACAAGGATATTTAAAAGGACAATGTATAAGAATTAAGAAGGACTTTTAATTTGTGTGTGTTTCATTTTAAATTTTTCGATAAAGTAAATAATTTATTAATTATTGTTATTATTTGTTCATTATGTGCATGTGAGATGTTATAAATATTAATTTTTTTGAAAGCAATTTGTTTTGTTAAAGTCTTAATTGGTTTCGTAAAGATGCACGTTTGTAAAGCAAGGGTATCAATTTTGAGGTTTATGAGTCACAATAATGTTATTTTATGGATTATGGACATTGCATCCAAATCAATTAAGTTTGTGCCCTTTTACATGCAAAACGACTCTTTACCTTGTTCGTAAACCATTTTTAATGAGATCTGACGGGATACCCATTTTGCGGTTTCAAAAGTATGGGGCTGGAATTCGACATCTGTCAAACTAAGTTGTTAAACCAATTTTTGTTGTTTTAGTTGAAAGTCTGACATTTACGAAAATGGATCGTTTAACTTTCGCACAATGCATAAAAATTAAATTAAAACTTACTACAAAAATGGTTTAAGGTTTACTTAGGCGTCCTCGAGCTTTTGGAAAAAATGTGAAGAAATTTGACGAGACTGGATTGGTTAAAGACATTGTAAGGCCTGTGCATCATCGTTTGGCTCGTAACACTGAAAATATCGCTGCCGTAAGTGAAAGTGTTGCCGAAGACCCAAATGTGTCGATTCCTCGTCGTTCTCAGGATTTTGCATTTGCATCTACACCTTTATATATTATTTATTTTTTTTTCTAGTTGTAATTTTCTATTACCTATAATTTTTCTAACTCAATTGTTTTTTAATGTAGTTTCCTTTTTACGATCAAGATAAATCAAGGTCTTTTTGTTCGAAGCAGGTACTGCGATCTTTTTTATATATGACTGCAATAAAGTTCTCCGTGAATTTGTCTCTAATCCAGTGAATAAAAAGAACACACCCCAAGAAGCATTACTCAACCTATTCTATACAAAGCATATGGTAAACAAAATGCCTTCTCTCAAATATTCCACTTATTTAATTTTTCTATTGTTAAATTAAAATTACTAACTTTATAGCAAATAATCAAAATTTTCACATGACAAAAACTCTTTACAATAAGCCACCTCTTGCTCACCCATCATCAGTGCACTGCTCTGTCTTTCTATAGTCAAATCAGCTTTCATAATAATTATGACAACAAGCTCAATCATTCACTTTCTTTTGATAAATATGAAGGCTCAAAAAAGAAAATAACGTTGACTTAATTATACACAAACCAATGCGCACTAAGAAAAACCAAGAACAGACAAACAAAAAATATAATAGTACTTAACTGCTCAACCGAATCATTGAAACATCTGTATGGTTCCCATAAAATACTACAAACAAAAATAAAAATCTTGGATAAAAAGATACAACATCCAACCATCATATACACAATGCCACCACAATATAACCACATTTCTCATCACTCAACTCACCCACTCCGGAATAAATGTATAGGGATGGATACGAGATACGAATACGACATCTCAGCCTCAACTCTGAGCTCAGAACTCACGATACTCAATCTCGCCTAGACGCACATAAAGCATGAAACATAAAACAGTCATCATAATTTGTTTCAATCACAATCCACCATTAATGGATGGATGGCATTTCTCCATTTTAATTCGGGGCGCTCAGGATTCTCTGATGTGAACTGTGAAGCAGTTTTCTGTTTTTATTTTGAAGACATAAAAAAAAAGAATGTTTATTTATAGTGAGGTAATTATGTGGAAGAACCGAAAGATTCAAGAACCAAAAGCTTTTCAGTTATTTTTTTTCTGTGTTTGTTGGTTTTTAGCTTGCCACGCTTAGAAGTGCACCACCTTCTTTGACGTGACGGTGTCGTTCGTGAGTATCTGAATTTTGGAATGGGTGAAGAAACATGATACATCCATAATACTCTTGGTCTTGGGTATCACACACCATCTATAGAAACGAACAAACTAAGCCACGCTAATGATTGACCTTTTCGAACCCGTAAATAGGTATAATATGTCGACCTGTCATAATGGTGTGGTTATGAAGTTTGATGGTTATAAAAAAAGACACATGAGGAAACTACACAAGAATGTATGTATAGTATTTGAATAAAACGTAGAGGATTATAGCTGATGTCTCGGTTCAATCATCTACACAATTCGACACTTCCGGCAGAAGAGTAAGTTCATAATAAATGAAAGTGCATAGAATGACACAACTATGGGTAAATTTAAAAGGCGGAACAAAGCGTTTGAATGAGTAAGAATAAGAAAATAAGGCACTTTGAACTACATACTATGAAAAGTAGAAAACAAGTTTAAAGTAAAATGTTGTTGCGTGCTAATGATGATTGCCTACCAAAAATTAAAGTACAAGTTAATGGTGGACCGGTAATCACGGATATGGATTGGTTTCTAAGAATATGATGGGAAATAACCTTCATTTTTGAGATTAGTTTTAAGACCTGGTAACCTACAAAAATTAACTCTTCATGAGAAGTAGAAATCATGTTTAAAAAGTAATTAGGTCTATTGTAGTGACCAAACCAAGTGTGAACAATCCACAATTTGAACTTCCCAATTCAACTACTGGCGCTTGAGTCGCCAACTAATAGAAAGAAGAAATCCAGTATGTCTCAAACTTAGATTCTCCTTATATCTAGATATGTATGTATGTATGTATGTATATTATATGCTATTGATATGTAACAAACTAAAACGCCATTCAACTTGTGGCATCCGAACTGAAGAGACGACATAAAGTAAAATTAATAAATTGTGATTTAAACTTGTAGTCAAATTGTTTTAATTCGTGAAACACAATATTGGTGACCCCGACGCCGAATAAGTTAATTCGGTTTACAAATAATTTGTTCGCAAAAAATTCACGGCCAAAGGAAAAAAAGGCCGTAATAAATTGTTTTCTGGCGTGCAGTAAATTTGCAATATTGTTGCGGTACATTGCAACAACCGGTATTTTCAGATACCACGCCACATAACGGCAGCACCGTACCGTAACCATATAACAGCAAGCACCGTTCAATCACCACGCCACCAACATCAGCCACCGCCTCTTCAACACCATCACCACGCAAGAGTAGCAACCATCAACTCCTCGCCAACAAAAAGAAGGCACATTTTAGAGCCACTTAGACTTCTCTGGACGACCAACAACGCCGACGTTTTTTTGTTGCGACTTGCGAGCCATCACCGTCACGTTGCACAATTCGTGGCAAGTCTTTTTTGCGTGCGTGACCATCAACGCCTTCGTGGACAGACACAGGCAGATTCGTTTGCCAACTCCACCGCATCCCGTAAGAATTTTGTGCTCGGGTGTTTCATACACCATTGTCACTACACCTCGCACAAACTATTGGCCTCGATTAGCTCTGTGAGTGGTTCACCACCGCCGCGCCGGTTGCCTGTTGCAAAGCAGAACGGCCGACCATTTTGGAACACCACCGGTTGCTAACCAACGTGAAAGTTTTTGTGCTCAGGTGTCCGGAAAACACATTCGCCACACCTCGCACAAACTTTTACCGCCAACACGGCTCGCCCATTGCGAACCACCTTGCCCTTCGCAAGACGATACACTCGCCTGTCACGGGCCGCCATCATCAGTCGCCTGTCGCACACTGCCATCATCAGCCGCCTATCGCGCGCTGCCATCAATCGCCTATTGCGAATCATCATCAGTCGCCTATTGCAAGCCTCCATCAGCCGCCTCTCGCGAGCCCAGCATCGAAAAAATTCCGAAAGAACAACAACATCACTGATCTTCATCATCATCAACAGACCATCATCGACGATTCCATCACCATACGAAGACAGCAAGTATAGTACCCGAACAAAAATCAGCAAGTAACATCTATCAACATATAATCTAACTTTTTTTTCAACTAACATCTTTAACATTCACAATATATTATTATTATTTATATATATACTAAATTATTAATTTACATAATATACCTAACCATTTGCTAAAACATTATTTTAAAATTTATTTAATAATCATCGAACACATTTTCAATTTCAAAATTTGTTTTCTCGTAACAAAACTAAACTACGATTGCAATCAATACGCACTGCAGACTACAAATTTACGAAGTTCAAAATTATTTCTCAATTCTTCCAATTATCATATTGATTTGTTTAAAATACAATAAAAGTATTTTCAATTTTCATTCTGCAATCGCATAGATCTTTTTGTAAACTGGGTTCCTTCTCTCTGCAAAGAAAATTTTCACAATTTGAAAAGTTTTAACAAAATTTTGTTTTGTCCGAATATGACGGGAAACGGTAATGGTTCAGGTAGTACAACTACCGTCACAACGACAACTACAACAGCACCCACCGTAACACCAGCGGGATCTGGTATAGTTAACGCGATTTCAATTAAACTACCAGAATTCTGGAAGAAAATGCCTGCAATATGGTTTATTCAAGTCGAGTCTCAATTTTCAACGCGAAATATTTTTACAGAACAAACAAAATTTCACTATGTAGTACAGGCACTTCCTCAAGACGTGGCCGCAAGTGTTTACGATATCCTAGTTCAAAGTTCAAACTCGCCATACACAGATCTTAAAAAAGCTTTAATTGATAGACATTCCATGAGCGAGAGTAAACGTATAGAACAACTATTATCGGGCGAAGAGATGGGGGACAAAAAACCTTCTGAATTTTACAGAAGATTACAAACATTAGCTGGACAATCAATGATTGTCACTCAAAGTCTAATCCTAGAACTTTGGAGACGTAGACTTCCTACTCTTGTCCAGGCTTCAATAAAATCTTCCTCAGAAACAAAACTAGACGTTTTACTGAATATGGCTGATGAAATATACGATGTTTATCAGCAACAAAGTTCTTCGTTTAATATCCCATCGCACAATGACACCACCATAAGTGAACTAACTACTATGAGAAACAATTTTCAAAGTGAAATTAACGAGATAAAATCAATGTTATCCAACTTAAATTTCAGTCAGCGCCCTTCACGGGATAGTAGAAGACAAACTTCTTCGATCAATTTTCAGCGAAATAGATCCAACTCCAGGAAAAATAGTAACTTTTGTTGGTTTCACAATAGGTACGGGAAACGAGCCTTAAAATGCACAAGTCCGTGCAGTTTTAAAAATAAAAATTCCCCAAACTAGAAACTACTGTCATCAATGCGGCGAATGACAGTAGTACGACAAATTTTCAAAGCCGCATCTTCATAAAAGATCCACTTTCAAAATTCACATTTTTAATCGATTCTGGTGCCGATGTCTCTGCCATTCCATCTAGCATGGTGAAAAACGAAAAGCGATACAAACCCGATCAAATTATTTCCGCAGCTAATGGCTCACAAATTCAAGTTTACGGTACCAAGTACCTCAAAACAACACTTGGTTTTCGAAAGGTATTTGATCATACATTCGTTATCGCATCTGTCACTAAGCCTATCATAGGCGCAGATTTTCTTAAACGAACAGGTTTAATCATCGACATTAAAAATTCCAGACTCATCGATCCTCTCACTCAATCAAGTGTCACAGGAACACGTTGCAATCAAAACATAACAAGCACTCGTTTTTTCGCAATCGAAGAGCAATATAACTCTATTTTAAGAGACTTCTCTACACTTATGCAACCTCCTGATTTCACTCTACCTATCAAACATTTAGTGGTACACCACATTCTCACCAAAGGCCCGTTGCCAAGTTCACAACCCAGACGGTTGAACAACGTAAAGTTTAAAATAGCAAAAGAGGAATTCGAATACATGGTTCAAATCGGCATTTGCCGACCATCATCATCCCCGTGTGCATCTCCTTTACACATGGCAGCCAAACACGAAGCGAACGATTGGAGACCATGTGGCGATTACCGCCGCCGGCTCAACGCCTTGACCGTTCCTGATCGAAATCCGCTACCTCACATCCACGATTGCAACGCACACATACAAGGTTGCACCATTTTTTCAAAAGTCGATCTAATTCGCGCATACCACAACATTCCTGTGGCAGAAGACGATATTCACAAAACTGCAATTACAACGCCTTTTGGGCTATTCGAATTCTTGCGCATGCCTTTTGGGTTACGGAATGCAGCGCAAACATTCCAGCGTTTCATGTCACAGGTAACCAAAGGCCTTGATTTTGTATGGGTTTTCGTAGACGACATTCTTGTTTCGAGCAAATCTTCTGACGAACACGAGAAACATTTGAGAACTCTCTTTCAACGGCTAGAAGAATACGGCTTACGTATAAAAGCCTCAAAATGTATTTTTGGCGTTTCAAAACTACAATTTCTAGGTTTCGACATTTCAAAAGAAGGCATTCAACCATCCAAGAGTAGAGTTGAAGCCATCAATAACTTTCCAGAACCTACTTCAATTAAAAGTGCACAACGTTTTGTTGGTATGGTGAACTATTACCACCGCTTTATACCACACCTAGCACGCATACTTGCGCCAATTTACGATCACCTTTCAAGTCTCGAAAAAAACAAAAAACGAAAATTCACATGGCCATCTGAATGTCAAGAAGTATTCTTAAAGGCAAAATCAGAACTTGCTAAAGTAACTTTGCTTAACCATCCACGCGAAAACGCAAAACTCAGCATCACGACTGATGCGTCCAACACGGACATTGGAGCGGTTCTCCAACAACAAAATGGTGAAGCCTGGGAACCCATAGCATTTTTTAGCAAAAAGCTATCTCCTTCACAGACAAAATATTCGGCTTTTGATCGAGAATTGCTAGCGATATATTTGTCCATCTCTCATTTCCAAAATTTCGTGGAAGGGCAAGATTTCTGCATTTTTACCGATCAAAAACCTCTCACAACTGCACTTTTCACCAAAGCCAAACGCAGTCCGAGACAGGAACGTCAATTAGATTTTATTTCACAATTCACTAGTGACATCAGATTCGTCAAAGGTTCTTTGAACGTGGTCGCCGACACATTGTCCCGTCCAAACACAGATGCAATAGAAAGTTCTTCACCCACTAACGTGGATGAACTAGCGAAAGCTCAAATCAGTGACGAAGAATTTTTGTTCCTTCAGAACAACCCGAATCATAAATCCAAAGTCAAATTCGAATTCATAAAAATTCCAGCCTTAAACATTTCTCTCTGGTGTGAAACGTCCACACAGCAAAATCGTCCATACGTTCCAAAATCCTTCAGAAAAATAATTTTCGAACAAATTCACAATATCTCGCACCCTGGAGTTCGTGGTACAAGAAAAAAGATCGCCAAGATGTACTTCTGGCCCAAAATGAACCACAATATAAACTCATGGGCGAAAGCGTGTCCAAAGTGCCAAAAAGAAAAAGTGCAAAGACATATAAAATCTCCACTCGAACAAATACCTATTCCACCAGGCCGATTTCAACATATCCACATGGATATCGTAGGACCACTCCCTCCATCTGACGAATACAAGTACATATTGACAATTGTCGACCGATTTTCAAGGTGGCCAGAGGCCTACCCAATACGAGATATCAACACAGACACAATTGCCAGAACTTACGTTCAAGAACATGTCTCCAGATTCGGAGTTCCGAATTCAATCACAACCGACCAAGGCTCTCAATTCGAGTCGAAGTTGTTTCAACAACTTACGAAATTTTTAGGGACTAACCGAATTCGAACCTCAGCCTACCACCCACAGGCAAACGGCATGGTGGAGAGATTCCATCGCCAATTGAAAAGTGCCATACGTGCGTCAAGTGACAGAATTCACTGGACACAACAACTCCCACTTATTTTGCTGGGAATTCGCACTACAATCAAAGATGACCTCAAACACACACCTTCCGAACTCCTTTACGGAGAAAACATCAAATTACCTTTAGATCTTTCCGTTTGTTCATCTCAGTACACAACTGAACACAATTTCGTAGATCAACTTCAACAATTTTTTAAAAATATTCCAGCGCAGGACCTTAAAACAAGAAAAACTTCGAAATCAGTTTATATTCCAAACAATCTAAACACTTGCGACCACGTCTTGATCAGAAGCGACAAAATGAAAAAAAGTTTGGAATCTCCTTACGAGGGTCCATTCAAAATTATAAAAAAACTACGAAAACAATTCGTAGTCGAGAAAAATGGGAAAAACTATTCGGTATCCATCGATAGAATCAAACCATATAGTATCAGTACATAATTTTTCAACATAATCAAATTTATTACATAATTTTTTTTAAATATCTTTATAATTTCGCGAAACTATCCATTTCGCTGGGACGGGAGTGTTGTAGTGACCAAACCAAGTGTGAACAATCCACAATTTGAACTTCCCAATTCAACTACTGGCGCTTGAGTCGCCAACTAATAGAAAGAAGAAATCCAGTATGTCTCAAACTTAGATTCTCCTTATATCTAGATATGTATGTATGTATGTATGTATATTATATGCTATTGATATGTAACAAACTAAAACGCCATTCAACTTGTGGCATCCGAACTGAAGAGACGACATAAAGTAAAATTAATAAATTGTGATTTAAACTTGTAGTCAAATTGTTTTAATTCGTGAAACACAATACTATAACGAACTTGCTTTTTTTAATCTAAGCTTAATTTGAAAAATTTATTTTGAAATTAAATCAAATAAAGCCATAATTTTATTGCATAAATACATAAATAGGTAGGTTGAAAAGGACTAGTGGCATTGAAGAAGTATAATGGTGTCGAATTTACTCATCATCTTCTCGAGAGCGCAGTTAGTGAAAATTCATCGTAGCCTGGTTTTTTGGGTCAATTGAAGTTTGGTAATGCTGTATTTAGAACCAATTCATGATTTAAGGATGTGATCTGCCAATGAAAGTCATACGATCCTCACATACGGTTGTGGTGAATTATTAACTTCACTGAACAAGCTTGTTAAAAGGACGACTGTACTTCTAAATTTACATTTATAAGTAGTTGTAATACAATTTAATTATTATGTTCGTCAATTAAATTTTACGCGATATTATACAAAATAGCTAATTTCCTGAAATGCTGAGTTTTTTTGAATTGATGAATATATACAGAAATTAATAACCTTAACTGTAATTTAAAAGTGTTTTCCCTCAAGAATTTCACTAAACCCAGTACAATTTAAAATTACATGTAAAATAAATCAACGTTTTTAATTACAATTACTTGTAATTTTAATGAGAGTTAAAACTAATTACGAAAAGTATTAATTTTTTTTCAAATCTGATTTTAACTGATTTTCCGTGTTGATTTGGGAGCTAAGAATAAATAATTGACAATAAATTTGACAAATATGGTTTAAGAAATCTTTGGCGTTAGGTGTAACAGTCTTAAGTAAAAAATTGAATTTAAGGATTTATATTTCGTTAAATGGCCTTTGTCGGTTGCCACAAATCGCTCAAAACGCGACCCGATTTCATCATCTAAATATTTTATGTGATTGATTTGTATGTGTGTGTTATGAAGAGTTTTTAACAACATGAAGGTGAAATAAAGGTCACAAATAAAATGTGTAATAACTTTTATTTGAAATTTCGAAGAGTGTGTTTCATTTTCTCATTTATTAATTTTTTCAATTTTGAAAAATTGAACGAACCTTGCAGTGTAACTTAAAACATGTTTAGAGACAGACAACAATAGACTGGGCGGAGACTGAGGCCCATGCAAGCATTCAAGTCAGTATTGTAGGTTCATGAGGGGTTGGATCAATACCTCCTCCAGAATGACAATGAGACATATTTCGGGACTGAAATAGTCATACATTATATTAGGTACTCTTTTGTTTAATACTTACAAGTTTATTCTAGAGCAACTCCTTAGTATCGTATATATTTAATTTATAGACACTTAGACAGAAACATTCATATTTTTTTGATATTAACTTCTTAAATTCAACGTTTTTTTTACTTGAGTTCTTTTTGCCTTACGCCAAAGAAACATGTCCTCAATAAGTTTTTAAAATTCCTTATTATTATCGTTGAAACTGCAGAGGGTCGTATGGCTGTTTTCATAAAATTTTCTTATAAACAGAAACCTAGTTTTTAAAACCTTTAAATAGAACGTCACTGCAACTAATTTTTTTCATTATATTATTTTTTTTTCACTTGTAATGTTTGTAACAGCTTAAGCATGCAATGTCGAACATTTTTGTTTATGCTACTTAAGTTTGGATTGTATTAGCTATCAAAGAGTAGTAATCTTAATGGCGTTTGTTTATTAGTTTTCATAAAATTTGATGTTTACATTTACCCCCCCAGTTTTTTAAGTAAACAGGAAAAATGGGGTAAATGAAAACGGTACCAGTCGTCCTACCATTGTGGAAAGGGGTAACCAAGTTCTCTGTCCTTATGTATGTAGGTAACTACTAGACCAAGGAGATCATCTTTATCGCAAGGGTAACCAGCACGAGATCTGAAATAAAGGCATCTTGCTATAGTGTCCTCCACGTCTGACGAAAGTGCTGGTTTTCTGCCTCTAGATATCAATGGCGGATCCATTATATTTTGAATTATTTATTTTTTGTATATGAAAACAATATTTGTATTTTACTTCCTTAAACTTTGTTGCTAAAAGTACTACTTTTAACTGAGGACTGTATACCAAGAACATAATATGAATCGGAAATTCAGCATAATTCATATGAGCCATAAAGCTTATACAGTTAAGTTGTATAAGTAAAGATTTCATCTATAGATTTATTAGTAATTTAACGACATTCACCAAAAAGTGGTTTGCTGTCAAAAACAACTAAATTTTTTTTTTACTCAATTTAGAATTTGGAAAAAACTTTCGTATAATGCTTTTAATTATATTCATAAAAATTGTTTCTAAGAAAAAGAGCAAATATTCAGGTTCTTAAGAAGAAACCTTGAATAAGAGATCATCAATTTTATATTAAGTTGCCTTTAAATTCCCTAAACTAGCCTTCAATTTTATTATTACATCTTTTTGACACACATACATAAATAGTGATTATTTAAGTGATTTTTACTTGCGACATATAGGAACTACAAGTATATAGCAAATTTTGCATTAGCAAACAATTTCAAACTAGAGCTTTTAATCAAATATGACATTACGATGGTAGAGAAGTCGAAAAAAGTGGATACCCAGATTCCTTCCGTCTGTCTGTCTTTCCTGGCCCCTACAGTAAAATGTACATATATTTATAAGCTCTTTATTTAGTGTTTACCAACAATATTTTTAAGACAAAATTTAAAATTTAAAATGATTTTGGAAAAAAAAAATAAGTTAATCTAGATTTTTTGACAAATAAAATGGCATTTAAATTTTGACAAATAAAATGGCCTTTAAATTTTTGAGAAAAACTTATTTTGCAGGTACATTTTTAAATCTTAAAATATAGGAAGTACTTTTAAACAGACTTTTTGGAAGAAATTAGCAAGTTCTAGCGACCCAGTCGTGCATTTTATTTCTTTCAAAATTGGTTTTCTGTTGAATACAAAAGATCTTAAATAAATCTACTTTTGAAGTGAATTTTCTAGAACTGAGATTTAAACACGAATTTCAATAATACAAATGTCCCAAAAAAATCAAGTGCCACTTTTGTTAAACTAATGGCTAAGTGAAAAACATAATAAACGTTCCATATCTATTGATATAAAAGCTTTGAAACGTTTTAATTTTTTAGAAAAATTATGTACTCAAACTATTTCCTTAAATTCAAGAACCAAAACTTTTTATCTGTACAATTTTTAAGTTTTGTTGACGCCTTTAAGATCAAAATACGAGTAAGCAGATTGATAACGATAGTAATAAGAGACTCCCGAAAATTGAGTTCGAAAAAACTACGTCAAAAAAAGCCCGACATTTCTACATATCAGATCCTCTCTCATTTTCTGGATTTTTGAATTTTTGCAGCGTTCTTCGCATTAATAGAAATGAAAACAAGAAAAGTGTATTGTATTTTTGGAAAAAAGCAACGTTTCAAAACAATTTCCTACGTTTCTGCGCGAAATGCACCAAAAACCCTCTAAACTACTGTGTTTTAGCTCTTAAATATGGCATATTTAGAAAACTGTTGGAATCTTGGAATGCTTTCGTATACCATACCTTGCTGGACAACAGTGCTCTAAAATAATTTGATAACTTAAGTTGTCATTTTAGCCATTATTAAATTTTGTTAACCTCCTTTACAAAACATTAAAGAACATTTTTGAGCGGTGAGTAAAAACTCATCTAAGTGTGTGACCCCCCCCCCCCCCCTGATGAAAAGTCTGGATCCGCCCTTGCTAGATATAATGACAGTAGGATTTTTCCCTTCACCGATCCTCTGACGTGTATGATGGAGCTATGGTTTTTGGTTGATATGTACGTGGCATCTTTTTGATATAAGATATTGTTAGATTAACACCAAAGCCATTGAAAATGAATGTTTACAATTACCCCAAATTGTTCACTTTTGCCCCTTTCTGTGTTTACATTTACCCATGATAGGAACATAATGGGGTAATTGTAAACAGCCAATAACTTTTAAATTTTGTTATACAGACAAATAAAAACATACAGCATGCAATTATACTCATATTTCACTTTCTTAAAGATAAAATTTAACTTACTTCGATCGCCTTTGTTTGTTTTGCAACAATTTTAATTAGCACTGAAAAACTTAAAAACCCAGAAAAACGAAAGACTCATGGAAACGAACAAAACATAAATAACCCTTTGACAGATAAGGCCTTACACGCGTCAATATGATTTAAATATAATGTCTTTTCAAATAATTTCATGGCATGCTTCAAATTATAAACGGTTTTGAGAAAATTAAGTGTGTTTGAAATTACCCCTGTTTACAATTACCCCCCTTGACCTTATTTGCGAAAATTTTAAGGAACAATTAAATTTAAGGTAATACTCACTTTGATAACTGATTTCGTTTTAATAAATAATCTAAACACTTGAAATTTTCTAATTTTAATATAAGAATTGATATGTTTTCCAATAGCTCACATTAATCATTTTAAAAAAAATCTAACTATTGGTTGCTGCCATTAATATGTATTTAAGAATGTAATGTATGCACATTATTTTAAAATTCACTACGCTATTCATTTTATTATGATTTATTACCCATCATACTCCCTTGTGATCAAATACATATTACATAATTTATTTTATTGAACTTAAGAATGTCAAACGCAACAATAAATTTTATATTAATTAGTTTATAACAAATTTATTGCTGACAAATAATGTAACTAAATCAGTTACATTATAAATTATAAATATTACAAACTGTCTCTAAAACACACTAATAAATTTTATTTCCTGAAACTTTAAACGCATAACTACATAATATAATGTGTCAAATGTATTGACATGTTGTATTGTCCTTTTACTTCAAAAATAAAACAAAAAAAAAAAAAACAAAGTTAAACAAAATTTTGTAGTTATGTGAATTTTTTATTTCATAACATTTTGAACAAATTTTGATTTGTCAAAAATATTGATGGTTATTATGATGAGATGATGATGATGATGGGGTTAAAATCAATTTACACAATTATAATAAATTATTATGACATAAACATGTCTACATTGTCATGGTCAGACCATGCCACAAATACATGACAGGGCGTTCTACTGACATAAAATTGTTAAGGCCTCTCATCATAGACTATAATATGCTCAAGTTGTGATGTAGATTATACACATTCATATATAGGTACCTACAGCCTACACTCTGCATCAAAAATTCAAAATTCTACTGCCGCAGCAGTTTTCAAGGATGTCCCTTACTTTATATATAAAATATATATTGTATTTATATAGAAAGAGTATTGCAAAAATGTTCAATACCCTCAAAATACACATAATATTCATTGAAAATCCTTTGCACAACTTCTATACAAGTTCAATAGCAAACTTACAAAAGCGAACACTGCTGAATACAGATAAAGTCCCAAATGAGTTTTATGCAGCATGAGCAAACCATCAGGGCACTCTATATATGTAGGTAGATACTGCATTCATGCTGTTGCACACACTTAACCGCACATATACATACATTTTTATTGATATGCAAGGATAAAACTATGAACCTAGCAATTTATTGAATTTATGAACAGCAATATAGGTTTGGGGGAAATGAACAATCTGCGTTTGCAGAAATATACGGGTATAACTATACCCTACAACATACATCTGCATATAAGCAAGAAGCACAGACGCATATCTTTCGAGAAATTTGCTGTTTTTGCATTGTATGTCATGGAACTAGATACAAAAGCCACAGTTTGTCGATACAAAACAGAAAAATATAAATAAATAATAAATATAACCTGAATGGCAACATGGAGAAGGATATAATACAGGATATTCACAGCCTTCGTCATCTTCGTCATCCTCTTGCTCGTCGTCGTCGACGAAGTCGTTGTTGCCGGCTTTGTTGTGGAGTCAGGCGTTTTGTTTTTGGGTATGTGTGAAATTCACCAATTCGACAAATTATCAGAAATGACTTTAATGTTTATCAAATTCCATAGTATAACAATATAATAATTGCCTTACAGTGATGTTAAGGGCTTTGAGACAAAAAAATCAATCAAGAAATATAAAGTCTTTGATGTTAGAATATAATATAGTAAAGTGGACATAAGTCCCAAAAAAGACATGTTTTTCTTTTTCTGCCAAACAAACACCTCTTAATCAGTTTATACGTCTATCTTCATTATATAAATGTCAAAATATCACTATTGCAATCTTTTTTGAAAAATATTTCAAATAATTTTGTTCAGTTTTATCAACAAAAAAAAAACCACGAGACATAATTCCATACTTAAATTACTTGAAAACTGTTTACTGGTTTACAAGCCTGTAGATAAACGTACATTATTAAGGAAATAATGCGCACTAAAAATGATTGGTACAACTTTGTTCGAAAATGCATACTTTATAAGTTATGTTTGATAACATTGGGGTTATCTTAGGTGCGTTCTCTTAGTGCAACGAGCATAGATTTTTGGTAGGTTTTTACGATATCCTGGTCCTTACATCCTTACATTTTTAACCGTTTTCTTGGGATTAGATGTAGAAGAAATTCTCCTTATATACCATTGTCCTGATAACTGGAGAATAGAATGATGGTCCTACTCGCTTCCTATACACTGTAAACTATTATTTCTCTCTATATCTTTGAGCATAACACGCAGCCATGAGCAATACAAAACAAGAAAATTTGCATTTTCCCAAGTTCCCAAGCTCGGACAAATGTTTAAGGATACAGTGCTGACGAAGTAGTTTTTCCTATTCACATTTTGTTTTTGTTTAGTTTTTCTTTTACAGTTTCCTTTGGTACATATTGGATGTCTAAGGATGGATGAAAATTGTAGTTCTATTTTTGTTCTAGTGATGATAGAGACAAAAAGAGATAGGGAGAGAAAAACAGGATCAAAAGAAAAGTTGGAACATCTAGATATTATACATATAGTAGGTGTTGGGAAGTGGAAAAAGAAAGATGCTGAAATGTTATAGCAATATTCGCCCCCTAGCTGTAACATGTAAAGTAATTTTCAGCAATTTGCTGGTCAATCCCTTGGGTGGAGTACTGCGGACATATCGTATCACTACAATTCACATATACAAAAAAGTGTATATGTAGCTACATATATAGTTTGCGTGTGAAGTATAGATATTATATTTATGTATGCAACTCACAGATGTGTAGAAGTGCGATCCCTAGGTTAAGGGGTCATATTCTTAGCCGAAAAGTTAATTTGTTAGTAAAATTATATATATATAAAGAAAGGAAATGTTATAAAGTTATTCTTCTTTCTGAGTGGGTTTAGTTTTGAGGTTTAAGTTTGTTTTACTTTTCCTAGAAATCAGGTCATATTGTGACCAAAAAAATGCTTGAGGAAATTATAAACTTTAGGGTTTTTCTCTACCCACTCTCGATTTCATTTAATATTTGTGAATAGTTCTTCTTGCAAATTCAATAACTGATTCTTCAGAATTGAGATTGCTAGAAATGTAGAAAAGTTTCAATACAATGATCTAAATACTGAAATATCTTTTGAGCGTATATATATAAAAATCAATGACATGAGCGATTTTAGCTGCACATGAAGTGCTCGTGTGTGAAGCAGGAAGGAGTGGCATTCAACTGCTATCCAGACGTAGATCGGAAAATAGCCCCACCTAGATTGTGATCAGTCAATCTTCAGAAAAACCTTATTTCTTGTGGACTTCTTTTAAAGGAACCAGTAAATAAGTTTGGTACACCAGGGCGTATACTTACTTTTTTGTGTAAACTTATATTATGTAATCATTTTACAAAAACTTTTTTGAACTTTCTTACTTAATATGTTTCTGACAAAACTATTTGTAGATAAATTCTGATTAATAAATGTATAATTGGAGTAGTAAGCTCAAACTTTAACTTATAAGCGCGCTGGGGACATTAAATTAAACATAGCTTTAAATTTAACAAACTCTACCTTAAAATGAATGTTAGGTTAAGATAAATACTGGCCAGGTTTTAAAGTATTGCGCCGATAGGTAGCTTTAACTTTTCTTAATATGAAAAATCTTAAGAAATTGACTTTAAACAAGCCTATATTTTTAGCATATTATATATTAATTGTTAATGTATGTATGTCTAAAAATGTTTCAAGACATTTTTATTTAGTCATAATTAGTCCTGTAGTTTAAGAATAAAATAGAAATTGACATGAAAACTTCACTTTATCTTACAATAATTACATATTTAAGATTTGTAAGCAAACATTATACACCATATTTGTTTGATGCCATAAAGAAATAATTTTTCTTAACCAGAATATTTTAGCAATATCGTTAAAAATAACTGTCAGTATATTAATGTGAGCAATTATTAACTGTACACAAATGCCAACAACTATTACTAATGGCACCAGAAAAACAAGCCAAGAATTTATTCATTTTTATTACTTTTATTGTGTGAGTTAACTTTGTTTTATATTATAAGTGGTCTTATTTTGACCATCCATTAAGATGATGAAGCAAAATATAAAAAAACTGTTGCTCGTTTATTGTTCTTGGAATGAACACTAACTGGGTGACAAATGTATATCAAAAGAAAACTGGATACAAAAATAAAAGTAAAAAAAAAACAAATGAAAAATGAAACATTCTTCATTTTTCCTTTTATTTATTTGATAAGCGAGGCAAGAAGGATATCAAAACCCTTTTTCATTAAATAAACAAAAATAAATTCTAAAAAAAAGACAAACATTGCAATTCTATTTTATCGGAAGTCTCTGATTATGTAGAAACAATATAAAAATATATCATGGATACAATTTAAATCAATTTTTTGGAAACACTTTTTGTGATATGCATAGTTTTGGATAAGTTTGCCCAATTCAATTACTTAGTCTTATTGTTGATATTCACAGGTATTACTTTTTTTTGAAGAAATTGGCTCGTATTATAAAATTTATATTAGAAGAATTCTAAAGTTCAAAACGTAGTTAACAAAGGTTTGAAAAAAATATAAAATTTCAGAAAACAGTCCAAAATCACACCAAACACTTTAAGAGTATTCTTCTTACTCGTGTTCATCCAATAAGACCGTTTATCGCAAAATTAAAATATTTTAGGGATAACAAACTAACAACAACTTATTTATAGCTGAAAGATTAACCCCAGAATAATTAAAGCAAGTGAAATTTACGTTGAATTGGTTTGGACAAAACAAAAGAAAATTAGAAATAAAAATCAGGCTTAACTGCAAAAAAACCTTTATTATATTGAATATACAGACAAAAAATCCAGAAGTTTAAGAAAAAATATGAACAGAATTCTTGCTATTAAATTTTTGAATTTACAATTATAAGTTTTACTTTTTTTTGAGCTCACGGATGGTCTTGTTACGTCCACACTTGGATCAATGTAGGGAGAAGAAAACTTATGATGAAAGTCCTATGCAAGCTGTCGTTAAGGGCGTAGATGTAGTTTTAGCACGCCGGCCGGCCGCCGCCCGGCCGTAGCCGTAAAAACCTCATTTAATGTTTTAAAAATAAAATTTCATTTAATTTTCGTTTAACTGAAATTCTTTTAAACGACTAAAGAAAGTAGTTAGAAGCTTAAAAGCCGTTAATTGCATTTTAGAATTAATTCTTGATCTTGACAAGTGACATAGCAAACATTTGACCATATAAAACCATTTTGTAAGATCATGCTAATAGCATTAAGATCTTTATAAAATTCCTTAAAATGTATACTTTCACAAAACAATGACTGACTTTTTGACTTCTAAGATTTCTTAACATTTTTATGCCTGACTTAATCCAATCAAACGAAATTGTTTTTTTTTTTTTAATTTATTCTCAATAATCTTACCAACCCATCATGTACATCTACTACTTTGAAGTTCAGATTAACATCTTAAAGAAGGTCTTTCGTATTTTGCAATGGTATTGTTTCTGTTGTACTTATTCATTAATCTTATACATCTTATGTATGTATGGAAAAAAATACATTTATCCAATAATTCTTGAGTCCAATGCACTCCATTGAAAGTTCAAATGTAATGGCATTATATATTATAATAAACCCTTTTACATTCATGACTTTGGATCGTTTTTCACTTGAACAAGTTCACGTTATAGAAATTCCCATCATTCTATCGACAGGTATCTTCTTATAATACCTATCTATACCTATACCTGTATAATTCTTTTCAATAGGAATTACACCTGTTTGAACACCGCATCAGTACAATGAAGTTCTTATGTCCACTCAATGGACGCTTACATACAGATACGAGTATAACTTAGAACCAACCAACAGCAACGTCTCCAATGCCATCTTTCCTTTAGCTACATGTTGCAGTGCGTCGCGTCTTCGTGTGGTTGTAGTCGATTTTTGTCTAAGAAATTGCAGCCATACCTAATGGTGAGTACATAATCCCATAATGAACTGAATGAATAGAGAAAATCATACGTCTTAAATTTACGTCCATCACTATCACCGTAGAAGGTATAAAGACCTCAACATCATAATTTATTTTGACTTTACTCTCTTATACCTAACTATTGCTATTCTACATCTACATCATTTCTAAGCCCGGAAAACTTTTTATATCCCTTTTACATTTGAAAAAAAGTAGAAATAAGAATGAAAATAAAAATAAAATTAAATTAAATTTTCACCTCAGACAGAATAACGAAAGACGACTGACAGATAGATATACACAAAACTGAAAACTGAAAATACCTTCTTCGTCAAAGAGACCTTAAAAAATGAAGAAGTGTTATCCCTTAAGACGCAACCTTTCAATTTCACCGATTTCTTTTGACCGTTTTGCTCTCAACCTGTTTGACTTCCATTACAAGAGTAAGCAATATGGTGGTTTATAAGACGCCATTTGCCACATTAAAAAAAGTATAAAATAAAATCGTCGCAATAAGAACTTTAACAACAACAACAACAACAAAAACCGAAGACGAAAAAAAGTGGTTTATATTAGCTGACAGATAATGTACCTACAAAAGGTGTACCATTATTATGGCGAAATGTCGTCGTCGTCATCGTCATCGTGTAATTCAGCTCGTTAATGGAGCGCGGCAAGTGACATTGCGCAAAGCATTATTATGAAGAATGCGTCTAAACGGTGCGGTTAAAAAAGAGGAAGGTGTAAAATGACATAACGGCTGCTACACTATTTTCATATGATGAAAATGGCTTCCCCTTGGCTTGTTTAGTGTTATGTGCAGAACTCACAGAGTATAATGAACTAGTCAACATACGGTGCGGAATATAACGATGACGACGAACAAGAAGAAGAATATAAGAACTTGAAGGTACAAACAAGCCGCAAAAGCCGGTTCTATTCTATGTGTACTTATGTAGTAGATATACCTACAAAAATTGTTTCATACATATATGTATCTTTAGATGTTATTGTTTTATTAATATTAAGATGGGTCTTCCATATATGGAACCTGTGATTACCAAGGTTCCTGTTCTGAGAAAAGAAAAAAAAGTACAAATTACTTTTAAGTAAGCTTTTGAAGAATGAAAAATGTAATATGTTTTAGATGCTTATATGGAGGGAATGTTAAAATATTATTAATGGGTTGGTATAAGTACTTAATATTGTAAGTTTGTTATTTTTCACAGTTCAAAATACCCAAAGCTAATTTTCTGTTAAAGTATCTTGTTTCGAGAAAATGGCAGGTAGATATTTCTCAAGCTTTTCCCGGGCGCCATTTTATCATTATCCAGACAAGAAATTCAATAATATTGAAAAGAGTTGTTAACGTATTTATTATTGATACATTATTTTATTTTTTGACACATAGTGTTTCAAATAACTATAATAACAGTTTAACAAACTTCTCCCAGGCGCCATTTTTTCATGATCCAGCAATGAACTTTACCATGTATATTATTATCATTTATGGTCATCCTCTAAAAGAATTATTTGAAAGTCAACAAAAGAACCTCTTCTGTGGCTAAAAAATTTTATCCATTTTCAATTTGTGAGCTTGGGTCGCATCTTTATCTGTTACCGTAACTCATATATTACCACAGATTATATATTTTATTTTACTTAAGGCACAGGTTAATCTTTTCTATAGGCGTATAACCTTTTTTGTTGAGATTATAAACTATCTTAAAGGGTTTCGCTTCATCCTTCATTTGGATTGGTTAATCGTCGAACGGTAACGGTAACAACTCAATGCCGTTTAACCCACAACATCTTTTTCCACACAGATGACAAAAATTAAAAATGTAAATTAATTTTAGCCCAGAGATTCAAAGTGTTTACAAATATGTAGGTAGGTAGGAAGACAGGTTAAGGTACCATCATATAAGAGTATAAGAATAAAGGAAGGACACAACAATAATTGTCACTATTTTGAACAATTAAGTTGTTGCACACAGGTTCACACGTTGATTTATTCATTCATTTATCTTTCTCTTCTTCTTTTTTTTTTGTTTGTTTTCTAGATCGAGTTTGGTTTGGTTGGTTGGTTACAGGTATGTTCATTTAATATTTGTGAGTATTATTTTCTAGCGTAGGTATAACTGTCAATTTGTGAAATATTACCCAAAGTTAAAGTTATAGTATCTTTGAGCGTGTGAAAACCATTTGATACTTTTGTATTGCTATGTAAATATAATCAGCTCGGCCCTTTACTTTAAAACCCACACAAATCATTATGGAACTATCTGAAACCGCAATATGAAATAAAATCGGAAGAGGTGTCTTGTGGTATGACGTTGTTAAGTGTGTTAAGTGATTGACTAAGGTAATTGCCTTGTCGGTTACACATCGCTTCTTAAGTTCAAAAGTAACCGAATATCGTAATAATCATGAGGGTTTATGCATGACAAATATTGAAGGCATAATTTCAAAGTTATTATAGAGAGAAGGAAGAGTTCATTTCGTCATATTTTTATGTAAGAATCAATCAATGAACCAGCACAGTTCAAGTCATGTATGCTAGACTTAAGGTCTTTAATTCTTGAATAAATAATAACAAGCTGGTCCTGTGATAGGTGTTCTGCTTGAATTAAAAATAAAAATGTTAGAACAGAAAAGAAAAGAGACTAAATTCTGCTTTATTATATTAAAACATTGGTTGTTTGACTTTATTCAACAAAAGCCAACTAAAAGAAATTGAAAAAAAGAGGCTGGGATACGACCCACAGTGATAACTTCCCATCCCGTCTCCCAATTTGTCTTGCTTAAAAGGTTTGTAGGTTTTCGTCTTTTGTTAAAAAAGTTATCAGTTGAATTATTCTAAGAACATTTAAAAATTCACAACAATATTTTGCATCATATTCAAATAGTTTTATTTCAAAATCTTTTTTATTAACGAGATTTTTAGTCGAAAACCAATTTTTACCAATTTTAGTAGCATATTTTAAAAGTTTGTATTTCTTTTATAAACAAATAAAAATTTGATGAATGAAATTAATTTGAAGTCAATGTCTTCTATTATTCACGAGATATCGAAAACCGAACATCAATTTTTACCAATTTTGCGTATTATTTTTTGCAGATTTTACTTTTTTATGAAAAAAACTGACTGTTGGATTTTTATACAAAATTTATTGAATGTCGAATATTTTCTGTGAGATAAAAATAGTTTGAAGACAATATTTTTAAATTTTGAAAAGATATTTGACTCGAAAGTAAATGTTTACCAAGCTTTAGTATTGTTTTTTTTTTTTAAGTTTTGTAAAAAACTATCGATTTAATGTTTCTTAAAATTTAACTGAATGTTTAAAACAATAACTTAAAAAGATAAAATTAGTTTAAGACCAATATTTCAATGTTTTGAAAAGATATTTGAGTCGGAAAAAAATTTTTACCAACTTGTATTAATTTTTTTAAGGTTCTTAATTGTTTGTGAAAAAAACTGTCAATTCGAATTTTCTCAACATTTTATGAAATGTTGACAACAATATTTCTCAGATAAAATTAGTTTAAAGATAATATCCCAATTTTTAAAAAAGACATTTCAGTCGAAAATCAATTTTTACAAACTTTTGTAATTTTTTTTAAGGTTTTTAATTTTTTGTAAAAAAAACTGTCAATTCGATTTTTCTGAAAGTTTTACCGAATGTTGAAAACAATATTTCTTATACGATAAAATTAATTTGAAGCCAATATTCCAAATTTTTGAAAAGATATTTGAGTCGAAAATCAATTCTTACCAACTTTGAGTAATATTTTTTTATGGTTTTTATTTTGTATAAAAAAAAAAAACTGCCAATTCGATTTTTCTCAACTTTAAAAACATTATTCTTTATTGCATACAATTATTTTGGAGAGATAAAATCATTTTTTGTTCGTAAAATTTAAGGTTACAAATATTTTTATTTCCAGTTTTTTTATCACTATTAAATATATAATTTAAAACTTTTTTGAAGTCTCTAGCGTTATTGGTTCGTAAGATATTTCGGGTTAACCAAAATGTTCACTTTTTTTTTAATTGCTATGGTAAAAAAATCACCCACCCAATTTTTTTGAGAGTCCTTTCTGCATATTTCTGCATTATTAATTGTATGTATAACAAAATTTATTTGAAGTCGATATATCTACTGGTTCTTGAGCTATGGACGACGAAAAAAACTTCGCGCACGTGCGGAAGAAACGTACACACGCACGCACAGAAATCCTCTCTAAAAATTTTTTATTTTTTACTCTAGGGACCTTGAAACGTCGAGAAATGTCAAAATGTTCAATTCGACAAATCGGACCGATTACAATAACTTCCTTTGGAAAATTTAAAATTCGTATACGCCTGTGTGCTCAATTTTTGTTTCTTATCATTTTTATAGGTAGTGTAGAGTTGTTCATTCAACTTTCTATAAAATATCTAAGCATGACCATTCTTAAACTTAACGGCCCTAATAGTCCTCTTTAATAGGTTGTGAGAAATCTAAGTCTTGTGTCTTCTGAATTGAAATTAAATTTGAATTATTTCATAGATATAACAACTTCACTCGGAAAACTCTTTCCTTCGATCTCAAAATAAGAAATACGTGTCATGTCTTAAGACATTTTTCGTTCAATTATCTGAGATCTTATATTTTTTGTAATAAAATTATGTTCCAGTTTTTTGTTTAATTGTATTGATGAGCTTTTAGAAAGTAAAAAATATGGATTCATTAAAAATCTAAACTCAAATTTCAAAGGAAATACCGATAGAGACTAAATAGAATCTCGTGCAAATTTAAGACAAAAAGGACTTTTTGCTCACCAAGGTGAGGGATAGAAAGTTCAAAATTCTTTTGTACCTATACAAACTTTTCGTTAATGAGAAATTAAGCATAGAAACCTTTTTCGTGGAATAAATTCTAAATTGTGACCTAAATGACAACCTAGCTCTTTAACTTAATTTTGCAGTCAACAGGAGCAATATAAATATTTCATATTCAATATGAAACAAAACAGAAATAAAAATAACGTAATACAGGATGGGTTGCAATGCAACAATAAATCTTTCAAAACTTTTTTTTTATCTTGTTAGCAAACTTTTTGAACCAAACCGTCGTACTTACCTGTTTTTTTTCTCTCCCTAAAATTGGTCTTTATAAAAGTTGTATTTTTTTTATTTTTGAAAAAAACAGAGAAAAAAAAACCAAATAAAACAAAAGACACAAGCAATAATAAAGGAGATCGGCGAAATTCAAGAAATATGTTTTCAACTGTGTGTGGTTGTGTATGGAGTTGGGCCCAGCCAAAATGCCAATGACTTCGAAATTCGAAGGGTGATACTGTGATAGTACCTCCTATATTATATGTACAAAAGTATAGTATAGCGGCGGAATAGTGGATAGCAGCAGCGTAGTCCTCCGCAATGAATATCCTGATTGTTCAACCATTTATTTTCCTCTTTCTTTTTTTTTGTATTTTTTGTCTAAAGACAAAACAAAATAAAAGAAATCATCGAAAACCATGAAAACACAAAACAGAACGACCCAATATATAACCGGAGGCAATGTTTTGTAATGGTGGACAGGGCCGGCTATCGAAAAACATATTTTACAATTTTTTTTTTATTTCGGATTTTTTGTATTTTTGAAACATACGTTTGCCTTCTTCGATTGTTTCGGCTATCTTTTTTACAAGGTTTGTATAAATATCGTCCTTGGTGTATCTCATGCCAGTTGTCTCGATTTTATTTGTTGTTCTTTTCGCCAAATTCTGATACAAACCGAGTAAAAGTAAAAAACAAAGTATTGAAGCCAACCAAAAAGAATAAAATACGTAGGTACAAGCGAGTGCGTTTATAAAAAGGGTTTAAGTCTGGAAAGATATTGCCCTACCATGTATGCTTCTTCTATCCATGATAGAACCGAGAAAAAAAAATTAAGGTTCCAAAGAAGGGTTCTTTGGGAACGACACAACATGTGTGCCAATAATTTACAAATCCAATTGCATGGCATTTTAGGGAGGCGGTGCGGTGGAGTGGTGGTGATAGGATGAAATGGATGTAGGTAGGCAAGGCACATATAAAATGGTTTTTTAAGTGGGTGAATTGTCTGGCGATGAATTTCGGTTTAGTTTTCTTATATTATATATGTATGTATTTCGTTTCTTCATACTAAAATACATACATACATAGATACATATATGATTCTTACAAGTTTAAGGAGGTTTTCATATGTATTAAGATTCAGTATTTTATATATGTATGAGCTATGTGAATACGAAGAATGTTATAATAGCTGATATGGGACCATTACGTTTTATTGATGTTACAATACACTTTTTGGGATGACCCTTTTGTTTTTTGTGTGTATTATTTATTATACTGAAAATTTAATGTGGAAAGACATGATAATGTCTTGAGTATTCTTAAAAAAGAGTTTGGAGAAATAGTTTTTGGTTTAATAATAAATAGTTTATTCGCCTTATTTAAGTTTGCCAAATAAAATTAATTCATTTGAGACCCACAAGTATTTGTGAGATTTTATGTCTTTACTTACAGTGGCGGATTAACTTTAAAATTTTAAATTCGATTTAAAAGGGCCGTGATAATTCAGGTCTGGTTAACTTACTTAAATGTTCAAATGGTAGACATGTGCATTCAAGAGGACACAAGCGTCCACCGGTTTTTTCTCAAAACCCACCTCTGTCTATCAACTCCTACTCTCACCTCCCCGTGGTGAACATCGGGTGCCTAGTACCTCAACTGGAGATTGGGTTCTAACCCCAGTGGAAAGTTGTTGGGGGCAGCAAACGAGAGAGGGGGGTAGAGGTGTTTCCACTAAGGCACCTCTCCTTATCCAGACGGCAGCGGACGAATTCTCGAGATGGAATCAACGGTGGCGTCTACAGTTCCAGTAAGGCTGAACTACTTAGTGAACACCTTATAGGGCTTCTACGACTTATTCGGAGCCCAGGCCTATAAGGAGCGGTTTATCCGGCTCCCCGTCCTTGGAGTTATACTAAGGATCTGGCCCTCCAGGTTGGGGGTTGTGCCGTCAGGGTGACTTCCTGACCACGTACAAATTTTCTAGTTGCGAAGCACCAACAAGCCTCGGATACGGACGGATTCACTGTTGACAACCCAAGCAAACGAAATAAGGACAACGAACTTCGGATCTGTACGTGGAATGTTAGGTCCCTTAACAGACCACGTGCAGCCGAACAATTAGCGGAAGCCCTAAACTGCTACAAGGCAGATATTACCGCCATCCAAGAAGTGCGATGGGATGGACCGGGCAAACGCAAACTAAAAGACTGCCACCGAGAACAAAGGCAGCGTCTATTTGGGTGTGGATTTGTTGTTGGAACTAGACTCAGGCAAAAAGTCTTGAGTTTCAACAGTGTGAGCGAGCGCATCACGACAATCCGCATCAAGGCTAAATTCGCCAACATAAGCCTAATATGCGCGCATGCCCCAACAGAGGAGAAAGATGAAGACACCAAAGACATATTCTTCGAGCTCTTGGACAAGACATATGAGCAGTGCCCTGGCTATGACATTAAAATTGTCTTAGAAGATTTTAATGCCAAGCTAGGAAGAGAAGACATCTTTGGTGGCACAATCGGGAGATACAGCCTGCACGACACCACCTCCGACAACGGATTCAGGCTGATCGATTTCGCTGCGGGGCGAGACGTTCTGGTAGCTAGTACGCAGTTCACACATCTCAATATCCACAAGGGGACATGGAAATCTCCTGATCAATCAACCGTCAACCAGATTGACCACATTGCGATCGACGCACGACACTTCTCCAGTATACAGGATATCCGAACATTCCGAGGGGCCAACATTGACTCGGACCACTACCTCGTTGTAGCCAAGGTACGGCTACGGATATCCCGGTCCAAGCCAAAACAAGGAAGTACTGTGAGAAGTAAAAGAAGTAAAAAAAAAAAAAAAAAAAAAAAAAACATTCATTTAAGTTGTGTTCCTAAAATATAATTTTATAACATTTTTGAATATTTGTAGAAGCATTAATTTTAAATTTTAAAAGAACTGATATGTTTTATTTTATTTTTTTAATGTTTGTACTTGCTTTATTTTATTTAGAATTTAGTTTATTTATTTAAATTATTTCGCTGTATATAACTTTAATTTTGTATTTATTTTGTGTTATTTGCTTTATTCTTTAATTATTGTCTTTTGTATGTATTTATTCTAATGATTTTTGTATTATTTTTAGTTCTTTTTTAACATATTTTTAATAAAATTGATTAATATAAGCAAAATAAAAAATAATAGTTTGTCTTTTTGTAATGATTGGATTTTTTAGACGTGTGGATTTTAATCTGGCAATACTTTTTTCTGAGTCTGTATTTTTGACAGATGCCACTTTATTTATTCTCAATTTGTTTGCCATTTTATATTAAATACCTATTATTTTTTTGTTAAAGGCTTGCAAATAGTTCAAATACATATATTTCTAATGAAAGTAACATCTGATGAGAGCATTATTTGACGCTTATTATTTTTTTGTTAAAGGCTTGCAAATAGTTCAAATACATATATTTCTAATGAAAGTAACATCTGATGAGAGCATTATTTGACGCTTATTAGGAACGTGCGTTTTAACACCGCTTTTTTATTATTTACGGGTTTATGTAAAGTCGCTTGTCTACGTAGATAAGCTCCAGACGATTGACGCCTTGAAAGGGAATATTATGTGCCTTATTGTGGGCATAGAGGGTAACGATTGCTTCAAAAAGTGGTCGAAATTGGGGGTGTCGTCTGGAATGTATTCGAGCTAGCAGTGGCCAATTGCACGAAGCCATTTTTTAAACATAATGCAAAACCCTTATGTTTATAATAAAGCTTTTGGCTAAATAATTTAATTGTATTAGTTTTACTTCTTCTTGAAAACTACTCATTTAAAAAAAAACACCCTTTACGAAATAATTGAGTTAATAAATTAATAAAAATAGAAAAATTATTTTAAAAATGTAATTCTACGAAAAGCAAAAATTTATAATAACAAAATAATCAACAATAAAAAATTCTAGTATATTGTCAATTTCCAGATCTTCCAAGGCCCCCTCACGCTCTTTTTTAGGTACATAATGAATATGATTATAAATTAAATGACTTTAATAAAAATTATAATAAAAACCGTCGCATATATTTAACTTCTTTAACAAGTTTAGTTCTTTTGCGTTTTTACTTTAATCTTTTTTTATTAAAAACATTGACAATCACGTAAACAATGTCAAAAACGTATAGAAAGTGGACAATGTCAAAAATCATGTTAAAAATGTAAATAATTACGGTGACAGTTCTTAAGTAACATTTAAACTCAACTTCATACCTTTTATATAATAAAGAAAATAAATTATGGCTTTTATATTTTTAAAACAATAATAAGCTAAATTGGACTTTTTTGACGTTAATTTTTGATTTACGAAATAATACAGCTCGACTTATTTTATCCATAACATGAAAAAAGTTTCTATCTCCATTTAAATATATTAATATATTAAATTTCATGTCGAACTTCCAACCTAATAAAAATATATCAACAAATTTTGATCAACTTTTTTTAACAAATAACTTAAAAAAAAAACATATATAAATATAAGATATTTAGGTACATTATTAACGGAGTCATTTAAAAATCACTTAAGACACTGTTTACAAGAATTTAATAATGCATTCAAGAGAAAATTTCAATCAATATTCACAACGGGATGACTATTAACTAAGTCGGCGGCATCTATTATACAATATGTTGAAATCCAAAATAACATAAGTATACATTTTATATCAACCCACACTTTTCATTAACTAAGCAAATCAAATTAATTAGTTATAGATTTTTAGACAAGAAGAACAATGAAAAAAAGAGAAAACTATTAATATATGATCAATAAACTATGTTCGATTTAAAGTTATTTCTTTTCTTTTTCTTTGTCAATCTAATGAACGAACAAGAAAAAGGATTTCACGCAACATTATAAAAGACTTGAGGAGAATTATGCTAATCATGATGATGATGTAGTTTATAAGTATATGTGTGGCATCTTCACGGTTCATATGTAAGTTTCTTCTCACAACGAATGCATATCCCGCTGATGATATGGACCCAAAGCTCAATATGGCTTTAAATACAAATTCATTTCAAGTTTATTGTTAAATTGCATTTAATTTATTTTATTGTTTATAGACAAAAGTATACAATATGATTTTTTTAGATTTTATTATTTCTTTTTGTGTGTGTAAAATGTAAAAATTTAATTAGAATTTAATGACTTTTCGTGTGAATAGGCTTATGATTGACAAAAACATGTTTTCATTGTACTTAAAGCCATATAAAAATAATATGCTAATATTCGGTTAAGGTTTTTTCTTTTATAACTTACATGCTAACCTACCAAAAAGAATGAGGCCAAAAATTTTAATTTAAATGTTTTTCTTGTATCTTGTTTTTTCTTTTTTCTGTGTATGCATTCTTTCTTGGGGGATTAGGTAAATTTTCATCAAGATAATCATTTCTAATTCCCACCCACTTGCCACTTTGAAATTCCGGATTCCGCATTTTTAATCTAAACCAATTCATTATTTTGATTTCGTATTTAATCTTTTTATGCGTTGAAAATATCTTCTAATTGATCGGTCGCATAGAGACAGCTAAAGTAGATTCATTGAGTCTGTAGCATATCAAGCACACCCTGTGGTTTGAATAATTAATAACAGAGTCATCACGCTTTTTTTTCTTTTTTGGAATTATTTATTTCGATTTACAAATTTTGAAGAATATATAGGTTAGTTAATTTGTATGTCGGCAGTTTTATGTAATGGGTGCATTTTTTGTTTCAACATCAATTTGCCCAAGGAAATAATTTTCTTTGCAATTTATTTTCATTAATTCTGAGTTCAATCGTTAAGTAAGTAAATAATATGAAAGATTATATGGAACAAATCAATTAAAGAAATATGAATAAGGGTTACCATTTCAATATTCTTTCATCAGTTAGATTTTTCAATTTTTTACTGAATATGTAAAATTGTGTCAGTAATAAGAAATAAGATGAAATATTTTTTTTTTGTTAAAAGGAGCGTGTAGAAACTTAATACAAATAATTTTTAAAAGGAATTGTTGCTTCTATTTTATTTTTCAAAAATATGATTATTTGTATTCAAAATCTCTATTTTTGTTTCTTTTCAGTAATTTATTTTTTGTTTTAAACTTTAAACTCCTTGTTTTTTTTTTTATTTACCTGCACCTTTTACGATAGGCCACTAAAGCCACTGAAGTGATTTTCCTCAAATCTTGCATAGCGATGCCATTTAGAAGTGAAGTAAGTAAACTGACCCCACATAACCTCACCGAACTTTTTAAGGTTTTAGGAGTTGTGCTATACTTGCGCCGATTTCGCCGTTTTGCCGATAAAATACTCATTTTAAGGTATTACAAGCTTTAAGCATTATCTTATCGAAACAAAAATATTTTAGATGTGATAGAATGAATTAGTTATAGTGTTTGTGCCACTATAACTCAAGAACAAATGGACTTGTAAGCTTTATTTCTACTTTTTAGTTGTTCTTGCCGTATTCCCGTGGCATGATAGTTTTTGCTGGCTGTCATGCTAAAAATCTTGGATTCTATCACTGCATGTGTCGCCTTAAGTTTTTTTACGGGAACTTCCTCTTGCGAAAAACTGACAAATTCTCCACCAATAATATTCTTGTCATGAAAAATTCTTTCTCAAATTAGCAAGTTTTTGGACATGTAAAGCCGAAGTAGGTTGATATCTTATTTTCCCAGACTATGCAACCAATATAGTATATTTTAAGTTAAGAACCTTGGGCTCGAAACTTGTTTCGCGTGAAACTAGTTTTTAAAAATCTGAATGCAACTTAATATTGAATATTAATAGAGTTAGAAACTCAAGGTGACCATCCTAAGAAATATGTAGAAAAAATTGTTGTTATATAAGTCAGAAATGTTATGAAGCATTGTTTATTGACATTTTGAATTCGCAGACAAAAATTTGTTAACACTTCGAAAGCTGGTAACACTTATGATGCAAACGTCTTCGATCTTTTAAGAGAAAATATTAGCTTTATTAAAAAAAATATCTTCTATTCTACAAAATTTTGATGCGTATACATTTAATGCAGATTAATGTATACAATAATAATAATAACAACGTAAAAATATGAGTATGTAATCATAATACAATGCAATATCTCGCACCCATCACAGCTCACACCACATTCATATCGCATTCACTCGCGCAGCATTCACTGTAAATTATAAGGAATTCATATTAAATTGATTTAAATCGAATTAAATTTTGTTTTTTCTCATTTTGCCCAATTGAACCATTTCGAAAGAACTTTCTATACTCGAAGTCGTCGACGTTCGTCGTACATACATATAAATAAACAACGAACGTTCATTACAAATATTGAAAAGACAAGGCGCACAATATACCATCAACCATCATAAACCATCACAATCATATGGGTATTTTTTGGCGCACGTATTTGGGTTCTGACAGCACAAAAAATAAAAATTGAAATTATTCTAAATCTGTACGACGACCGACGACCGACGACGGCGACGCGAGCATCAAGCAATTGAAATTATGAACAATCCATGTAATGTATCTAAAGGGGGATATTTAGATACATCACGGATGAAAATCCAGATACATCCCCCAGATGTCGGTCGGCTGGATGAATTTGGTGTGGAATAGACATCATTTAACGAAAATAAAAAACAAGAAAAGTAACGGGTGTGTATTTTTTATGGTTGAGGTTTTTTTGAGACACAAGTTATGACAGAGCGACAGATAATCATAAGAAAATAACCAATCCCGCCTCTATATGGATGGATCTCACATCTCACTGTCAGAATTAAGGCACTGAGTGGCGACAACGGTTGAAAAGATATTAAAACTAATTAGTTGTTTTTTTTTTTTGGTTTATTGTTGGTTGTATTTTTCTGTCTCTCCTTTATTGAATTATAATTTGGAAAAGTTTTGTTCATGTGTGTGCGTTTGGATGGAAAACGGTGAGAGTGTAAACAAAGTTGAAACCATTTCTGCATCTCTCCGGCTTTGTGCAATTATTATTGTTTGTTTTAAGTCTGTGTCTGTCTTTTCGCTTAGTTGAATTGTATAAATAAAAAGAAATATATTCGTATGCAAAACGCAATAAAGAAGTTTTTCTTCTACAGTTCTTTTTGTCTTAACTCATTCAAGAACTTTGATCAAAGAAATATTTTTTTGTGTCGGTAAAAATGTACAAGGAGAAAATATGAATAAATCTCTGAGACATGTGTGTACTTAGGTTGCGTGTTTAATAGCTGAAACTCACAGTTTAGATAGATACATTTAATTCATATAATTTTGTCGACGTACCTTTTATATTTTCAACTGTAAATTAAATTTTAGAATGAAGTCATTAAAAAAAAGACATTTATCTGAAATAAAATATTTCTGAAGATTTTCAGATCTATCTATATCAAAAAATTGCTCTAGAACAACCTTTAAATAAATAAATTAGGTAGTAGCCGTTGAGAACTAGGGCGTAGTGACTTACAACTCTTAACCATTTCTGTGTGAGAGTAATGTTGTCAGGGATGGAGGAAACTCGAGTTTTAAGCCAATCCGAACGGCTTATTTGAGAAAGCTCTTTTTATGACTAGAATAACTCTTGGAGGATTTATCAATTCCTCGCAAGGTGCAGTAGATGGCACAGACAAGGATTGAGCCCAAGATCTCTCTCTGGCATGACATTCATACGCACTAACTACCACGGCACGGGTACTAAAACATTTAGAAATAGTTTTTTTGCAAAATGTAACCTCTTTTCACCAAACTGAGGTCTTACGAATAGGTACCTATATGGGCATTCTTGATGGTCAACTCATTTCTAGAAAGTGGCCAGTGAATTACTCATATCGTTGATTTTATTTGACAGCTTTTATACTGACAAAGCAGCAACCAGTGATAATTTAGAAGCCAAATTTTCAGTGGAGTAAAATTGGACTAAGACAAAGCTCTTCATTAAGCTCTGTCGTTAATAAAACCCAAGTTTTGGTAACTTCATTAAATTAGTTAGTTTAAAGTTATATGCTTCTAAAAACTAAATACTAATATTTCATATTCATTTAAGATACAATTAAATAACAATTTTTATTACATAAATTAAAAAAATATGTCTATTTTAAGCAGTACTCATTAGTTCAACGAGGCAAACTTTTTCATCTCGTTATTTGTAAATTTACTATTCGAACTTTGAACAGCATAAGAGCTAATAGTTAAACTATGTACATATGTGACCAAGTCAATAATATTATACATTTTTATTGTTCAAAACAAACAATTAAATTTGTATGTCAAAAGCCTTTTCAAAAGGGCCCGCAAATTAGTCATTTTACTTGTAGGTACAAAGCAAACAATAGAATTCAATTTATAATGAGGTTTTATGTCCATTAAATGGAATGGAAGATACATATATTTTTTTCTTAAAATTATATTAATTAAAATTTAAATTTGTATGGAATTCAAAACTGTTCGCTGTCAATAAAATAATACTGACTTGAAATTTCTATTTTCTTTCTGCATTTTGTTTTCAAATCAGCTTTTAACTTTGCATCTTAAATCGAAACAAAAAGTTAGCTTTCCAAATTTAAACTTTTATAAACTTGAAACTTGGCACACATTTAGAACTAAATACTTTTTGTCTTAATACATAGATTTAGTTCTATTTATACAAACATGTTTTTAGTGAGATTTCATTTATTTTGTTAAATTCTTCCTGAAAACGAGGGTACTTAAAGTGGTGCTACAGTCTTGTGTGAACTAGGGCCTCAACCAACAAACTTCTCCATCTAGCTCGGTCCCTAGCTAGATGTCTCCAGTTTCGCACGCCAAGTTGGGTGAGGTCACTTTCCACTTGTACGCGCCACCTGATCCGCAGTCTCTACTGCCGGCCGGAGTATTGGTTTCCATGCACTCTACGTGACCCAGCCATCTTAGTCGTTGGACTTTTACCCTTCTGGCTAAGTCTGCATCGCTGTACAGCCCGTACAACTCGTCGTTCCATCTTCTCCTCCACTCCCCTTCTATGAATACGGGACCGTACATCATACGAAGAACTTTTCTCTCGGGGACGGGGATGATTAGGGTCTTATATAGCGACACTTTGGAGAGAGGGCTGGGCTATGCTACTCAATTGCAAGAGTCATTCTTCGTTTGATCTCAGCGCTGGTGTTGTTTTCCACGTTCATATAGTGGAGCCTAGGTAGAAGGTAGACGAAGTGCTACCTCAACGATACGTCTGTCTATGGTGAAGTTTTGACCGAGACGTGTCGGTGTTGTAAGTCCTTTCTTGATGACAGCATGTACTTTGTTTTGCCCTCATTAACCGTTAAACCCATTTTTGCCGCCTCTGCCTCAATACTCACAAAAGCCCCATTGACATCACGCTGAGTTCTTCCGATTATGTCAATGTCATCAGCATATGCTAGTAATTGGACAGACTTTTGAAAGATAGTTCCTCGAGTGTTGACGTGTGAGCTCTGCACTATTCTTTTAAGTACGCTGTTAAAAAAATCGCATGACAGCGCATCACCTTGTATAAAACCTTTTTTGACATAGAAAGGTTCTGTTAAGTTGTTTCCAACCTTTATGGCGCAGCGTGAATTCTCCATGGTCATCATGCACAAATGGACGAGTTTGACAGGGATACCAAAATTAGACATACATAGCTCTATACAGCTCGTCCCTTTAGATGTGCGGCCTTAAAATAGATGAAAAGATTGTGGGTGTCAATTTGATGTTCTTGGGTTTTTTTTCAAAGATCTGCCGTAGTGTGAATATTTGATCGACTGCGGACTTTCCTGGTCTAAAACCACACTGATAAGGACCGATCAGGTTGTTGAGAATGGGCTTTAGACGTTCACATACATATTACGGCACAGAAGATTTTGTAAGCGATATTAAGTAGACTTATGACTCTTTAGTTGGTGCAGTTAAGAGGGTCTCTTTTTTTCAGAATCGTCAGAATGTCAATACTCCTTAGCAAAAAACATCAAATTTTCCCAAGACTCCTCCACAACTCCTAAAACTCTACCAAATTTCATAATTGTACAAAAATCGAGTTCCAATGATACTTATTAGGAAAAACTTGAAAAACAGATTCTACGAAATTGGAAAGTGCCTTATAATTTTGATTTACATTAATTCCGTCACTGAATTATAGTGTGAGTTAAAAGTATTAGAGATTTTTGAAAAGTAATTATTTCCTGATTTAAAAACTTGTTTTCATGTATGTGACAAGT
Source organism: Eupeodes latifasciatus (assembly GCA_920104205.1). Taxonomy (NCBI): domain Eukaryota; kingdom Metazoa; phylum Arthropoda; class Insecta; order Diptera; family Syrphidae; genus Eupeodes; species Eupeodes latifasciatus. Next base: position 62,566,362 of record OV049926.1, on the reverse strand, counting down.
AAAGCTGTCATTACTTCTGTAAACGATATTTGACATCATACGAAAAAAAAGGAAAATGTTTTCTAGTAGTTTATTGGCCAGGATCAATATTTACTCCTCTTTCCAAACTCTTTATTTCATAGTCAATTATTTTACCACGACCTTTTTTTATCCATCTTTATCGTATCTGAATCTCTTTTTCTCTTTACATTAATTTCAATTAAGGAAAAGCACAGGAAAACAAAAAAAAAAAACGGTATCGAGTTTTAACCCCAACATAATCTGAACACAATCACATTAGGGGTTAACAAAATGGTAAATGCAAATTATTATAAATGTTTATGAGCATTTTTTGTTGTTGTTGTTTTTGTTCGTTGTTCGGCTTAAGATGATTTTTTTTCCGCAGATGTTTCACACCTGGCTGCATGCATTCAAATTAACCCTTATACAGCACGCGATACTTCGCTAGCAGTGAATGGAATATAAACACACATAACAAAAAAAAATATATTTTACGAAAAGAGTGCTCTCTTTACATTCTTATTATAAAACTTTTTTTATGTTCTTTGACTTTTTTTTTCTTGTGTTGTTGTTTTAAACTTCCTCCCCATATTAAAGGATTTGGTGCAGAAGGATTTTGGAGAAACATTAAAACTGTTAAACTGTTATATCAACCAACCTAACCTATACCTATAATGTATTATATAGGGAGGTTAGTGTTCCTTTAAAAGCATGCAACATTTATGTCCCTGTTTTTTATTGATTTCACAAAAATATTACAAAGTTCCCTCTGGTTTTTACATTTTCAAAGTATATATACATGTATGTATCTGCATTACTAAAGTATATATGTATCTTGTTTTCGTCTCTAGAACATAGCATATTATATCTTTGAATGTAGGTACCTACCTACAACCTACACTCGTTGTCATTTTAAATTCAGTTTTGTTGAAATGAAACTGTCTCAAGAGCTACTGATGTCTGTTGTATGTATACAAAATGTATAGGTACTCATGTATAGCTACACAAACTTACCTGCTTTCATTTAAGCCTTTCGTCTACTCTTTTGAAATGCATTTTAGGTACCTAGTTAGGTAGCATGAGTATTTGGCTAAATGTATTATGCAATGATGAAAAACATGAAATACGGAATATAAACCTTCTATAGAAGGAAGGGCTTACATTTTGTTTTGAAGAAGAGAAGTACCTAAATTCAATGAATACAAAGGTAGTTTTGGGCATTTGCTGAAAGAAGCAAAGGTTCATATAATAAATACTCTCGTAAGAAGAAGATACAGGGTGCAAACTTAACTTTTAATGTTTTATTTTGAAACATGATGTTTTTCTGCACTTGTAAGTGTAAGATAGAAAGAGTTACAAATCAAGATAAGTAGCTAAGTGGTGTTTGAATACGGGAACATTCAAATTCAATTGATTCTATCGGGTGATTTTTTAAGAGCTTGAGAACTTTTTTTTAAAAAAAAACGCATAAAATTTGCAAAATCTCATCGATTCTTTATTTGAAACGTTAGATTGGTCCATGACATTTACTTTTTGAAGATAATTTCATTTAAATGTTGACCGCGGCTGCGTCTTAGGTGGTCCATTCGGAAAGTCCAATTTTGGGTAACTTTTTCGAGCATTTCAGCCGGAATAGCCCGAATTTCTTCGGAAATGTTGTCTTCCAAAGCTGGAATAGTTGCTGGCTTATTTGTGTAGACTTTAGACTTGACGTAGCCCCACAAAAAATAGTCTAAAGGCGTCAAATCGCATGATCTTGGTGGCCAACTTACCGGTCCGTTCCTTGAGATGAATTGTTCTCCGAAGTTTTCCCTCAAAATGGCCATAGAATCGCGAGCTGTGTGGCATGTAGCGCCATCTTATTGAAACCACATGTCAACCAAGTTCAGTTCTTCCATTTTTGGCAACAAAAACTTTGTTAGCATTGAACGATAGCGATCGCCATTCACCGTAACGTTGCGTCCAACAGCATCTTTGAAAAAATACGGTCCAATGATTCCACCAGCGTACAAACCACACCAAACAGTGCATTTTTCGGGATGCATGGGCAGTTCTTGAAGGGCTTCTGGTTGCTCTTCACTACAAATGCGGCAATTTTGCTTATTTACGTAGCCATTCAACCAGAAATGAGCCTCATCGCTGAACAAAATTTGTCGATAAAACACACACAAAACACATTTCGAACCGAACACTGATTTTGGTAATAAAATTCAATGATTTTCAAGCGTTGCTCGTTAGTAAGTCTATTCATGATGAAATGTCAAAGCATACTGAGCATCTTTCTCTTTGACACCATGTCTGAAATCCCGCGTGATCTGTCAAATACTAATGCATGAAAATCCTAACCTCAAAAAAATCACCCATTATTTATTAGATTAGTAATGGACAACTTTTAATATTTTGAAATATTTAAGAAATATTTTGTTTATTAGTGCATTTTGTCGAATTTTACAAACTTAAATAGCCTATGAATTTGAAACACCTTGTTAAACCTAAACCTGAGATTGAAATTTTGAAAATTAGTTTTTGATTTGATGTAATATTAAATCTATCTATTTATGAAGAAAGTCTTTTTTGAAAGAAGGAAGAAACATAGACTGAAGAATGAAGATGGGATTTAAGTTAATAGTTTTTTTTTTGTTTTGTAATTTTACTTTTGTGAATTCTAATTCTTATACATTATTCACATTATTATTCAATTTATATACATACACATAAAGGTATGTAATTTAATGGGAGGCTATTTATAAAACATATTTATTTACTGATATAGCATCTTAATAAAACATTTAATTTTAACAACTATTTTAGGTAGATCTTAAATTTAAAGAATTCAAATTAATATTTCAAAGGAAGTTATTGCATAAAGTATGTACTGTACATTATGAAACAAATACATACATTTACAATGGATTGATACAAATATTTGTCTACAGTTTAATTTTGATTATTGATTTTGATTGATTGATTAATTTTGATTTATTTAGATTAAAAGTAGGTTTAATTAATTTTCTTCTAAATATTTCAATTTGTGTGCGCATACGTTTTCAATCAAATATTTCGAGTAAAATATAATATTTTTAAAATTTCTAGGTACATACATAAAGGGTGTCCCAAAATTAACGCAAGATTTGAATTTGCCGCCATTTGTGCAGTGAAGTGTTGGCAACCCTGAAAAAAAGCAATTTGACAGCTAACAGTATAGGGTTATTAAAAATGGAGCGTTACACGAGAGAACAACGTGTCTTCATTATTAAAGAATATTTCAAAAATAGTGAAAGCTTGGCGGCTGCAGTTCGAAAATTTCATACAAAATATGGTCGGGATAGTGTTTTAACTTGATGGCTTTGTCAATCGCCAAAATTGCCGCATTTGGGGTTCGGAGAACCCACATGTGATTGTCGAAAAACAAATGCATCCACAACGCGTGATTGTATGGTGTGGATTTTCGGCTGGAGGCATAATTGGGCCATATTTTTTTGAAAATGATGCTGGTCAAGCAGTGACTGTTACTGGTGCTCGATATCGCGACATGATTACACAGTCCTTTCTGCCAAAATTGGATGATATTGATGTGTCCAATATGTGGTTTCAACAAGACGGTGCCACATGTCATACAGCCCGTGAAACAATTCAATTACTGCATGAGACATTTCCAGGTCGTGTACTCTCTCGTTTCGGTGATCAAAATTGGCCTCCTAGATCGTGTGATTTAACACCATTAGACTTCTTTTTATGGGGTTATTTGAAATCACAAGTCTATGTCAACAAGCCCACAACCACCCGTGCATTAAAGGAGGAGATTCAACGCTGCATCAACGAAATTCAGCCACATTTATGCAGAATGGTCATGGAAAATTTCAACAAAAGAGTGCGCATGTGCATGCAAAGCCGTGGAGGCCATTTGTCCGATGTGTTATTCCATACATAACCCTATCCTATGTACTTTACGAGTCAATAAAAATATAACTATCAAAAGACTAAAAACGGCGTTTTCTATTTAATTCAAATCTTGCGTTAATTTTGGGACACCCTTTATATGAATTTTTCAATGAATTAGAAGGGAAATTGCTATTAACTATTAAGGGCTTTTTTAAAATTTAAATTTTAGTAAATAGATTTTAAAATGCCATATTTTTAGCTTGAAAAGAGCCACTTCATTGTTTTTCAGCTCAGTACACAAAGAAATTAAGAGTTTGAGACTTTTTTATAATGAGCTGGGCAATTAAAAAATAATTTAAAGCTCCTATTTGGATATTTTGTACTGAAACTAAAAAACAAAGATATATAAAAATTAAATTCATGAATGGTATTTTCAATAAGAAGTTTCATTTTGAATATTATACAGTTCTAGTTCGAAAAATTAAAGAGCTTTTTTGGTTGTAGGTATGGGTTTTCCGCTGAAATAAGTGGAACTCGTGGAAAGATTATTTGAGCCTTTGGAAACTCAAGAACAACTGAGAAAAACTTAATGCTTTAACGTGTTAACGAAAACCAAGGTTTGTCGATTTCTCATCGATTTTGTAATAAGGAATTCCCAAAATGATATTATATCGTAGTTGAGTCAACGCAAGAACTCAAGCCAATCGTTTTTTAAAAATGTCACTTATCGGGTAATGGAAATATTAGAAAACGATTCAGATCCGGATCTGGAGCCCATTTCACACACGTCGCGTCGGAGGTTTAGTTAATAAACTAAATGTTTGCATTTTGGTTTTAGAAAGTCCAAGAATTATTGTTGAAAACCCTTTTCATCCCCAACATGCCACTGTTTTTAATTTATTTTTGTGTGATCTTTTTCCAAATATCATTTTAAGCAATACTTAAGTTGGCCGATTCACACCTCCCAATAATATGTACTATATGTACATATGTATATGTCTGCTGTGAATATTTAATTAACAAAGTTAATATGGGTTCTTCTATAAATATGAAAAAATACACTTATCTCTCATTAGTCAAAGGTTTTAAATTCTGATTTTATTTTAAAATTATTCAAAATATACAATTTTATACATTAAAGTATCTACCTACATATTCAAACAAAAAAAAACATAACAACAAAATTCAATATTTGCATATCATGTGCGCTAAATCCCAATATTATATTTCATATAGGTAAAATTTTCGCTCAATTCTCATTCCTAAAGCTATTTAACATAAAGCAGACAAATAAATTCCCGCTTTATACCTACTTAACCCTGATGGGAAAGGCCACAATTTGTTTCATATTGTATCAATAAAAACATTAATTACCTACTATACCAAACACAAAACAAGTTAAAAAGAACATAATCAAAAAATGCATTCGCTTTTTACCACCCGTCACGTTGTTGGTACAGTGGATTGAAATTGTGAGTGAAAGGAAATATAAAATTAAAGAATATTAAAATAATAATTTTTCGAGGTTTGAAAATTTTAGTACCTTCCTGTTATTATATTTTGTCTTATTCACTTTATCTCTTTTTTTTTCCAATTGAAAAATTAATTTTTTGCCTATTCACTGATTGGTATAAAGAGTTTAAAAAATATTTTGAGATAATAAGAGTTATATTAACGTTTTATTGTGGTTATAGTACCTATTTGTATTTTCTTCATTTCTGAAACTATAAACAAAATTTTCTGTTGTGAATACAAATAAACATTTGGAATAGTATCTTTTAAATATAAAGAAGTTTATACCTTTCAAAAAATTATGTTCTTTTGTAAATCATTAAAACATGGAAATAGTTAGTAGCTGTCAACAACTCTCGTGTCACTATGAATGGTATAAACAAAATGAAAGTAGTTTTTGAAGAATTTGTATCCATCTTGAATGGTATAAGCAAAACAAATTGTTGTAATATATCATCGTGTATTAATAATTAACTAATATTTAAACATTAAGACGTGTAAATTTGTATAAAATTTGCTTTTTACAGAAATTGATTTTAAGATTAGTTATTAACATAATGAAATATACCCTTTTAACAGTATACACAAGTAGTATACACTGGTATACAATTTATACCAGTCTGGATCTCTAACTAACAAAAAAAATATTTTTGAGTTCTTAATAATTTATAAATGTAAAATACATGCCCAAGTTTTAACTTAAAAACCTATAAATAAAACATTTAACCCATATTTTGGTACGAAGATTATATTGATACACTGTTTAATATATTCCAATAACAAATATTAAAAGTATTAAAATAAAATAAAAATATAACAACATTACCTGCTTGAATGACTGGGTTCATGTGCGAAGGGTTCTGCGTAAATATTCCGAACGGGTGGCACCCTCCTGGGTAGGGGTGGTGGTACCGGATTATATCCATCCATAATTGTATCACAATCTGTGTATTTCATTGATTTCATAGTCATGTTTATATATTTGTTTGTGCTGTTTTTTTTTTTGTTGTTTTAAATAGGTATGTGTATATATATATTATATTTTTATATATTTTTAAAGTATTTTTTATTTTCCAAAAAAATACACATGTACATACATAAATGTCATGAATATTCGTTCTTTTTTTGTTGTTGTTTGTTTAATGTTGTAGCATAAAGATATATACTATGTTAATTCGTAACTTGTATGTTAGCTTACGGTTTTTTCGAACGAAGCGTGTTAAATTTTTAATTCGCAGGAACATGAAAATTTATTTTATTTGCTATTTTTTTTTATTCCAGATTATTATTTATTAAAAACCGACCGACCGACGACGACAACAACGAAATGAATGTAGATTAAACATTTTCCACAGGTCGACATTTGTGTATACTAATAATAATACACGTGACTGGACACTGCACAGAAAAGTATAGTCCTTCGTTTCGAGAACATACAAGGTAAACGAAAAAAAAAAACAACAATTTGAAAGAATTCAAATGATTATAAAAAAGTGGGTAATTTTCGAAATTTAAAAAGAACGATAAATATACAGATTATATTCGTATTGAAAAAAAAAAACAATAATTCAAAATTTGCAGACTTTTATTTTTTTAAATTTTATTTTAAAGAATAAACTCTCATTTACAGTTTATGTTCACCTTTAACGCGCGTATTTCGGTAATGACGTGTTAATATTTCTTGCGGCCAGATTTTCAATTTGTTTAACATTATCATGGTTGCAGGGATGGATTTTCACCGGATCCTGCATTGTTGTTTCCACAATTCAGCAGTTGTTGGTACTTAATTGTTAAAAAATGTTTTGTTAATAAATATGAGCATAAGTTGCGTTTTTGTACCTCTATATACGGTTCACGGTATGTGGTGCGTTGTTACTACACCACCCCTTGGTGGTGCAGGCGCGGCGTGCTATATGCACACACAATAGAAGGGGTTGCTGAATCGTTAAACACTTTTGTGGTTTAACCAATTGTTTTATGTTTGTTTTTGTTTTTTATTTTATGTGTTTTCTTATTATTATTCGACTGGGATAATTTTTTTGTTTCTTTAAATTCGTAGGCAGTACAAAGTTTTTTTTGTTTTTGTTTTCTTTGTGTTTTCGTTTGGTGGTTGATTTTTGTTCAATTCTAAAAGAGAAATATAAATAAAAAAATATGTTTATTTGAATCAAATTGATTTGTATGCTTTTGCATCATGCATCGGTGCATTGAATTTTGGTGTACATAGCCCCGACGACAACAATTGACTTTAAGCCTTTGAATATTGCTTTCAATCAAATTTACAAAAAAGCTATTTAATATTGTCAATCGTTTAGTCTTTTTTCTTATACCTACATAATGTATATAATAGCTCATGAAATTCATTCACCTACCTACAAATATTGTTCACCTTTGATTACAGTGCAATTTGTTTTGATTTTAAGTATTTATGTGGATGTATTTACATTATGTTAACATACAATCATAACTAAAGTATTTATCTACTTAGATTGTTTATACATTATTTTCTTAGATCAATTTGATCTTAGCGCATTTATACATATTGATATCGTTAAATGTTTCGTTTTGTTTGTGCTTTATCACAAAAATAGTTGATAACTTTTTCAGATTTTTAAAATAGCATGAGAAATTGTTTGTATCGATTTTAAAAACACAAGCAAATTTTAATTTTTTAAAATAAAAACAAATTAAATTAAAATAACCATTCGAATTTTGTCTTTCCATATTATATATATTATAGACTGTGATACAAAAAATAATGGGATGCAACCCATCCACCCATTTCGGAGCTCTAAAATGTTTATTTATTTTGCAAAAAACTAATTTTCATTTCAAGAACTTTCAAACGTATAATTTTCATGCAATACACACCATATTAGAACAATTATAGGCTGTAGTATAATTCTAGAATTTAACATGGCAGAATAGAGCCATGTGTGTGTTTGTAGTTTAAGACTCACATGTAACTATAACACATACATATTTATTTCCCAACATATTTCTTCAAGTTTTCCATAGTTACGGTTACCCACCGATTTACACTTTTCCTTAAAAAAAATGAGAGCACAGTAATAATTTTATTTTCCATACGATTTGGTGAATTGTTTCAATGAGAATCACGGAGAACGAAGTTTTCTATACTATTTTTCTTTTTAGCAGTACAACATACCCATTATAGTCGGTGATGGGTTGGTTACATAATGTTGTTGGCTAGTTGTTTTCGTAAGCAGGTAGGGAGCGATTTTAGGACATGGGGGTGGGTAAGATTTGTGGGAGCTGGTATTCTCTCATCTATATGATGTATGCTGAAATACATCAGTAATAAATTTGAGTTTTAGCTGTTTTTTTGCAGAGATGTTTGGGATGCGTAGTTTCTTGCAGGATTTAATTTTGTTTTTAAACTTTACTACATGTCAACAATAAATTGTTCTTAATATAAAATGTATAAATTATTCTGGAAGTAACATTATCCTCTGTTCTTAAAATATTTGAGATGACTAATATTTTTAAAGTCGAAACGTTTTTGCTAGTAACGTTACACAGAGTAAAATAAAACTGATTGAAAATAAATTATGGTTTTAATCATAGGATCTGTTTTATTTAGATAATTCTAACTTAGCATATTTTAAAGTGATTTTCCGCTCAGATAATACAAGATAATATAAAATTTTGAATTTGATCAAATACTTTATGATATTCTACTCGATAAGCCTTAATTATTGTGACATTTTAATATGTAGTACAATTAAAACAAAATTAAATACAAATAAAAAATATATTCATTAGGTATGTATCTTTTCTTGAAGAATTAGTTTTTAAAACAAACAAGTAGCTATAGAATATCTAGTTTTGTCAATAAAAAACTTAATTGTAAAGTTCCAACTAAATAAAGATAAAATCTACGAATAACATCAAATAAATCAATTTTGACAGGTAACCTCATCTTTGGAAAACCACTGAATATTCAATCAGGGACAGCGATCTCTGGTGATGATTTCGTCTATCTATAACGCACTATGATCCCCTGACATTCACTAAAGTCACAATATTTTATTTTGTTTTTCATATAAAAATAAATATATTGAAGTTTGTAGAATAAAAAAGCAAAAAAAACTTTTATTTATGCATCGTGTATCTTTATTAGCTCATAAAAGTAACCCAAATTAATAGTCTCTAGATAGTTTTTGAATATATACGAGTACATAGGTATTCCCAAAATAATATACAAATTTAAAAATTCTGTTCAAGAATGTTTATATCACAACATCCATAGACTATAAAGACAAAGAGAGTAAAACCAGTCAGATCGTCTTTTTGTTGAGACAGATAAAATTAAAATCAAAATAAGCCATATAGAAGAGAAGCCATCAAGTGGCGAGCGAGCAATTAACATCAATCGGTGAAAACATCTAAATCAACATTTGCCTTTTGTATAAAGACGTTGGCGTATATAGATACTGTTCTCCTATAAATCCTGGTCCCTGAGGGAATGTCCCACAAAACCATTTATATGAAGATATTTGTTTGGCCTATGTTCAGTTCAGTTTCGGTTCATATATCGTGTATGAGTGTCACGAGAAGACCTCTTGAACAAATAAAATTCAACGAACTTGAACCGAACCAAAATATAAGTTTCTTTTCTTGTGGAAATAAATAATTTCGAGCCGACACAAAACGACATCGACATAACAACGACGACGGACAGAACGGTCGAAAGATACTCTTATTTATCTTTTTTATACACACCTATATCTTTTCTTCTTTATTTTATTTTACTTCTTTTGTTGCAGAGAAGTGGATGTGAGGATGCGAATGGAAAAAGGTGTGAACAGATCGAGCATATAAATTCCAGCATCATTTTCAAAATAATGCATTTTTATCTAAAATTATTTGTTGTAGCTTGAAGTAGGCAGGTAGGTACATTTTGTTGTGTTACTTTCCTTAACGTCTGCATATCTTGATGTTTTTTTGCTTTGGTATCTTGGAGAATTAATTAAAATCATGTTAATTCGATTTCTACTCGATTTCTGCGATAGCTTACAAAGTGGAATCTTATGTATGCCTATGTATCTATATTTTATCTGATATTCATTCAAAGAAAGAGAAAACAAAATATTAGAGAATTGCTTTAAATAATCGCCTAACGTTGCTGCTCCTGTGACCGAACGTTGCCGCCGCCACCGCACACTCCGAATTCGAATTAAAATCCCAGCCCGCACCAGGAGATGATAATTTTCGAATAAAAATCAGACGTTATCGTTGGGGAATCATAATATCGAAATCGATTTAAGGCATTTCCACTAGAGATGCACTTCTTAGATTTTCCGATTACAGATTCCCATGTAAATACATATCTCTATCTATATCTGTATCTATTCTTTTACATGTATCTTGTATCTACTCACAGACAACCGAAGCGATCATGCAACTTCAATGTAAGTACACGCAAGCAAGGAAAGCAAAAGCAAGCAACCTATTTTGATGCTGAAATAGATTTGGAGATTTGATGTGATGGGCCCTGCTGCGTGCAGCCCCAAATTGTTTCTCTCTATGATGACGACGACGACGATGGCGATATGGAATGCTTACAGATTCCGGTAGAGGTACTACACTATACACACATCAGTCTGAGATTTCATCTTTTAGGTATTTTTTGTTGTTGTTGTTTTTGTTGTTATTATTGGTTATTGGGTTTGTTGGTTTTATCTGTTTTTGTACGATTGCATCAAGGGGTTAGGTTATGGATATGTGGATATATGGATATAGATATGAGGGCAAATCGCTTATGTAGATTGATATATAGGATGATATTATTATTTTTGAATCCTAATCAATGCAACACAGAAATTCAATTAAATATCTTCCGCAATATGAAAGCTCTGGGCAAATTGTTTATTTTGATTTTGGGATTTTAAGTTGAAATTGTACACAAAAATGTAGATACATACATATATATGAAGATGTAGGTTGTTGGTATCTTTAGCTATAGAGTGCTGTTGAACTGTAATAACTCTGATTGACCGTTTTGAAATCGACCTTAATGTATTGAAGAAAACGATATGTGTGTTTCTTTAGTAGAAAGATATAAGGCTGAATGTGTGACTCAAAGCCATCAAATTTGTTTCTAAACATTTGTGATTTTATGGACCAGCAGTTAAATTTTTAATACTTTTTTAGAAAGGGCTCATTAAAGGATAATAATTGCAGCGTTTAAAACTTTTATATTATGTGTTTTAGAAAAGTTTAACAATAAAACACAAACAAATCAAATCAACGAACGAGGTGGTCATATCGAAAGTTCATTTCTTTAGGTGATTCTATCAAATAACGTTTGGATTAACAAAGTTATGGTTGCGTGCCTACCGTACTCTATGACATATTGCACAAGCTAGTTGAAACAATTTCTACTCTAAAAGATTTGAAAAGACATGTTGAATAAAAGAAAATCAAGACTTAATTGACACTAGTTTTGGATATTTAAACACAAATGCGCCGATGACGCTTTTAACATGTAAACTGCAACAATTATTATTATTATACAACTGTTTACATACCCATTTATTTATCGCTAAAGATGATTTGAGGACAAACAGAACTTGGATTTTTTTAAACTTTGTTCTTGACTAAGAGTTTGCACGGCAATGTTAAAAAGTATACTAACAAAAATTTTAAATTCTATTTCTTTAAAGAAAGTAGCTAATACAAGCGATATTAAAAAAAATCTAAAAACGAATTCAGGTCAAAAGGTGATAATATAATTTTTTTTTTCTGAACATTAAAACAATATAAACAAAAAAAATTGAAGGTTTATCTGTAATAAGTCAGTCATATTAAATTGCATTTGCATTGCATCTAAATAGACGTTACAATCAAGATTCTTAAAGCCACACCTTTTCCTTGGTATACAAAACAAAATATTTTCTTTGGTTATTCGATCTTAAAAAAACTACACCTTATTGTTATACTTATGTCTATAGTTTGTCTCTAGACTAAAGTATCAGTTTCTTGTCTTATTCAAGGCAAAAGCTAAACCCGCATTTTATTTTAAAAAGATCTATAGATAGACTATGCTATACACAATACATATAGTTAAATCAAAACAACAATAAATTTATTCACACGAACATAATAGAAATATGTATGCTGATCCCAAAATGACCCTTAGATTCACTATTTTAAAGTTTCAGACGTATTTACTGTACCTTTTATCTTGCATTTACTTAGAATAATAAATTATTTCTCGTATTGAGTTTTCTTAAAGCTACAGGCAGTTTAATTATAATAATAATTTCTATCGTCCTTAATTGACTGAAGTGCAAGAAGTTAATTCAAAATAAATTTTGATATTATAAACTATTTAGTCCATTTTGAATGTTGCAAACCTTATTTCTGATAATATTTAAATATTTTAAAAGAACTTAAATGTTATCATGAGTAAATAATTCTTTAATGTTGCCAATAATGATAACAAGACAAATCTTACTTAACTTTTTTATAATTTATAGATAATACAAACTTATAAGTATAACTGCATACAATAATTTATTATTAGCTATTTCCTCAATTTTCAATCTCATCTTCTTTAAAAGAGCATTAAATTCTAGTTTCTATTATTTCCTTCCGGTTCTTGTCAGATTTTGATTGATGGATAAAATCATTAAACATCAAAATACTTGTTCAAATGTTATCTTTTTTTAAAGTTACATTTAATACAATTGTAAATGCAATTACTTTGAAACGAATGTACTGATGGAAAGAGATTCTGACTAATTTTACAAACATGAAACAATTTTCTTTTAATTTCTTTTCTGCGTCTTGTTCTATGAAATTTATTGTTATTTTCTTCATTAGAAGATCTAAAATTAATAATTCAATAAAATAATAAAGATTTAAGGGAAACTAATCTTCTCAATTTTCTGTAAAATTATTTTAAAGTAAAGACTTTTTTATGACCTATGTGCTAAATAATTATAAAATATATGTATATAGTTTTTTTCATTTTTTGATTTCAAGAAAAAGCTGCAGAAAAACACCGCCTTATAAAATTCACTTTTCTTTTAATATTTTTTTGCTTATATGATTTCTTTTCACATCCGAATTCAACGAAATAAATTATTTCACTTTCCTGTCGATATCCTCAGCCCACATAATTATTGATTAAAGACGTTTTTATGGATGTGTGTAGGGTATGTAGGATTGAATCTGCAAATTAAAGTGAGATCTTCTCGAAACAGGTAGGACCGAGTAGATAGTTGTTGGTGTTTCAATTTCTTGGCAGCTTAATAACATTTCGTACAAGTATAAGATTAGTAGCTTCAAGGCACCTGTTTTTTTTTTATTTCATATTTTTCTACCACTGATGAACCTTTGAATATGAAAAACAAAAACAAAATAACACCAACTAGACATACATCCAAGAAAGATATCATGTTTATTTTTTTTTCGAATATTTCATGCAATTTTTTTGTGTTGTATTTTCTTTACTTTTTGAGAAGACTAACAAACACGAAAGAATTCCTTAAACTAGCTCAACCCACACACGCTGCTGCATACCCATACAAATTTTGTTATGATTATTATTTTCCTTCTTTATATACCATCATGGCATTCCTCTTTGATTATAATTTTTGTTTTTCTTTATTTTTATCATCCTGTAGTTGTTGTTGTATGTTTTTCGTATAGTATAGCAATTAAAGGTTTGTGGTCAAATCCAATACGTATACCAATATTTATGTATATGATATGCTTTTACCTTGAGGCTTCAAACAAAGGATCGGATGGTTGGTTGTGTAGATATAGTATTTATTTTTGTATATGGATTTGTAGATAAATGGTAAGATAGAATACAAGATGAAAATAAGTACATACTTGTTGTATATGTATATGTTTTTACTCATATAACATATTTCTCTGCTCATATGTAGACACAACTATTGCATGTTTATAACAAACATAGCTACTAAAAGAATAAAGAGTGGATTAAAGTATGTTTGAAGTTTTGTTAATATATTTGTCTAACTATTCTATTTACTAACGCTCGAATGAATATAGAATAAAGTATCTATAGGCAAATGCATGGAAAAATTAAGTAATCTCAAAAAAAAAAAAAACATTTATTCACCAAAATAAATGAATAAGAAATACAAATTCTAGTTTAAAAGACCTGCAATAAATTTTATGTAGCATCTGTAACACAGTATACATTTAAACCCTTTCCATCTCTCTAAGATTGTGAAAGTATGCTTTAATAAATGCACCTTTAAATCCTTATCAAAGATAGTTAGAAATGTTGTTAAAAAAAATAACATACAAAAATACGCATACGCCATAGTGAGCCAAATATTTTTATAGTTTCTTACATTCACATTTAATAATGTCTAATATGATCGTAATGGACAATGTGGGCTTATAATAAAGAATGTATTGTCAGAACTTTAAACATTCTTTTAACAATTATAATACAACTAGATTTTACCCGCGACTTCGTCCGAATTAGATAGTTTTTTTGGATAGTAGTATGAAAAAACCTGAGCTGTACTTTTTTGAACGTATGTTTGAATTGTGCCGAGATGGGATGAGGCCATACTTAGTGGGATTGTCATAGGTTAGTTTAGGTGACTAACCAAGTAAATCATTAAGTATTTAGCCCTATCATGAATTCCATCGTAATCGGAAATTTTTACGAATCCCGAAAAACTGTATCATGAAATCCGTTCGTAATGCAAAATTGTATAAGATTTTCCACTACGAAGAGATTTCATTACACAGTTTTTCGGGATTCGTAAAAATTTCCGATTACGATGGAATTCATGATAGGGCTGATTAAATAAACAATTAAATTTGCAGGACAAATAAAATATTTGCAGAATTTCTCTGTAATTTGTATGCGTCCGACAACGGCGTGTGCCCGTTCGAGTAGACCCACTGAGTGATGTCCTCCCCCCGCGCCGCACTACCACCACCACCACCTGCCTCGTCTACCGCGTGCGACCCCCACCCGCGCACTCGCCCCGCGCCTCAGCCGAAACAGAATTATCAGAAGTAGAAGACAGACCCTGTGAATTATTTGTTGTACCTAAATGGCGATGAAAGGTTGAGCATAGCATAGTTTAGTTAGTTTTAGGTTTAAAATTATTATTTGTGGAACCACAGTTTGCGTCTAACGTTTAGGGCTTTAGGTACGTGGAGCGCGAAGCCCGCGTTAATATACCTACGTGTATGATAAGTTTAACATGTTTGACAACTTATTTCATAAGGGTTGGGAATGCGTTGTTTTTGTTTGTAATACCAATTTTATCCAAATATTATTCAAATCTTTGGTAATTTAGGAGTGAAAGCGATCAGATTCCCTGGAAAGTAATTTTACCCTGGAATGCGTTGTTTTACCGAGGTCAAAAGTAACTCATGTCCTTTTTTAAGTCTCAAACTTTCTCCTATTTAAATCTGTTCAACAGTTTGGGCGTAAGAGCGATCAGCCCACCTGAATTTTCCCATGGGAATGCGTCATTTTCCCGGGGTAAAAAGTAGCTTATGTCCTTTCTCGGGTATTAAAATATCTCCATACCAAATTTGATGCAAATTGGTTCAGTAGTTTAGGCGTGATTAAATAACAGACAGACAGAGTTACTTTCACATTTATAATATTAGTTAATTAATATTAGTATAGATGACTGATTTTTCAATATTTGGATTTAGATATGATATTTTTAGCTCTCATTCAAGTTGAAAGAAATTTTGGAAAGTAGCCCGTTATATTTTGGCCTTTTTTTAAAAGAAGAAGTCAAGCCCATAAATCAGTGTACCATGCTCGAAAAAATATGCAGACATTTGTTTGAAAACAAATCTATATAATATAAGAAAATTACATATACGCCAAAGTGAACCATAATGATAAATTCTGCTTTTTAATGATTTAAATGGCTATTAAGGGTGGAAATTGTTAAAACTGGCTTTACTTTATCAAATCAAAAGTTTATTATTTAAAAATCTGTGATTTTGACACAGAAGACAAAGAAAGCGGTGTTAATCACTTCCATCAACACCATTAAGTTCCTGTGAGGCGAGTAAATACGAACATATTATTATATGCGTACCTCTTTCTATGGTTTTTAGATTGAAGTTTAAAAAATTACAACTGAGGGTATATTATACATACAATCACAAATTTTCCAGAATTTCCAATTTTATGGAATTTTTCTTTCTAAAAAAAAACATTTTTTTTATCAGGGGTGGAATCGGCTAAAGTTATAGTTGACTATCATTTTTTTGATAGTCAAATTCACTATCATTTTCATTCCGTCTGTGTGAGATGTTTTAACTGAATTCAATTCGATTGAACAATTTCAGATTCAAATTGTCAAAATTCGTTGTTGCCTTGGTGAAATTTTAAATTTAAATTTTAAATTCTTATAAAATATCTAAATAAAAGTATCAAATTGGCTGATTTTGAATAAAATTCTTACTTTTCTTGCTTTTTTCGAATGTCGTAAGCTTTATCGGTCACAGGAATGTGTTTAAAAAAAAAAAAAAAACAAAGTGAACTAAGAAAATTTTCCAGTCGTTTGTGTAAGCGTCTGGTAGCTCTATTCGGAATAAACATATTTGTTTGAAATTGACGATCACATTTTTTTGTGACAGTTTTTTAGGTATCAATTTGACTATCACCTTACGTAGATTAAATTCGATCATTTTGATTGTTATTTATCAACAATCACCTTAGCCGATTCCACCCTAGGCTTATTTTTAATTTTATTATTCAAAGGTATTACCTACCTGGAAAAAATTGATATGTAATACTCAAATATTTAATAATAAAATTTCTTTGAGAATATATACGACAAATCTCATAACTCAGTGAAAGTGTTTTCTAAAAATACCCACACAATTATTATTGATCTAGGAAATTATGTATGTAAATCTTAATTTAAGTAAAATATTTTATAAATTTATAATAAATTTATCACAGAAAAAACACATATGTATATATATATATATATATATATATAATTAAATTTTTCCCAAAGAAAATCTTATTAATTATTCAAATAAAATTAAGCCTACAGATAAACTAAGTCATGTGGAAAGCATTTAACCTATGCAAAACAATAAGAAAGATTTTGTGTGTTTCTTCAATCTTCATATACATATATGTAATAATTTATTCTTTTTGTGCAAATAGCAGGTATCTAAAAATATAT
Source organism: Eupeodes latifasciatus (assembly GCA_920104205.1). NCBI lineage: Eukaryota > Metazoa > Arthropoda > Insecta > Diptera > Syrphidae > Eupeodes > Eupeodes latifasciatus. The sequence continues at coordinate 62,548,771 of OV049926.1, read as the reverse complement.
ATGCATACTTATGTAGTTATATCGTAAGATACATTCAATCAATTGCATCCATATACAAATATTCATAAAGAGATACACCGATTAAAGTCTTCAATTAAAATCAATTAAGCTAATCGCTTGCTATCAACTTGAAAGAAGGCACACATTTTTTTCTGTCTGTGAGTTTATTATTTTGGCGCATGCATGACTGGCTAATATATATACATATATATATACCAACCCTTGCCTTTACTAAATGCAACCGCAATTTTATAAATTTTAGGAGAAGACAAAAATATAGAAAAACAAACAACTTCTTTTGTATAATCTACTTTGACTCCTTTTGATGTTTCTTAGAAAAGTTTGTCTTATATCGATGCGTTAATTTTAAAATAGTGTTGCCATATAACTTGTTTTATTTTCTATTTCTTTAATTTTAATAGTGAATTTTTGTCTTTATAAGCTACACACATCTGCGCACCTGTAATAACTTATTTCCTACAAAAATTTGAGAACATTATTTAAATTTCTTTTTAAATTTAATTTATTGGTCCATTTAATTGAATCAAAGTTAAAATTTTTTAAAAAGTTTGTTTAAATTTGATAAAAATTTGATTTTTTATCTGCACGTTCTTTTTTGTCAAAGATTAAACTTAATTAAAAGCAAAACAAAACTCAACTTAATTGAATCACATCGAAAAAGTTTTCATTTTAAACAAAGGCAGATACTTTACTCTACCTATCTAAGCATAAGTATCTTCTTTACCTTTTTGTAGGCTTGTTTCGTGTCTCAATATTTCTTCTAACTATGAATCTTTTTAGCTACCTACCTACATAAAGTTTTTGCATGATTGGCAAAGATATTTCAAAACTTGAAAACAAAGTTAAAGAAAAGGCTATTAGCAATGTTGTTAGAATTAAAACCCTTGAAACAAAAATTTTCAAATGACAAGCTAAAGGTACCTGCCCACATACTATTAAGTGTGTGTGTTTGTATATATACACAGACCAAACGCAAATTTTGTTGTTGTTGTTCCTAATATTTTCACATCCTAACCACAGAAAACTTCTTGAAGAACCTTTATTTGATGTGTATACAATACAGACTATAAAGGTGTGTATATGGCATCTCTGGTTTACTTTATGATGTGGTTTCCTCTAACTTCTTCGACCAATGTATCGTATCGTTCCTTATTATAAAACCCCTTTTATGCTACAAAAGTGTATTTTGTGAACCTCCTTCCTTTCTTCGTCTTCTTGCTCTTCTTATTCTGTGTTCAATTAAGTCCTCTGGCTCTATAGCCCTCTAGCTGCAGTCTTATTGCTTGTGTACAGCTCGAGCTCCAGCTCCAGCTCCACCACTAGCTCCAATACTCGTATCTTTCTAGATATACTTTTTGATTCTGCGAAAATTGGTCGATGGCACAAAAAACATACCAGTAGCACAAGTCAGCACCACCACCAACAACAACAACAACAACAACAAACATAAAGATACAAAAATAAAAATAAGAATAATCTTTGAGATTGTTTCTTAAGAAGCACGGTGAAATGCAAAAACATATAAAAATAAAAGTAAAAGTAAAAAATGAGAAAAAAACACAAAAAGAAGGAAAATACAAAAACATGAAGAGAAGAGGCATCTTCAAACGGAAGAAGTATACAAAAGGAGAACAAAAATAATAATAAAATGCAATTCCTCTCAATTAGAATTGATGAAGTGGAAAGGAAATACTTTTGACTTTAGTGTGCTGCACTCTTATTATTACTCAATCGTCCATAGGGAGTCACTGTGGTTCGGTTCGGTTCTGTTCTGTTCTGGTTGCCTCTGTGTAGATATGGATGGTGATGGCGATGGCTATGGCAATGGCGGTAATGACGGTAGCGGTGGCGGTCGGTAGTAGCGGCATATGGTCTTTTGATTGGAGTTCATTTAATGGAAATAAAATTTGCTGTTCGAAAATAGACTGGAATAAGAGGTGTAAAGGATCTTTTCTTCAATTTCATACATCCCCTTCTCCATGTTCCCACATTTTTCTCTTCTCGCCTTGTTCTGCTTTATTGCTATGTATTGTTCAATAGAGAAATCGATTCTGGGAAAATATAATTGCAATACGAAGAACATAAAGAAAAATATAATTGGTAACTTTCGTTGTTTTCACAAACTTTGGAAGGAGTTGGGGTATTTTTTGCTTGCTATAATTTTATACACTTTTTAACATATGTATACATATTATTAATTTTATGCCATTTTTGCAGAGGTAAGTAAACTGAACAGATTAAAAATAACAACTGAGGAAGAAGAAATGATGTTGCACTTTATTTGCCTTTATGAAATTATACTTTTTCTTACATTTGTATTTATAAATAAATCAACATCAGCTTTTATTAGATTCGTTAAAAGAAGTTAGCGGTCAAAATAAAAAATAATTTTAAAATAGCTTGTAATTCATATATGTAACATTATGAATGCACCCTTTTTACAACAATGGCTAAACTGTCAATGCAATTGCAAACAATTCAAGGAAACCAACGTGCTAATATTGGAGAAGTTTACAAACGGGGGCCTTTAAAAATTCTGAATCGTTAGAGCAACTGGCAACACCACTTTATTTGTGTTGCTAATGTACTGTGAATAATCGGACTGTCATACCAGAAGTCTTGGGTTCGATCCCTGTCTATGTCATCTAAAGTTTTTTTTTTTTACGGGTACGGCCTCTTGCGAGGAATTGACAAATTCTCCAAATTTCTAAATTCTTATCATGAAAAGTGCTTTCTCAAATTAGCCGTTCAAATTCGGCTTAAAATTGTAGGTCATCTCCATTCCTGACAACATTACTCGCACACAGGAATGGTTGCGAGTCGGAAGTCACTATAGGCCCTAGTTCTCAACCGACTGTTGCGCCACCAAATGTATTTATTATTAATGTAATTGCTATAATTGCTGGAAGTGAGCGTCATTTTAGAATTAGGTATATGTAGATACATGTTGCAAGGTACATTTAATCAAAAATTGCTTGGAGTGAACAAAAATGATGTGTGGTTCCAAAACACTGTCTCATAAGCTTCAAAGCAGATGTAGTATTCGAAATATTAAAAACTTAATTCAATAAACGTGTTATATCTGACTTTAATACCTAGATCATTCAGTTTAAGACTTATAGACTATTTTTATGAGATGACGTTGAATCGTTAAAAAATCAGATTCTAAAAAATAGAGTTGCTAAATCATCAACAATCTAACTTAATAAATCTTCAGAAAACAATAATTTTGAAGCTTTGTACACACGATTGTAGTATCTTGCAATATATTCAGATTTGCTAGTCCTCCAACAAATGCTGCTAATGAGTTCATAATAATCAAATACTCTTCCCAGAGCTGGCAGATTTTGTTTTAAGGTCTTACAATTTCTTTAACTGATTTGTTTGATGACCACACTGAACAATTTTGTAAACGAAAGCAATAATTAAATCGTCAATAATTGTTTGGCTTATGAAACAACTTTTCAAGAAATATTCCACACAAAGTTTTAATTTTACATGGTATGTATAACATTTCGGATAAGTTTTTGATTGACAGATGTGACAATATTGCAATATCTGATAATGTGTGTGCCTCAATTTTTAAATTGCATAGGATTTAAACTACGCATTGCAAGAGAGTGTCAAGAGAGTAACAAGTTTAATTTTTGATATATGTGCAGTTTTCACTCTTAAAGATGCGAAAACTACTTCTTTACTTAACATAATACAATATATGCTTTAATAATACACTAAAAATATTAAAATTCACAGAAAAATGACGTGAATGCCACATAACCAACGGATCAGTTGAAATTTTGCAAAGAAATTACAATTGAACATCAAGATTAAAACACTTTAAGGATTTTTTCTGAATAATTACGTAAGAGATACATAAGTTCTATATGCCAATGCTTCAATGCTTAAATATAAAATTTGTGAAGTTATCGAGGACATACATCATCAAATTGGACGGGAAGATTTCAGGAAATAGATATACCTAGTCCACCAATTTCTCTTAAAAAAGTTATAGTTTTCCTTTAATATCAAAATTAAACTATTATATATATATATTTAAAAATCCTGTATGACAAAAACAATTCAAAAAAAGAACGTACACGCAACAGTGTGCATCATGTATTAGAACTATTCAACATTCGACTACTAGACATGGCATACTTAGCCTCAATCTTCGATTTTACTTGGAAAAAACAAAATGTTTTTTTAAGATATTGTTAATGGATGATAAAACTGTAATAAGAAAAGTTTGACGTATTGACGTACACTGAAGTTGAGTTCATAAAATGAGTTTACACTTTCGAGTTTACTCTTTTTTTTTCAAAACAAAATAGATAAAGAAACCAGAAGAAAATTGAAAATCCAATGTTTTGAAGATTTTTCTTTCATTATTTCTGAAGGAATTCCAATTTGTATTTAGTTTTAAAACAATTATTACTTCTTTTTAATTTTTGATTTCTCTAGAGGATGCATTTTTTTAAGAGTAGTTCTTTTATCAAGCTAACCAGGAAACCATAATTTTTCATCCCAAAAACATCAAAAACGAAAAAAAATTTAAGGTCAGATATAAAGTTCAGCATCTCAAAAACCTACACAGATAAAAGACAAAGAAAAATAAAAATAAAACCAATGTCGAGTAGAGTCAATAATAAAAATTGATTTTATTTTTATGTTCATTTAAGTACAAAAATATCAGTAATTTTTATTTTTCTTATTACTTTTTTTCTCGTATGTGTTCTCTTAAAATTTATCCACTTGTTATTGCGGCCATATTATGTCACATAAAGACCATTGCAATGAAAACGAGCACAAAACAACTATAAACTATATGCTCAGTGGGACAAATATAGATAAAGATAAACAAACTAAGGGCATACACCAAAAAATAAAAATACATTCCTACATATACAGTGACTATAGTTATGCACATACAGTACTTAATGTTATAAGAGAAGATATTGCATAACTGATATCATATTGTTATATAAGAAAGACAGAATGAGAAGGACCTGGTTTTTGGCAGTGGTCGTTATGTTCTGAAAATTTTAGTTTTTTTTTTTAAGTTTATTTCATCCTTTATTGCTTAAAATGGACGGACGAACAAGAAAGGACACAACATTATGTGGGTGAAGTCTATAATGTACATTGCATCAGTTTCCTGTCTTCTATATAGATTTATATACATATATATATAGGTATATATGGGTTGGTATACAGAACTTTATACTATAACATCCTTTGCTTCTCGTTGTCCTTGTCGTTGTCATTTTCGTCATCAACATATAATCATTTTCGACTGTATCTGGGGATATGTGGCTATAGGTATAGACTATTTTTATGCATTATGTACAGTAGATCAGTTGTTGGTAGAGTGTAGTAACAATATAAGCAACCATTGACCTGATTTTAAGCTCTTCCAAAGCAAAGTCTAGGATGTTTTTTTCTTTTTTGTTTTTCCCATTTTCAAATATAATATATGTATGTCCAATCGGTTTTATCCAAAATGCCCACCCATTGTCCTCGATTTTGGAATAATGCCATTGCCATTTATTGGCGACTGGCCGAACATTTTTAAAAAAGTGCATTCGAATATAAAATTTAAAAAAAAACTAAAAGAAAGAAAATAAAAGTCATTGAACAAAAAAAAATAAGTTGAATTGTACTTTTTTTTTTTTTGTTATGAAAATGGAAAGTTGAATATTAGCCAAATCAATGATTAATTTATTGTTTTGGTTTTTTATTTTTACATTTTGTTTTGTTTTATCTATTATTTTAGCTTTAGGAGTAAATATGATTTATATGACTTATTTGAGTTTTTATGTGCTCATATATGTATGCATATATACAATAATTTGGCGACATTCACACACATGCACAATGTATTAGGAAATTGTATTTAATTATTATTGATATTTTTTTCACCATAAAACAAAAGTATTAATTTATTTTTAAATTTTTAACTGAAACGAGAACGAGTATTTTTAAAAACAAATTAATGTCACTGGAAAACGATATCAACAAAATGGACAGTATATATGAGGCATTGAGACCAGAAGTAGCGTAACCCCAAATCGCAATAATTGAGAAAATCACGGTTAAGGAAATTAAAGAAAAACATTTGTTTATTATTGGTTTCCTATTTAAAATAATGGCTAATAAACTTCAGCTATGACATATCTGGTGGAATATCTTCTATTGTAGATCTTAATCTTGTCTGTAAATGTGGGATTTACTGGATTTTATGTGGCTTACACAACTTCTGCTTTCTGTATACAGAAATAATTTTAAATTAGTAAGTTGGTTACACCAATAATTAAAAATACAAGTTATTACTTTGTTTTTATTATGACTTTCTAAGTACAAAATAGTTACAAGTTAAGAGTTAAGACTGCTATGAAACTATCACTCTTCATCCATCTACGTATTCAACTAGGCCAACGTCTCTGTCTGTAGAAACAGTTGTCAAGTTCTTTTAAAAGTCGTGGTAACTCGGGGGAATAAAATTAAGTAAGTCGAGTAAATCTTTCTTTTTCGCTTCACTTACGGCATTCCCTTTTGGAAACAGTAATTCGAGATCTGTGATTAATGCAGATGTTCTTTTTTTAATAACACAGTTTTAAAAAGCACGTCTTCGTTATTACTGTACTTGTAAGAAATATTGAAGGGGTCTCTTTCAAAAATTGAAGCCATTGAATCTTACGCCATTCCACTTTTAATTTATTAACATTAATCTTTCGATTTGTCAGATCCATCCATAACAATAATTTCAAATGGATCCTTCTTTTTTGCCGATGCTATAACCCTACACGAGTCCATAGGGCCAAAAATGTCTTCGAAATAAATACTTCTTTTGTTTTTTGATAAGACCAAAGTCTTGATCACAAGGTGAGTAAGAGTAGTATAAGATAGTCACTATGCGAAATAATATATTGGCACAAAACGGACATCTTAATATTCCTATTTTGCCCACTGGTCAGTGTACATAATTAAATTTGAGATACTCACAAAATGTTTAATATAATGCAATAAGCAACTTCCAATTTATTGGGGACCTCTTGATCCAAGCGACTCATCCCAAATATACATGTAAGCTTTGTTGTTTACCATGTCATGGAAATGGATAGCTAGAAAATATGTCCAAAGTTTCCACTTATAATAGCACACACCCGTTGAAATGACTGGAGTTGGCAAGTTTTCATAAGATCAAAAGCAATTACGGAAGTGTCATTAGATTCCTTTGCTTTTCTAAGACGCAGTTCATGTTCAATTTGTATTTGAGGCTTCTCGTGATTAGTCGCAAACTTAAGTTTATTGTTAAGAAAGTCACATTTCTTGCAAGAATCTTTTATTGGAACATGAAATGAAAGGTTGAAATCATAATTAAAAGTCTTTCGGAATACATGCTCTGATACCGGACTGGTGTGAGAATTACTGTATGATCTAAATGCATAATGCAGAAGTGGTTAAGCCATTTCTGTCCTACAAAAGTTGAGTGCAGAAACAATCTTTCAAAAATTTTGTGTAGATTTATGAAAAAATATGAGCTACGCCACTTCTGCATCGAAAGAAAATTTAATTTTGGTCATGGAAACTTTTCTTAAAAAATTGCGATTGTTTCATCTTGTTGTGAAAACAAAAGTTATACACACTGATATCTTCAAATTTCAGCCCTAGAAAATAATTAAATAAAGCTTTATGGTGGAATTTATTCAGCCTCATTTTTGAATAAGTACCAATCACACAGCTGGCCCAAAAACAGCAAGTTATGGAGGAAAAGGGTCTTTCACTAATGATTTCTGAATCCTATTATTGTTCAGAATCATTTTTGATGCATTTCAAGAACTCAAACTGCAAGGATTTGACATTGGTGGAGATCAATTGCCTTGAGTTATTGTTTTCACTGAACTTTAAAAGCCTTTAAGCCTAAGTCCCTATGCAATATATATATTGAAATGTCAATATTTATGTCAATATTATAATATTTTATAAAGATCAACAAGGAATCGACAAACGTGGGTTTTCTTTAACAATACAAGCTATGATTCTTCAGAATCGTTTAAAAAAATCACGTTTTGCCTACTTTTTTTTTTATTTTCAAACTAAAAAACGTTGTCTTCTTAAATGAATTTTAATTGACTTTTAAATTGAATTTAATGCCAATTATAAATCGAAAAGAAGTTAAATACAGACGAAGCTTATGCTTATTAAGTCAGTTTGATAGTATAAAAGTGCTCACCCAGAAACTAAACTTCTTCATATCACTAAATGACATCTTTTAATAATTTTATAGTTTTTGTTGAAAGTTTTTGTTTGTTTGAAATTGTGTGTCAAAATATTATTTCAAAAATAATCCTTTCATTTTTAAATATTCCAAGGACTTATTTGTAACAAAAATCGATCATACAAAAAAATGGGAATAAACACAAATAAATTGTAACTTTTTCATTTACCTAAAACAAAATATTTAAATAGAATTCAAAATGTCATTTTATTACTTAACTTAATGTAAAAGTTGTTAAGAAAAAAACAATAACAAGTCCGATTTATTTATGGAAAATTCGAAAGAAAAGCTATATTGGTTTATTAAGTATATAAGAATAAGTCTTGTTTTTTATTCGTTTGTCAATCCAAAACAACAGAACCTACCATGATAACTGCTTAATATAAATTGCTAATGCAAAACAGCAACATAAATAATAGATATTATAATATATCTGGAATATAAAATTGACCCCATAACAATCGCTCGGCGCGCCGGCCGTGCCATCCACGCCGTCAAACTTACACGTCCGGAAGTAATTTCCCTTCTTCTATTTTTGTTTGTTGTGTTCTAAGGAAACTTGAAGATGTTATGATTGGTGGGGTATATAATAAAGTTGTACTTTTAAAATAAAGAAAAAAAAAAAAGAAAATATTTATGTATTTTATATGAGGTTATTCTATGTACAATTTTCTGTGTTTTCCCATTTTTTCTTTTGTTTGTAACATCCACTTAATCATTCGCTTAAAGTGTTTTTCTGTTGGTTTGTGTCTTTATGGCTTTTTTTTGTTATTGTTGTTGTTGTTGGGTGAAAAGGGAGACAATAAAGTGGCGAGTAAAACGTTCAAAGCGGGCAGGTCGAGCGCATCAAGATGTGCGGGAGTTGTTTAATTTTCAAGGAAGAAATAGAATCGTCAACAAATTAAAAGGACTTCAACTTCCCTAGAGTACAATTATAATTTTATTATGCATCAGTAAGTGTGAATTTATTTTTTAAAATTTGTATTTTAGACTAAGCTGCGTGTCGAAGATTATATTTTTTAATTCTTCTTCAGTTATTTTTGCATTTTACTTTATGGTCTTATAAAAAATATAGGTATATACTTATATAGATAAATACAAAAGTCCCTTGGGATAAGACCCAGTTTATTTGTTTTCTTTTTAAAACCTAATTGTTTTGTGAGTTACAATGAATAGAAAATTATAAATGGAGATAAAATATAAGGATTTTTTTTAAGGACACTCAACTTTATAATTTGTTTTTGTGCGTTTTTGATTTTTTTTCGTTGTTTTATTTTCTTGAATGGCTTTTGAAAAGTGACTTGAATTTAGAATTATGAATTATATTTTTGGTAGCGTGACAAATAATTTGGAAGATCTAAATTTTAAATGGACCAAAGTGTTTTTATTTAAAACGATTTGTCTATGACCAATTCAAAAAAAAATAAAACATATTTTTTGATAGATGTGCTTTCTTATAGGTCAAAGATTAAAAGGCCATTGGGATTATGTTTTGTATTCAAAGGAAAACAAAATAAAATTAAATGAAATAAAAATGTAGTTCTATGGAATTTTATAGAATTTCCAAATAAGAAAATTTATTATTCGTACGTAATTAACTTGTGTACACTGTACAGTATAGTACAGTACAGTAGTCGAGTCCACAAGACTACATAAAAATGATGAGGTGTTGGATTAATGAACTAATTAATAGATATAAATTATTTTGTTGTTAATTAATTTAAAAAATATATATTATGTCCCCTTATAAAAATATGATAAAGCTTTAAGGTAATTAAGTATTTTTACCAGTTACGAAAAATTGCTATTAACTGAAACGGATGGAATTATTTCTGCACGGTTAGTAGATTTGAAAAAAAAATTGTGTTAAAAGATTTTTAATAAAAGAATGGTATTAATTTTTAAGTATTCGAAAACTTTGACCGTATTTGTTTTAATGTAAAAACAAACATTCCCAATCAAATTCAAATTTAAACATTATGAAGTGAAAACCTCACTTAAAAAAATCAATTTATTTTGTTCATAAAACATAAATTTAAAAAAAAGCAATAAATTGAAAAAGAAAAAAAGAACTAATAAAAATAAAAATCAAAGCTTTTCCACTTCAAGTAAAAAAAAAATATATGTATATATTTATTTATGTCTATGTTGTGAAGATGATTGTTATAATATTTAAAATCATTACAATAAAAAATAATGACTTTCGTCGGTATTTGTCAACAAACGAAAAATATTATTATATATATTCTCGCATAAGGGAAATCGAAAGTCATTCATTATCCAATACCAAATTACTAATTAGAGGGGACGACATGCCACATTGACTTCGTGATAAATCTCATCGAAGAGACAAGAACTGCGTTTTCAATGCTGTGATATTTTTCCCCTACAGAATTTTATATTTTTCACCGCCGCCGCCCGCCGCGCCGCCATCATCGTTTGTCGTCGTAGTCGAGCGGCCGGTGTTAGGTGCTAGAAAAAACTAATTCTTTTGGGAAAAACTTAAAGATAAACACTTGACATCTATATATCCACTCCCCCTCATTTTATAACAACAACAAAAATAAAACTGATTTTAGTTTCTTTTAAAATGTGTCTTTAAAATTAAATTAAATAAAGTCACGATGCATCTTTCATTTTGGAGTTGAATAAAATGGCAATTTTACAGAAAACACGAACTTGGAATTTTCTTCAACAAAATAAAGACGTATTGGGTAAGAGAAATTCTTTAGAATTCAAATGAAGGGTTGACGATGTTAATTTTTAAAATTACTGACAGGAAGAGTGATTGATTTTTTTGGAAGTTAAGTTTAAATACTTCCTTTTATTGATGTTTCCACAGTTGTTGATACCTTTTTTCTTTCGCATCATTAAGATTAATTCAAAACTGATCTTGATTAAACGTTTTTGAAAGAAATCTTAAAAATTCTAGTTCTTTATATTTATATAGAGAAATGTTATGTTATACAGTCGTCTAATTCACCAAAATACAAATTTTAACCAAAAATCTGTTTCAATTTTTCATTTCCCCAACTACCTACATTCTTATTTCACAAATTTGTGATGAAGGCGTGCAGAACTGTAAGAAATATTGTAGATCATATATTTTCGAACTTGTCGTTATACTGGGGACTAAGATTTTCTTATAATTTAAAATATTTCTCTCGGACTATTGTTTAAGTTTCAAGATTAACAAAATATTTGTGGCTCTTTGAAAATGATCAAAAAAACATTATTTTAAAAGTTTTTCGATTCCTTTGCACATAATTGGGAACTTAAAAATATTCTTAATCTAGATTCCTTGTAGTTTCAAGAATTTTAAATCCATAACGACCAAAGCTAACATAAAACATCTTCAAGCAATAAACTGACAACCGTGGTGGAAGCTCTATGCACGCATATAGAAACTAATGAGTTTGTTATTCCAAGGATGGCTGCAACTTCACGGTATTATCCTTTAACCCTCAGCCAACTCAAAGGCGGACTTTGTACTAAACCACAGTTCTTTTCTGTGATGTTTTTTATCTACTCGTGGTTTAATTATTGAAATTATTTTTTTTCTGCCTTAAATCGATTAAGATGAAATTTTTAAAGTATCATAACTTTGCGATCGTCGTCGCAAGGACATTTTTATAAGATTTGAAGAAATCACAAACCTGTAAGAAAAATTACACATGAACTTTTGCCTGTAGAATATTTTTATAACCTTAACAAATTTTCTAAACTTATTTTCCTTATAGTGAAACACAAAGTTACAAATTAGTTGTATTTTAAAATGTGTGTTGCCTGAAAATTATACCTTAATTTAAATTTTAGTGAAACAGAAAAGGAAACCTCCTAATAAATTTTCTTTTGAAAAATACAACTACAAAATTGTAAGTAACAGCGTTTGGTAAAACTACATACATTCATTAAAACAAAAAAAATCACAAAATTTTGTTGAAAATCGAATATAATCCAAAAATATTTGGATGTATTTCATCCTTTTTAAATCAATTGCTATTGTCTATATATTAAAGTATATTAAAATTGTTGTATTATAATTTTCATTAACATTTATTTGTTAATTTAATGTTGATTTCTTATATTATATCATTTCATTAAAAAATGAAAATCAATTTTGTAAGTTTATTTTTTGTTTAATTTCATAAAAAAAAATATTTATTTTTTCTGTTTTATTTAATTTTAATAAATATTTATTTCATTTCATTTTATTTTATTTTATTCTATTACATATATTTAAATTTGTTGCGATTTTTAATTTTTTTTTTTTCCAATTTTTTTGAAACAATTTTTACTTTTGGCTTCGTTTAAGTTTTTTTAGTAAAGTTACAAATAAAGAAAACAATTCCCCACTGAAATTAAAATAAAAAATCTCGCTTTCAGTTTTTATCCTACTTTTCTTTCATTTCTATTTCTTAAGCCACATTTTCTTCCAAAATCTTATCTCTTGCGAAAATGTAAACACAAAATTCAAAATAGAAATACTCAACTAAATCAGATTTAAACTTTTTTTGGCTACTTAAATTAAACATTTTGATGACAGCACATCAAAGACATACTTCTTCCTTAACACGCTTATTTTTTCAACATGTTAAAAAAAAAAACAACAAAATATAAAATAATAAAATGACGGTTATTTGAAATGTATAAATTTAAGTGTCATGAATGAATCCTAAAATGAAAACCAAAAGGCAACACGAGAAGATTTCATTACCTTCATCTTATATTCGCTCGGTATCTCGTAGATACTTGAGCATACTAAGATATTCCAATTTTGTTTCTCACTTTTTTGTTGTTGTTGTTTTTGTAGGTTTATTTTTGTTTTACTTTCAATTTGCACAATGAAATTGTTCCAGGACATACTTATGGCATTATATCCTTCTTTCCCTGTGTCTTTTTTCCAAGCAGGTCATAAATCACCCTCACAGAAAATAAACGAGGTATGTTAAGGTGTAAATCTGTCAAGTTGGTGTCCTTTTTCAGAGTGCTGTACTAATTTGGGATTTTTCTTCTTCATATATACATACATACTTAGGTATATATTAAGATACATGTATATATATATATGTATTTTGCTTTATGTTGGTTTGTAGTTCTGAAGAATATAATACAACTCCTTCTGTCTATACCTTTGCATATATATCTCCTTAAATGAATATGTATGCATGAGTAGTGTTTATGTGCGATAGTGTAGTGGGATAATTCAGGTGAAAAATGAGAGGTAAAAATGTTTTGCAGGTAAAAATAAAAGATGGATGGAATCGATTCACAAAGGCAGAGGTGCAAAAAGAAAACAAAAAAAAAAAACATGGGTGCCTCTTGTCCTTCGGAAAAGAAAAGAAGTTTTTCGGTTTAATTTTATCAAGCACGTGACACAACAAGTTTGTTTTAGATTAATTATTATACTCGTATTGAACCACATTTCTTATAAAAACTAAGCGACAATTTCCTGTTTTTCTTTTCTATACCATTTCTATATATATCAAAGATTGAATAGCTTTTTCTCATGTGATGTTTTGTTTTAATATGCGACTAGAATAGATAAGTAGTTAAAGAGTTTAATAAAGATTTTCTTTTTACGAGCTATACTATACAACTACTTGATCTACTTATCTAACAATTACGCCACACGAGTCCTTTTGAAGTAGGTACCTATACGGTTCATTGACTATTTACTAAGTTAATGATGACAATAGAAATATCTGAATGAGTTAAGAGAATGAAAAGTGTTTTCAAGTGGTGGAATATTTCTAATAGACATAGTTGCTATGTGCTCGTATATTGCATAGAAAGGTAGTAGTTTAATTGTGAATTTTAAATTGTTTTATGACAATTGACCCAAATAAATAAATTTGTAAGATTCTTTTAGAATTATGTAGGTATGGGAAGATACAAATATGCAACCACCACAGGAGGTCAGATTTAGATATCTAACTGCACTTCTCGTGTGTAGTTAGGGAAGTTATTTTATGATTGATCTGTTCCTAATTCAATTTTTTGATGAAGAACCTTGATGTGCCATACTATAAGAGATTTACCTATTATTGAATTTTTTGAACAGCCATCTGGTACAATAGTAAACAGTTGAAATGATAATTTTTTGCAGAAAGGTGAGACTATGTTCATGAGGTTTTATCCAAGAGCTTACAAGAGAGAAGTAGTAAAATGAGAGTATATAGCGTTAATAAAATTTCTTAGTTTTAAAGTATTCTAAAATGGAGATTTTGAAAACATTCATCTTAAATTTGTTAAATCAAGAAAAATTTAATTTTTTCCCAACAAAAGACTTTAAAAAAAAGATTATATATGAATAATTTGTCTACCTCTAGAGTTTTAGTTTGGTACCTACTACACACAAAGTTCGGATTGCTAGGGAAATAATTTACTCTGTGCTATTTTCTGAAGCCAGTTTATTTAAAAATGAGTACCTAACACATAATTTTATTTTTTGTTTCGAAAATTACAAATATCAATTATCTTAAAATACTGCCATAAGATTGTTTTACTGCCCCAACATTTCTTTTGATACTATTAATCGTCCTTATATCTAAAAAAGGACTTCATATTCCCTATAGTACCTCATAGTTTGTATCTAATTTCTTGAAAAATTTCATAAATATTGATTTTTATAAATTAAAATTCAATAATAATTTTTTTTTTTTCAAAACCTATCTTAAAAATATAAAATCCATTATTTTTAAAATATTATCATATGTATCCGAATTTCCTTATTATTTATTATTTCGCTATTTTTTATGAAATCATATTATACAAGTTAAAGTTTAAATACAATTTATATTGCAAAAATCTCTTTTCAAAAAAAAAATGTTAAGTCACTCTTTAAAAAACTTTATTTTGAAGCACTTAAAATATTAGATTTTTTGTGTCACTTCTTCGACAATTTATTTTATAGAAGTTCATTTAAGGTATTATTTAAAAATTATTTCTTTGTAAACACCAACAAATTTAACATATTTTTTAAATAATTTTATATTTTTGTTAATAATAAATAAATAAATCAGGTGGTGCAACAGTCCGTTGAGAAGTAGGGCCTAGTGACTTACAACTCTAAACCATTTCTGTGTGCGAGTACTGTTGTCAGGGATGTTTTGTTAATAATATCTATTTTAAATTTGCACTGTTTTTTAGTGAATTTATAGCATTGTTTGTTCAGTACTTTTAAGTTTGACATTTCCTGTATAATTTACTTAGAATAAAATTATCAGACAGTTAACTTTAACAACTTGAACATTAAATTCTTAATTACCATTTAATTAGCGCCTAAGGATGACATTACAATGAGAACTTTTGTTTTGTTGACCTTGCTCCTATTTAACATAATATAACTTAGAAAATAATCTTAAAAATAAAAGTTTTTGTTTTTAAATTACAGATGATGTCACGTTTCTTTTGACCCAAAAATTAACATTCTTTACCGCATTAGATGAACATAGATACAAAGATAGATACATAGTTAATTTTAAGTCCATGTATTAATTGAACATAATATAATGTAGGTACACTTTATGGCAAGGTCAAGAGTTGCTTAAGCACAGCAAAAGAGTTTTATAGCCTATTAAAAAAATGTTTAAAAGGCAATAATTTAAAATCTTTGTCCAGTGGACTTAACACTGTTGTTCTGTATTTGAAATTATGGAAGTCATTCAAGAAAAATAGCTCCCTTATCTTTGCATAAAAATATAAACTTGCAGGCTTCTTTAAGGAAGTTTGTGTTTTTATGTTAACTATTTCAAATTGTTCTCATTGAACATCGTTTCTTCTTGGTTCAATTGTTAGAATATCGCCTTTTGAAGTATCTTTTTTTCAAAAAATAGTTCCTAAATGTGTCAAAATAAAGTTGTAAGAGCAATAATTATGTAAAAGTAATGTTGATGTAATTATGCTTGTCAAACATAATTTACTAAATCAAACCTTATTTTTTTGTCAATAAATTTAATAATACAATACCTAAAGCTATTTTCGTAAATAATTATCTAAAACACGCATATCAAAAAACAAATTGAATCGTTATTGATGTTAATTAATAATTATAAATATAACAGCTTTACAAGTTGTTTAACTTTATTATTATAATATAATAAAAATATTAAACAAAATTTAAAAATAATCTCTATCAAATGGTTAAATTGTGTTCAAAGGCATGATAGACTTGCTAGTTATTTTTGTCTATGTTGATAATAAAAGGGTTAATTTATTTGAAATAATATTTAAATCTCTTTGAGAGTTCTAAACTATGTTCTAACTAAACAACAAAATAATCAAAATAAAAAAAAACTTTTTTAAACTTATTTAAAAGTTTTAATAGGTGTTTTTGTTTTTTAATTAAACTCTAATTGCAAGAGGAAAACCAATTTATTATTCATTGTAATAACCTTATATAAAAAATCATTCCCCTCCTTTTTTGAAATGTGAATAAAATGTTTATTATTTTATTGCCTATAGCTATTTACCACCATTGCAATGGATGATTCTGTATATCTGTATGTATTTTGAAATCACATTTAATTGTGCAATTTTATCATCACTTTAACAGATATATACGAGTATTTCATTTTTTATCATTATCAGTACATCAAATGAATAAAAATATATGTAATACACCTAATCGTGTGCTAGGACTGAAGTATATTACATATTTATAAATTTATAAACTATACCTAAGTGATGGGGAGTATCAAATTAAAATGTTAAATGCAATAATATAAAAATTCGAATTAATTTAATTAAAAAAAAAAAAAAACAATTATTTATTAGTTTGTTTTAATAATATATGTACATTTTCTACACGTAGTTTTTATTTGAGTAGATTCACTTAAATTCGCAAATATTTATTTTTGAGGAGAATAGTGGAAAATTTTGTTCTACTTGTAGTTTTATAAAAGACATTTTTGTAAAAAAAAAATACTTAAGTTAATGAATTGAAACCAGAATTCCCTATCTATAAATTTTCTTTAAAAATTGCATAGTAATTGTTTCTATAAACTTTTAACAAAAACAAATTTTTTGTATTGGAATATTAGAGCGAAATACAAAATTAACACTACAATATAAAATATTACAAATAAAACAAAATTAAGTTGAAGTCTTAAATAATTTTACAATACTTTTTAACACAAAAGTGTAAGTTAGATATGTTTCTGAAATTTATATCAATTATCAAAATTTATTTATTTTTCACTTTCTATAAAACTAAAACAAAAATGATTGAATTTCAGAATGAAATCTTTTTTAAAAATCATTTTCTTTCTGATTCTACTTCACATTTTAATATTTTTTTTAAGCATAACGTAATACAAAATAAGTTGAAATATATTTACAAGGCAAAATGTGAAAACCAGTTTATAATATATATATACAGGTTAATTCTTGACACATCAATACAAAGAGATTTATTTTTCATAGAAATTATTTTTACTTGTGTATTTTTATTGTATTGTACAAATCAACTTTTCAAAAATTAATTACAATGTTCTCAAAAATTTTGTTTGTTCAAAAATGATAATACTAAAATATTCTAATTTGTCAAACTAAAACGAATTCAGGAAAATAAAAATGAACCACTGTCTAAATGTTTCTTAACATTCCAATATCTTATTAAAAACACAAAAGAATGTAAATTGAAACAGTTTGGCAACAAAACAAATCGGTTTAAATAATGAAAAATGTATTTATTTTAGAACAAAACTAATACCTTTTTGTGTTTTCTAAAGGAAACTATTTATTTTGATTAATTATTTTTAGATAAAAGTTATTGGCTCATCACACAATCAGTTACAAATTTTACATGAAAAATGCTTCTTTGAAACTTTCTTCCAGTCTCAACAAAAATTGAAATGACAATTTAGCACATATTTTGTTACTTAATAAAACAAGTAACTAATCATTATTAAAAAAAACAAACTTATTCTTAGTCAAATCAAATTTTATTTTATAAAAATGGGTGGGTTAGTTTTTTTAAAGCTTTTAACATTATATATATTCAAGACCGACATTTCCTTTAAAATGTATAATCTGTAAACTCTTTTCTATCAGAAATTGTATACCTACCTTTTGCCGTAGTTTTGCTTACTAGATTTCAATGATTCAAAGTAAAATGTTGGTAACTAGGTAGATTATACATAATATATTTGGCATCTATAATTCATAAGTTAAAAACAATTTTTCAATAAATTGGAAATGAACACCAACTAGAGAAGACATTCACTTAAGAATTTCCCAAAACGGCTTCTTTCTAATTTTTTCGAAAAGAAGAAATGTATTTCCCAAAACTTCCCTTCCCTTACTTTTTAAAAGAAGGAAATAAAGTAGATATATATGTGGAGATGGAATACAAAAATATAATTTTGTTTTACTTAAATGAAAGTTGAAATATTTATTTTTTTATGAAAAAAAAAAAATACTTGTCATACCTATATCAAAATTATCTATTTTACCTGTTTTTAAAGTATTTACCTGCTTTATGATAAAAAATAAGCCTATTTTATAATGTCCAAAACTATCGCTGCTTTAAACTCTTCATGTTTGTGAAAATCGAATCTAATCACTAATTGGTTTCAAGGTTTAGATTTTCTTACCAGCCTATCTTATACCTATTTTATATCACAGATTTCCTCAATTTTTTATTTTTATTAAACCTCGTAAAATTATATCAATCTATCTATCAAGTTAAAATTTATACCAAAAATAATTATCCAGTAAACAAAGAAATATACTTAAGTTGGATGTACGCGTGTGAAAATGTGTCATTAATAACACCTTTTTATAGCTATTAATTGCCATAATCGTATTAAATGACAGAAACAAAAACATTATGGAAAAAAGGTCAAAAGATTGACATTTAGTCATTCGTTTAAGTTGAATATAAATTCAGTTCTAGTATATTTTTCCAAAAAAACATGTTTTTTTTTGTTAATCAACCTTTATTTCTTAAAACGACAACGGACATAAAAATACCTATAATTAGTAATCAATTTTTCCTGCACATACATAATAAAGCGCTTTTTCCTTTATCACGATGAAAATTAAAAAACAAAAAAAAATACTCACATAAAAAAATTGCACAAAACATCAAAGGACATGATTTTCATCCTCAATAAAAAATGATGTCAAGGTAGAAAGCGTCGATACAACAAAAAAAAATCAAAATAAAGTTCTTTTCATATTATGTTGGTATATTTTGCGTGACTATGTACACCACCATTCAAATTGCAACCGTAATAAGGGTAGCTCTTATAAAAATAAAAGATAGAACGATAACATAGCTAGATACCTACATTATTAATACTTTTATTTTGTACCTACATTCTATTCCCTTGATCCTAAAACCTCAATGCAGCTGTTGTTGTTTGTCTAACAAGACCATTGCATCTCGTCGTCAATAAATAAAAAATTCAATCCAGCCCACTTTGGTGCCCGAAACATTTGCAATCCACTGATATCCTTCGCAATAATCCTTCGCATTTATTTCGATTTGCACACAGAAAAAAAAAACTTATACACACAACAACAAAAAACTTCGCTTTTAGGTGTCGATATTTTGTTTCGATATAAAATAAAAATATTATGCACTTTCGGGGGACACTTTCACACTCTTAAATTCTTTTTCACCCAAAAAAGGACGATTTTTTATTTTGTTTTCACTAAATTGAATTATTTATTTTATTCGCTATTTTTTATCGCTTTAAATGAATATCCTTTTTCTTTTTTGTTTTGTATTTCCTCTTTTTATATTTTGTTGAATTGGTAGGTATTTTAATTAAATAGGTATTTTCGTGCCATTGATGGATGGATTGATGGTGTGTATAAAGAGGTTTAGGCGAAAATACACACAAAAAAATGTATCCTCACGGGAGGAGCAAAAAGGAAATTATTATTTGCACAATTCCTATACACATAGCTTGCTAGCTTAGCGATAGGTACCTTTAGCTTTAGGTGGTGTAAGGTTTTAGGATGAACGTATCTTTATTTCCAAAATCGATTTCTCTGTTAATTAATCATTTTGCACATCGACACTCATACACTCGCATATGAACGTACACTTAAACAAAACAAACGAAAAAAATAAATACAGAAACAATGCAAAACCGAATCAAAGCCCAAAATGAACAATAGAACTATAGATGTAGGGGCTTCAAAAGGTTAAATATACTTTTTTGTATTTATGCGGGTGGATTTAGGAACAACGAATTTATAACGAACAAAAACACTCTGAATATCCTTTGATTAGGTTGGTTCGTAGGTAGGTAGTACCTATAATTTTATAAATTTTTCTTTTTCCAAAATTTACTCTCTAACGATATAAAGATATGTATGTTGGTATTCTCGATTACATGAAACCATGAATTTTAAAGATAGGTATACATAGTCCTTTATAATTTATAAAAAACAAAAATACTCGTTCACATCTTAACAGGTGGCGCAGTTAATTATCATTTCTTTGTTTTTTTTTTTTTTAATTCTGATTCAATGATAGATATTTTGGTTGTTCTTGTTTTTATTTTGATTTGAAAACAGGATATTTGGATTAGTCAGAGTGGTAAAACGCGATTACATAGTTAGATTACTATGAATAGTGCCAGGACTCGAACGTCCCAACAAACCGACGAAGTATTTAAGACTAAAAACCTTACACACGCGAATGGATGGCGCTGCTGCTGCTGTGAATCAAACCGAAAAAGTATCTTTCTATCTTTTCGTTTTCGTTGTGTGTTTATGTGTTGTGTGTTGTGTTTTCTGGTTAAACGTCGGCGCGGCACGGCCGGCGCGGCACACCGATGAATTTTTGTCGTCACTGTCAGTCTTAGTATCTTCTTCTTCTCTGTTTATTTCTGGAGAACTGGTCTAAAATTATCATCATGATGGACGAATGGAGAGAATGGTTTTAGTCAGAGGCAGAGCAGAATATACCTACCTACCTACCTAACCTAAATAGATAGAGAATTGTTTGTTTGTTGTTTACAACATTTTATTAAACTCTCTTTTTGCAGTCATCTGAATCTGAATCTGACAGCATTAGACCAACAAAAATGTAGGTATATCTTTCATACATGCAACAGCAACATTAATCTAATAGGTGATGGAAAATATTATGCTATTCCCTAGGATTTAGATTTTCCTATGGCCTCCGCTCCGATATGTCAAAAGACGATTATTGTTGGTAGGTTGGTATGATGTTATCTTAAAATTGCTGTTGCTGTTGCATTAACCATGTTGGACTAAGTTTGAGTACGCGCGTGTAGAGTTTGATGGACTTAACATTTCCTTAAAAAAAAGAAAACATTCGAAATCATAATGAAATGGAAATTTATTTATAGTTTTTCATATTTCTCATATGAACCGAGATCGAGATTGCAGTTTTAAGAGAACTCTTTGTTGTGCATTTGCGCAGAGAGAGTCTTATACCAATTCGATATTATTGCGCCGCCATCATTTATTTTATTAATTACAAAGAGTTAATAATGTTTTAACTATTTTATATTTTATAAGAATTTTGAATTTAAATTTCTATAAAGTAAATGTGTTTCTAGAAAGTAAAAACTATCATAACAAACCATTTAGAATAGAAAAAGTAGGTAGGTACCTACCTAGGTACTTGAATTAGTAATGCTCTCTAAATATAAATAGGATTCATTCCATTATAACATTTTAAGAGAATTAAATTCATTTTTAAACAACTCAACCGATAAATAATAAGTAATATTCATCACAAACCAAAATAATCAGTATAGCATCAGAAGCAGGTTTTTACAAAATATATAAAAATAGTAGGTTTTGATTTTTTTTTTTGTAAATATATGTTTTATTTAGATTTTGATATTAATTTCAATGCTTAGATTCAAAAACATATAAGCCATACTCTTAAATGCCTTTCTCTTTGCATTTCGATAATTTTTTGATTCACGGTTTATTTCCAAGATTTTTTGGTAAACTTTGCTTAAGCTATACAATCCACATGTTATTTGTAAAAGTGGTCGAAATAAATTGATGCTCCTCACGGCAATGTTCTCTTGAAATATATTGAAGTTCACTCGTTATCAGCCAATTTATTTATTGCAAGGACCTTAAACATTTGTGGAATGTAGGTTAGTTGACCAATTTTGAATTTAAGGAAATACAAAATTCATTCGAATTCGAGTATAATTGTGTCTGTGTCTATTCGAATTGAAAACTTCTCTTAACGTTTTGATAGTGGTTTAAAATGTTCGTAAAATGAAGAAGATAAAGAGAGAGGAGTCAAAATGATCTATGGAATATTTCGAAAGAGAACAAAGTAAAGTAATAATAACATTAATAGATATTACTGCTTATATTTACGATGTATTTTTAAGGATTTAGTGATTAACTCCGCTTAAGTTCCACAATCCAGAAGTTATTTTTAACATTTTTTCGAAATAAATTGTTACTCTACAAAACAATGTTGGCTTAAAATATATTGTAGTTCACTCGTTTTCAATCCATTTATTTTTTTCAAAGACCTAAACCATTTGTGGAATGTAGAAAATAAGTAAGTTGTTTAATTTTCAATTAAAGGAAATACAAAATTCATTCGCATTCGAAAATAACTGTGACTATTCGAATTCGAATGTTCTATATTCACGATTTATTTTCAAGGATTTGGGATTAAACTTCACTTAATTCCACAATCCACGAGTTATTTTTTCAAGTTTCCAACATCTTTGTGTATAAAAACCATAGTACCTACTCTAATGAGCAGAAAGTTTGGGGCGACCACATGCCGGGTCGTTGGCGTTGGTGTCGCGATGTGGAGAGATTCACAGGAGCGAGAGGAAAATATTATTTGTATTCCCATTCCCATAGGTAAGTAGGGACATCGCGACACCAACGCCAACGACCCGGCATGTGGTCGCCGTAAAAGTTTCTGCTCATGAGAGTAATATGGTTTTTATATACAAAGGTAGAACATAAGTTAGTTAACCTAATTTTGAATTTTGGAAATACAAAAATCATTCGTATTTGAGAATAACTTCGAAAACTCAAAATTTTTCTTAACGAATTGATAGAAGTTGTTTCTTAACGAATTGATAGAAGTTGTTTCTTAACGAATTGATAGAAGTTGTCAGTTTTCAAAAAATGACGAAGATAAAAGAGAAAAAAACACCATTTGTGGAATGTAGAACATAAGTTAGTTCAACAGTTTTGAATTGAGGGATAAACAAAACTCATTCGAATTCGAAGATAACTGCGACTACTCGAATTCGAAATTTCTCTTAACGATTCGTAAAATAAAGAAGATACAAAGGAAAGGAGTTAAAATTAATTTTGGAATTTTTTGATTATTGCGTAGATTCACCTTTGTATCTATGTGAAAGGATATACAAATGATTCACGATTTATTTTTAAGGATTTTGTGATAAACTTCGCTAAAGTTACACAATCCACAAGGCCTGAACCATTTGTGAAATGCAGAACACTCGAACTCGAAATTTCTCTGGAAGTTGATAATTTTCGAAATTTCATTTTAGGAATGTAGAACTTTTGTATATGAAAAAATATATGGTTTTTATATACAAAGCTAGAACATAGTCATTCGAATTCGAGGATAACTGTATCTATTCGAAGTTGACAATTTTCGAAAAATAAAGAAGATAAAAGAGAAAAAAACCATTTGTGGAATGTAGAACATAAGTTAGTTGACCAATTTTGAATTTAAAGAAAAACAAATTTCATTCGAACTCGAAGTTATCTGTGACCATTCAAATTCGAAATTTCTCTTAACGATTGTGTCGAGGTTGAGTTGATAATTTACGAAAAAAATAAAGAAGATAAAAGAGAAAGAAGTTAAAATTAAATTTGGAATATTTTGAAAGAGAACCAAGTAAAGAAATAATAACAAAATGAATGAATAGAAGGAGAAATAACTAAATAAGAAAACAGCTAAATTACCCACAAAACACAACCTGTTGTTTTCACTTTTCAGGTAGATGGTACTGGTACCTACATGTAGTTAGGTATACAATAGGATCTTTGAAGCTCAAAACTGGGCACCTATTCAATACATGGCGTTAGTTGTTGTGCCCTTAACAAATGTTTTATTTCAGATGATGTTGTCTTTAATATCAATTCATTGTACCTACATAATTCGTTATCGATACAATAATAATTGGTACTTAATGGTTAAATAAATTGAAGAACAGACGTAGGTAAAATGCCTTTTTTTAGATGCACAATTGCATTTTCGACAAGTTGTAGGTTCCGATTTTTTGGTGAGAAAATAAATTTTAAAATACCTAGGTATATTTTTCCAAACATAACCAACAAAATAGGTATTCATCACAATTTATATTTCCATTAATTTTGTTGACAACTATATTTATTACATACCTATGTAAGTACACCCAAGTGTTTTGGACCATGTTTCAACAAACCTATTAATTTTCATATTGTGTACCTAACCTACATATAGTTGTCGAGAAAGTTTCATGCAACGAAATGAGCAGATTTACAATTGGAAAATAGTAAAAACAGTGCTGTTTTTGCGCCAAAATGAAGCACCAACTTATGTAATTTTGTGCAAAAAGTTCGTGACGCTGTTATGCTGCTGTACAACGCTCATGCTCCCTGTCAGCTGCAGTAGCAGAAAGTGTGAGACTTAATACACCAACTTGAGGAGAATTCGACACGACAATTCGTTTGGTTAATGCTTCGTAGTTTGACCTTTAGAACAGCTGGAATTTAACAACAATTGTGAGTGAAAATTGTCTTTTTATCTCGCCGGGTAAGTTATTAAACTAAATTGCCACATCTAAGAGAGTGACAGATAGAATCGGATTGTAGAGTAATGGCATGGGGAGAGTAGGTACGATAACTTTGGCGACAAAGTTTAATGACGGATTTGTATAGAACAGCTAAAAACAAGCATTTTTTACTATGGGAGGGGGGGTCTATCACCCCCCGTTTAGGCGGTAGGGGCAATTTAAAAAAATATGTACATTAAATGAAAAAAAAAATAATTAAAAAATAACGGTAATACTTACAATTAAGTATTATACCTTTTTTTAAAGCCAATATTTTTGTCTATTAGCTTGTTTTTAAATCAAGTCAAAACTATGCATAGTTTTTGAAAAAAACTATCAAATTATTTACTGTTTTTTTTTAGAATTCCTTGCTCTTATTTGTTTTTGATCAAAAACTGGAAACTAGATGACTTTATGTCTTCTAGTTCTTGAGAAAATTGAAAATTACCAAAATAAATATTTTAATTAAATTACTTTTTCCTTGCTTAAGTATAACCGTAGTCTTATTTTGATAGTAATAATCGAATATGGATTAAGATATACCTAGGGTAAATTAATTTTTCTTAAATCCAGCTTATTTAAATGCAAAAGAAACTTTGCATGCACCCCATCTTGCACCCACCGAACCGTGCCCCCTACCCCCCTTGCACGCACTCCAACTTGCACCCACCCCAAATCCTATAGTGTTCCCAAGCAGGGGGGTTGCAGGGGGGTAGCATGACCCCCTTACAGATCCCACTGTTGCACACACACAAATTCGCACACACATTACTGTAGTGCCCGTGGCATGATGGTTAGTGCGTTGGACTGTCATGCGAGAGGTCTTGGGTTCAATCCCTGCCTGTGCCACCTTAATTAAAAAAAAAGAGTTTTCACGGGTACTGCCTCTTGCGAGGAACTGACAAATTCTCCAAGAGTAATTCTTGTCATGAAAAAGTGCGTTCTCAAATTTGCCGTTCGGATTCGGCATATAAATTGTAGGTCCCCTCCATCCCTGACAACATTACTCGCACACAGGAATGGTTGAGAGTTATAAGTCACTAGGCCCTGGTTCTCTACGGACTGTTGCGCCACCTAATTTATTTATTTATTTATTACTGTTGCATACACCCAAACTCGCACCTACCATTGTTACTATCAAAATAAGACCACTCAAGCAAAAAAAAAAGAATTAAATTAAAATAGTAGTTGTGGTTATTTTCAATTTTCTCAAAAACTAAAAGACATAAATTCATCTAGTTTTCAGTTTTTGATCAATAACAAATAAGAGCAATAAATTCTGAAATTAAAACAATGGTAGATAATCTTGAAGTATTGAAAAATTATACTTTAAACCTTTTTTTTAACTTTTTGTACTTAAATTTTGAGTTTAAAATTAAATTTTTCAAAAACTACGCATAGTTTTGACTTGAATTAAAAACTGGCTAATAAAACAGAATGTTGGCTTTAAAAAAATGTATAAAACTTAATTGTAAGTATCACCGTTATTTTTTTCCATTTTAAATAATAATTTTTTTAAATTGCCCCTACCGCCTGAACGGGGAGAGATAGACTCCCCCTCCCATATTAAAAAATGCTTGTATTAAGCCCCTCTACCAAAAACCGTTATTATATCTTGGCGCCAAAGTTATCGTACTCGTGCCAATGGCATCATTGGAACATTTTTCTTTGAAAATGAGTTTGGGAAACATTGGGTATTATACGAAGCCATGTTATCCGACTGTGTTTTACCTTCATTAAAAGACAGCTCTGGTTCATGCAGGTTGACACGACATGCCACACAGGTCATGCCACATGTCATGAATCGCCTACCCATTTAACTAACCTAACCTTAGCCCAATGGCGGATCGTAGGGATCATAACCCCCCCCCCCACTGAGAGATAATTTGTTTGTATTTTCGTAGGAATTCCTTTCAATTCAAAACTAATTGTATTGCGTTAATGGATATGACCTATTTAGAATTATTTATTTTTTTTATATGAAAGTTTTACTTCCCTAAACTTTGTTGCTAAAAGTACTACTGTTAACTGAGCACTGGACTAAGAACATAATTGTTTAATACGAAAAATACAAAATGTTTGGTTTAAAATCAAAAGTTCGAATTTTTTCAAAAATAAACCGATAGATGTTTTAAAGACTTTCTCTAAATTTGTTGTTCCTAATTTAGCTCCTTTCTACATGAAAAACATATAAACCGTTATTTTGTTTTTAAGTTTTCTCAAGAACTAATGGACCGATTTTAATAATCTTCTCGTTTTGGGGAAACTCTTTTCGATAATCAAATGATCAAATTGATGAAAAAAATATAAGTTAATCTAGGTCTTTTGAGAAATAGAATGGCATTTAAATTTTTGAGAAAATCTTACTTTGCAGGTACATTTTCAAATCTTAAAATATCTACACTAATATTATAAAGAGGAAAGATTTGTATTTTTGTATGTAACGAATAAACTCAAAAAGTACTGGACCGATTTTAATAATTCTTTTTTACTAGAAAGCTACATTATCACTGAGTAACATAGGCTATATTTAGTATACTAGATTACTATAGAAATCTTTAGAAATTCCTATTAAAACCAACCGAAGGTGTAAAAAAAATTAGCCATAAAATGTCTTTCATCGCATACCCTTCGAGGAGTATTAATGATAGGACAAATAAATGTTTTCTAATTTAGTGATTCATGGTCGTTTTAATTAGCAATCTTATAACTTAAATATCTGTACCTATTCATGTCTAACTATGCGAAGCCGGGACGGGCCGCTAGTATTTAATAATTTGAAACGAAAATTGATGTTCTGTTGAATACAAAAACTATTAAAATCTTACAAAATTAAAGAAATCTATTTTTTGAAGTGAATTTGCTTTAGATGTTCTAGAACTGAGATTTAAACACGAATTTCAAGAATATAAATGTCCACAAAAACAGCAAAAGTGACAATTTTGTTAAACTAATGGCTAATTGAAAAAACAAAATGAACGTTTCATATCTATTAATATAAAAGCTTTGAATCTTTTGAGAACTGAAGTGAAAAAAGATTCTGAAACGTGATTGCAAGTAACAAAAATCCTCTAAACTATTGTATTTTAGCTCTTAAACATGGAATCTTGGAATGCTTTCATATGTAGGGAGTCGTCCAAATTAAATAGTAAGACTATACCCTCCTGGACAACAGTGTTCTAAGATAATTTAATAACTAAAGTTGTCACTTTCGCCCTTGAAATGTGTAAATTTAAGGTTAATATACCTATTATGTCATTTAAATTTTGTTAGCCTCCTTTACAGAACATTAAAGAACATTTTTAAGTGGTGAGTAAAAACTCGTCTATATATCAAGTTTGTGATCCCCCCTCCCTCTGATTAAAAGTCTGGATCAAAGACGTGATTTAACTCTTTGCAATTATGTTTGTTGGGGAATCGATGCGGACCAATGTTATACTAACAACCAGAAAACTTTACAGGTCAATTCCATCCAAGCAATCAACTCTCGGAAGCCATCAAAAATAACTTGAAAACTTAGAGCGACAGAATACGCCTCGAAACAAAATTTCTTGAATTTTATTCCATTTGCAAAAATGTAATCAAGTGAGTCATTCACCATCTTTTGTGTGTGTGTTTATTTTTCGAAATAAACATCTCACTCATTATGCAAAACAAAAATACAAATCCAAGTGTCAGGCATAATTCTCATATAACTGTCAAACCTGTCAACACATATATTTTAAATGAACAACTGGTAACCGCAACAAACACACATACATAATGAGAAACCAAAGTGTGTTCCTGCTGCCCCATATCTTAATGAGGGTCTTTTCAAATGAAAGTACATATGTATATTGCATCCTTTATGTCTTTATATAAAAATACATTCATATGTACATAAATGTAGATGTTATACACGCACCCATAAGAAGTATTCACGTAATCCAATCAATATGGTGAATTTGTGTGTGGGAAATCTTTTGTGGTTCGTGTCGATGACACATAAAAGTAATCGTATCCAGTCATCATCATATGTGATGAAATCTTGAAATTCGATATCTGAACACGATGTATTGGGTGTCAAATGTTTCAATAGGTTCATGCGCCGCCACTCGCTCAGGTCTGGGCATGGGCAGCCTGCTGGTATCAGCATGGGTGCTCTCTTTGATCAAAGACGAAGATCGTTCCAACGCAACGATTTGAATCTTACAATTCTTTTTCTATATGAACATAAGGACCATGAGGTTGTTAAGGAATTGTTTTTGTTTTTCTTTCATTTTGCATCATCAATAATGTGCCAAGGTGAAGACGTAGGGTCAATGCATTGTAAACAAAAGGTAGAAATACCATACTTTGTATACCTTAAATGGAAAAAGTGTGGTTGCTGGTGAAACATTTGATTTCTGTACGGGTTTTGGAATGTATTTAATTTTTGTTTTGATTTGCGTTCAGATTATGAATAATTATTCATGATTCATTATTCATTCAACATGAGCATCAAGGTGCATTACTTGCAAAACCATTTGGATCGGTTTCCTGAAAACTTGGGAGACTTGAGTGAAGAGCAAGGTGAGCGATTTCACCAGGATATAAGGACAATGGAAGAACGATACCAGGGCAAGTGGGATACGCATATGATGGCAGATTACTGCTGGAATCTGCTTAGAGATTGTCCGAGAAAACCACATTGCAGATCAAGCAAAAAACGGAGTTTCTTGGGTTCCAATACACCAAATCAGCATCAGTAAAAAATATATTGTATTTTAAATGTACTCGGTATCTTGTTAATGAAATTATTATTTTTTTATATTTGTATGTTAATGTCAATAAATAAACATGGATTTTCAAAGAAAAAATGTTTTACTTTCTTCTTTTCACAATTATTTTGGGTATTTCTAAGTGGCGTCCGGTTTGCAACACCCTTCCCTATAACACGAAAACGGGAGCTGCTGGGCAAAAACCGATTGCAGATTCGTGTTCAGGAGGTCGAATTTATTAAAGAACAGTTCCAAAAGTATCGGCACCAAAATGTGTGTATACCTGTGAATCTTTGGGTAGTGCGAAACTCAAAGGTTTATTCCGCGGTCGTAGATAATCACCAGAATAAGGAAGTAAATCTTTTAAGCCATGCATTTACAAAACTGGATTAAAGAAAATTCTTTATCAAGTCAAAAGTCAATACAAACAACACATTTTCTATCCTAAATTTTTCACAGAAGATAAGTCTTAGTTTTAATAAAACATAAATAAGTAGGCGTTTTGTTTACATACCTAGTTGATAATACCCCTACTGAAAGTTCTCTTAAATTGAATATACATATACTCGTAATTATAAAGATTTT
Source organism: Eupeodes latifasciatus (assembly GCA_920104205.1). NCBI lineage: Eukaryota > Metazoa > Arthropoda > Insecta > Diptera > Syrphidae > Eupeodes > Eupeodes latifasciatus. The sequence goes on along the minus strand of OV049926.1, from coordinate 62,518,370 downwards.
AAAAACCGACACAAAATGTCCTATATTGTCCATTGCTCATTCATAAGAATGATTGTTTAGTAATAAAGGGTATAGTTCTGATTTGTTTGAAAACCAAAACTTAGAAATGTGTTAACACAATTTAGTTAAGGCACTGAGGCGTTTATAATTGGCCTTATTCTGCTAAAACTAAAGTGCAAAAATTATGTTGTACATATACCTTGGAGAAGACATGGTTGTACATTTACTTTGTTTGAATAATGTATTGTTAAGATTGCTTGGAACATTAGCATTTTCAAAAATTAAGAAGAATGCATTCGGATATTCTTTGTAGCGTAATGCAATGAACTGGAAAATGTCATGTTTTTAGCTGAATTGAATTGTTTAAAGATTAATTTCGCCTCAACTTAAGGGTGATTACTTAAGGCGCTGTTTCAAACTTAGTACGTACGAGGTGTAATACACACAAAGATAAACATAAGTCATAAACTGTAAAGCATGTCAATCTATTTACATAGATTTTGTAAGCTTACTTAAAGAATTTTTTACCATGTTAAAATTCGAGTTCTTTTTTGAACTTCTAAACCTATCAGATAAAAAATTAATCTCATAGATCGAAAAGCCCGTTTACAAAAATTTCCTGTCAATCAGTCCTTAGCCCATATCACTTATCCAACTTATAAAATGTGCTGTGCATTTTGTACTGAATAAATACCGATATGCGATTAACTATGTATATGTATATGAAGTGCATTGGTTTAGTCATAAATATTAGAGAAGAACAAAACAACTCTGGACAGAATCATGATAAGATTCATTTGCATGCCTCCAAACATACTCGCAATATAATGCCCATCAGCTCACATGTAGGTATAGCTAAGCTACCTGTATGTGTATACATGGAGGAAGGTACGTAAACGATTATTTTACTATAAGGAGTGTAGATATATGATTGTTTTGTGAAATTTATAATTCTATGAATGCGTTTGCCCTTCTAAACGATTTCATTTCCATATACCATGTACCATGCCAACCAACAAGGGCAATCGTTAAAACAACTCAATGGTAATTCTAATAAGCCGTCCATTAAATCCTCATTAAAAATAAACATCTTCCATCCCATCGACATATGGAAATGGAATTCTCTGGAGCTGGACGACCGATTCTATTCTTAAATAAATCATATATTCCTACATATATTCGAGCCGTTCGTTCGTCCGATGAACCACTTCAACTGGTCGTAGTGATATTACAGCTCTTATATAGATCCCAGAGCTCCTGGTGGAACTGGGATATATGGTGCTGGTACTCGAGAAACCAGTGAGGAACATTTCACATTCGTTTAATCATCATCGTTATCATCAGCATCATCGATGAAGATGATGTCGATGGATTTCTAATCGCATTTAGCTCTCTTCAATTCAGACAAGCTCAATCGGTCGTAAAAATGAGAACACATATTCATACTTATATATCTCAGACGTCTTACTCCACCTTCGTCCTGTATTTTGTTGTGGACAGAGGAAGAATTGCCTTGCTCTCAAATATACTACTTGCTGACTTCATTGAGGAAAAAAAACCTACTCGATACGAAAAGCAGAAAAGCAGCCACCGCTTCCACAAATGAACACCGGATATTAAACATTTCAAAACAATTCCAAGATTAATCCTGAACGATTCCCTGTCATAGCAACAACGACGAACTCCGCAACATATACTTATGTATACTTATACCTCTACCTATACTTATTCCTGTTCCAGCTTATAGTCTTGGGGTCTTTCTTTTTTTCCGATGAAACCGAAATACTCGTCCGATAGACCATCATCGTTGATGAAAAGCAGCAGAACATCAACACAGCATAGCACGGCCGACCGGCCGGCCGTCCCAGCATCAACATCAGTTTCAGACGGTGGTGGTTATGGGGAGTTTTTATTACTCATTGTTGGATCATTGTAATGAATTACGCTCAGCCGATCTAATCCCTAAAAATGGGGGCGACCTCTATCAGACATCAGAGCATTACCGAGGAGGGTGATGCCTGATGCCTCTGATGAGCTCACTTGGTGAGGTTATATGGGAATCAAAGTTCCACGCAGAGATGATGATTCTTCAAGTTTTATAATTGCTATGTCATTGACATGAGTGTTTGGTTGGGCGTTCGCGCTGCGCTGATAGACTTAATGTCAAGACCCTTATAGAAAATTCGGACGAGGTGTTCTTTTCAAATGTCAGTTTTGTTGAAAGAATTAAATCGGATCAACAAATATTGTTTTGACAGTTCTTGGGGATTTGTGTATAAGAATTTTAAATGAGGCCCGCAGTTGAACTCGTATACGCTAATTAAGAACACAAAATATGTAAGTATATGTGTGTGTGTTTGAGTATGCTCGATGGAAGAGAATTATAATAAATGAATAAAGGTGTAAGAATGAATTGAAAAATGAATAAATAACGCGTTCTGTTCTTTCTGGTCAATATGTACTTTGAATTATTAAGATTTATTCTACTGTAAGAGTCCTTAAAGCTTTTGTTATGTCGATTATAAAGGGGATTACAATATATTAAATAAATAAATTTGATATTTATAATAAATTGTGTAAAGTTTTACTTAATGCGATACAAAATAAAGTAGGTATACTAATGATTGGCAAAAATATTTTCAATACTTGTTCTATTTCTTAACTTCCCATTGAAAAGGGTTGGTATTGGTAGATTTGAACATTTTGACAATACCTACTAAGTCCCTAAAATCTAAATGAATGGTTCAAAGAGACGATACATCTTTTTAATGATTTTTACTGCGTCATCTGCTTTCTTATATCTAAACTAAAAGTATGTTGTTTGGTAGTGACCTTTTTGTTTATGTAATGTTGTTCCTTCAGGTCAAATAAATAAAACACTAAGTTTTCACGACGTTTTTTAACTTGTTAACTTAACGTTGTGAAGTGTTGACTCACTTTCTTATTTAAGGAAGTCAATTCGTTGTTTTTTATTTTGTTTTTAATTTTTAATGTAACAAATAAAACTGTTTACACCTTGTTCAAACATTGAACACTAGAGTAATAAGAAGTGATAAGATAAGTGATAGGCATTATGTTTGCTTAGGATATCTTATCTAGCAAACATGAACACATACAAATTGAGATAACAAGAAACTGCTTTGCTTGCGCTTGGGTTCAGAGTTTGTGTGTGTGTTTCTGTTATCACTTATCGATATCACGAACAAAATAGTATATATAAGCGTAGGTTAAGATTTTATAAGGCAGTTCGAATAAAAAGCATCGACCTTACAACTCGGCGTTTTATTTTTTTAACTCGCGGTTCATAAATTTCCCCCCACCAGAGGTAAGGGATTTTGAACACACCTGATGATGTTCATAATCATGAACGAAACGTCGTGAAAACTTAGTATTTTATTTATTTGACCTGAAGCCCATTTCAACAACATTATCTAAACTAAAAGCATATAGTTAAAAACTACCAAAACATAGCTTTAAAAGTGGATGAACATTATTTGAATTGACCTCTGTTCGCATTCAACAGTCACGCTTGTTTTTGATGCATTTTTCTATGACAGTGTTAAAAGAAGGAGTAAACATATCGAATTCAAATAAATTTTATTTTACAAAAGCCTTTAATAAATTAAGTTAATGTTAAATTAATTGACACAATTAACAAAAACGCTTTCGTATTCAATTGAATTTTATTTTAAACATTATAATATTGTGGCGAACTGACCAGCGAACAGCGAACAGAACTGACCAGCGAACAGCGGACAATGAACAACACAGCGAACAGATAGTTTGGCAACGCTGATTGAGTGACAGAATTCATCGAAGACTTGCTGTCATCTTCAATGTGCTTTTTACTTGTCATTGTCATTCACTACTACTTGATTTCCGCCCTTCGACAAAGCCAGTCGCCATCTTCAATCGCCTTCAGCGAAAATTAAATTATTTTGTATTTTAATTAAATAAAGTTTATTTTATTAGAGGAATCTTTTTTTATTTAGATTGAGACGATCCTCTAAAATATCATAGAAAATTGGAATGGAGTTGAACAAAATTCAACTACATACCAGTTCCTTTTATAAAGAGTTTTTCAATAAGGGCGGGTATATCTTGAAATGGAATAAAACAACCTGTGTGTGAGGTATTAACAAAATTATTTTTTTGTTTGAATGGCACATGTATGCCATTTAGTGTGGAAAATGACATCATTGAAATGTCCGCCTCGGCTTCTTACGGTGGCACGGATCCGAGTGGTCCAATTTTCAATGACTCTTCCGCATAGATACGGCTGAATTTGAGCGATCTTATGTTCACCCTTAGGGCATCGGTCGATTATTGTTTATTTGCATAGACCTGTGACTTCAAGAAGCCCCTTAGGAAAAAGTCTAGCGGGGTCCAATCGCATGACCTTGTTGGCCAATTCACATCACCCCTGCGGGAGATAACCTAACCCTCATATCGTTCATGCAAAATGTCAATCGTGGCGTTTGCGGTGTGGCATGTAGCGCTGCCGGGCTGCTGGGACAACATGTCGTCTAGGTCTATATTTTTAATTTTGGACCATAAGAAATTAGTTATCATCGTTATGTAGCGCTCGCTGTTGACGGTGACCGCCTCACTAATGTCGTTTTTAAAAAAGTACGGATCAATTACGCCGCCGCCGCCCCGCCGGCCCAAAATCCACACCAAACGGTAAATTTTTGAGGATGCATTATCACCTGGCGAACCTCGCGTGTGTTGGTGTCGTCCCATATACGGCAATTTTGTTTTTTAACACAGCCATGCAAAAATGCACCTCGTCACTAAAGATGATTTTTCGGCCAAAATTGGGGTCCTCTTCAGGGAACAAACGGCGTTGTCTATGGTCATGAACTTTGAGCTCCTGTATCAGTTGGATCTTGTACGGGTGTAGGCTCAAGTCTCGACGCAAAATTCGTCAAGTTGAAGTCTGTGAAAGGCCGAGTTCTTGTGCACGACAAGGAATGAGGAATACACTGCCTCGGGTTCTGCTGTACACTTTCACGGAACGCGGCGATGTTCTCGGCCGATCTTGCGTTCCTTGAACTTACGGGTGTTGGCTGATTGTTTACTGAACCGGCCGTCTTAAATTTGGCCACCAAATGTTGAAGAATCGACTGTGAAGGGCCACCACGACTACCGTGAAATGGGCGCAATGCGCGCAACGTTTGCGTTAACGAACACTCATTTTGATAACAAAGTTTTATTATTTGAACGTGCTGTTCAATCGTGTAACTTGCCATGATGATTTGGCATAAACAACTGGATAATAAACAAAAGATTTGACGGATGTCACCAAAACAAAATGGCCGCCACGGGCGCTTAAATCTACCCGCGCCAATTGGAAAACTCTTTAGTTAAAGAATTTGAAAGTCTTGCAAAAAACAAATAATATCACTTTTAAAATAATTTTATAGCACGAAGGATATTATTTTTGACATCAAGCTGAATTTTAGAAAAATGCAACTGATACTTACAAGAAAAAAACTACGTAACCACCGTTCTGAGTGGATGGATAAAGGCATTTGTCGAGCCTATACCCAAAAAAGCCTCTAACCTAGGGTTTTCAGAACATCTCTTTTAAAGAGAACATGTTCTCTTTTTGGACTCCGATCTTTCTTATTCTTTCATTTTCCATCAAATTTTTTTTTGTACTCTTTTTTATTTATGTTCTCTTTTTTGTCTTCTTTTTTCTTTTTTATAAATGTTATGTTGGTGCCTGAAAAATAGTAATCTTACTACCTTTTCATTTAAAAAAAACTTTGTAGTGTCCACTAAAATAAAGCATTGCAATACGAACCTACCTATTCATAATCCATCACCGAACCTTGGTTCGAAACTTCAAATAAAATTACATCGGCATTCATCCCGGGATTTACAAAACTAGATGACAAAAAAGCCGCTGCAGAGGGATAGATAGATAGATAGATTAGATTTATTGTTTCTTTTCTTGTTTATGTATATAAATAATATTTACAAAAATCGATAAGCATGGCTTTGCCGTCTGCCTGATTGACATGAAATTAAACATTTTATAATAAGTTTTTTTTCACAATAAATAAAAATATGATAAATATAATAAAAAATACAATTCTCTGTTTTCTCTTTAAAAAGTTAAAAATCTTCATTAATAATTTGGCTTCTATATTTTATAGCTGTTTGATAAAAATTAAACAATAAGTTTATATCATTATCGCAGTTGAGAGGGTGCTTTTGCTTTTCATGCACTTAAACACAACTTCAGTTTTCGGTCTACAGATTGCTCGACTAAATTATTTAAGGAAATCTGTAACGACTCGGAAATCGCAAAACGCCTTTCGTCAGCGCATACAAAAACAAGATCAATTCAAAAGCATTTCATAGCTCCCTTTTGTATCGATAGTGTTTTAACCGCCGCCGTTAGTAAAACACCGTTTTTGTCAATATCTACCGATGGAAGTAACCATGGCAATATTAAAATATTTCCGATTTTAATTCAGTATTTTAAGAAAGAAGTTGGTGTTCAGACCAAATTAATTCATTTGAACAAACTTAGTAGTGAAAATAGGGAAACTATTCCCAATTTTCTTTTGCAAACTTTAATAAGGTTTGACATTGAAAAAAAAATGCATTTCATTTTTTGCAGATAACTGCAATACAAATTTTGGAGGCTTAAATAGACTTAAATCCTCAATAGGGAAAGAATTAATTGGAATTGGTTGTCCTGTCCATATAGTTTCAAACGCAGCTAAATATGGCTTCGATATATTTTCTAAAAGACTTTTGCGCCTCGCTTGAAGTAGAGCACAAAGAGTTGCTTCGTCACTGTAGCACCAGATGGCTGTCTTTGTTTCCCGCGATTAATAGAATCCCTCAATTGTATCCTGCTTTGAAAGCTTATTTTTTATCCAACATAAACTGTCCTGTTCTTTTAAAAACATTTTTTCAATCTGATTTATCTGAAGCTTTTTTGTACTTTGTACATTCACTTGATTTCATGTTTAATGAAAAAGCCATAGAATTAGAAACGAAAACAATTCCCTATTAGAAATATCCATGGTTTTAGATTCCCTTCAAACTATTTTAAAGAACAGATATGATCAACATTTTATTCCTCTAGCTACAAAAGCGATTCTTAATAATTTAATTAAAAAGGATTTGAAGACGACGATATCGGAACGGAATCGTTTAAAAGTAGGAACAAACAAATCGATTCTAGTAGTTGCCAACAACTTAAAAGATTTAAGCTACAATAAGTTTTATGATACCTTTTTAAATGAAAAAAAAAAATATCTAGATCAAATTCGAGGATCCCAAAAGTATGATACATCCTCAGATGAGGAAGAAAATTAACATATTTATGTAAAATAATCTTTTCATGACAAGAATTACTCTTGGAGAATTTGTCAATTCCTCGCAAGAGGCAGTACCCGTGAAAAAAACTTAAGAAGGCATAGGCAGGGATCGAACCCAAGACCTCTTGCATGACAGTCCAACGCACTAACCATCATGCCACGGGTACTACATCCCTGACAAAAGTACTCGCACACAGGAATGGTTGAGAGTTGTAAGTCACTAGGCCCTAGTTCTCAAACGGACTGTTGCGCCACCCAATTTTAATTTAATGTAAAATAATCTACTTGAAATATATAATCTAATAATTATCTACTTGAATTCAGCAATATTTTGATTTAATTTTTATTTAAGTTTTACTAATCATTATTATATATTGCAGTTTATTATTATTAGTTTGTATAGTTAATGCTTCTTTTATAAATATAAGTATTTTTTTTTATGAAACGAACATTTGATCATATCTTTTATTTGGATGATGGTGAGGTGAGCAGGCGGAGTATAACAGTAGAAGTTTGAATTTTTGAAAATGTTCTCTTTTTTTTCAAACACGTTATGGACACCCTACTCTAACCTCGACCCAAAGACCAATCGCACTTATGTCACCTCTTTCCAAGTTCATGGAACGGCTGATTAACTATCAGCTCAAGAAATATCTCGGAGATTGAAGTCTTATTAGGTTCCCAACCCTTCTCTTCAGATATGAATCTCATTAAATTCTGATCTGGACAGTATTGCAAAATGGGGTATCAAAAATCGAGTAGAATTTAATGCGTCGAAAACTCAATGCTGCAACTTACTTGTAATTTACTACTTTTTCCACTATCAATAAAAGGTATTTGAATCAAGCAGACAAAAAACTCGAAATTCTCGATATGTGTAAATCACCAATCATATCTTGTGGAAGAATCACATACGCGATGTAGCCAAAAATACACATGTGTACGTGTTTGGGTTAAAAAAGGCGATGCATAAGAAATTGATCTATAAGATCTAGATATAATCGTCCTTGACTATAATTTCCACCTCTGGACCGGTGCTCTTGCGACTTACTTAAATCTGTTGGACAATATTGAACGCAGAGCATTAAAATTTATTGGTGATGTTATTATTATTGAATCATTTACGTCACTTAAACACCGCGTCTTAAAGTTTCTTATCTCATCCACTTTCAGTAATTTTCTCATAATTGTATGTTTTATTTTAACAATACGACCAAGTATTTAAAAGCTTTTCTTGCACAATAAATAAAATATTAAAGTCTGATTTTTTAAGCAAAAAACTTCAACTCTATTCATTCTCCATTTCGCATCCATACTTCAATAATAATTTCAATCAAATATTGAATCCTATAAATAGACAGAGAAAATACAAGATGACATACACATTACACACAACATCAAGCCAAGTCATAAAATATCAAAAAAATAAAATATATTTTATATTAAAAAAAAATAAAACTCTCCCTACTATGATCCTCTTTACTATCAATTATGTTCAATTAAGTGATGAGCCAGACATGTAACTTATCTTCTTCTATTATGAACCAAGGAGACTAGAACTTCATTTTTATTATCTTATATATAAGGAGAATAAAAATAAAATCGAAAAAGCACACAAATAGTACAAACAAAAATCCAATAAATAAATAAAACCAAAGAATAGAACAGAACTTCTCAAAGACGGATTGAAAATGCACCTTTTCTTTCTTGAGAACAGAACAAACGTAAATCCTTTATACATAGGTAATGTAAGTGTTAGTGTGTATGTATGTAGCCGTAGACAAACGTATTGAATATTGCAATCATTGCTTTAAGTCTGAATGGATACATCTCTATCTAACTGTATATCGTTTTCGTTTATAATTGTTACCTCTATAAATTTAACAAGAGTTGAGTTCTATATTTTGTTCTTATAGACATATAGATACATACATACGTAGAGGTATAAACTGAGGCATGTGCTTTTTTTAGAAAGGGTTTATCCTTTCTTTATACCTAAAGTCCTATCTTTCTATTTTTCTCTGGACACTATGGATGGATATTGGACATCACATAGGACATATGTACATAGGTACTGTGCTTTCAAGTGAAATCTTCATTTTCTTTGGTTAAATCCGGTTTTTCTTTTCTTTTGCTTCGATCACGATTTCCAGAATTGGACACAAAAAAATACGTAGGTATATCACAAGCGTGTCCTGAATTATGGCCGGAGTAGGAAAAGGTACACACACAAAGCAGATATAACGGTCGGTTTCTGGTTGCATTTTCATTGTCATCCATATGAACTGGACTAAGTCGATGTGTGTCCATGTCCAGTTTATGTCTCAAAGAACAGCGTTGTTATACTTATCCCTTGATTATTTTGTTTTACAGAAATAAAAAATATAATGAAAAACTTTTATGTAGATAGGTATTCATGAAAAGGGACACTAATTAAAAGCTTAAATTGATTTACTCCAAAGTGTTACTAATACTTGATAATTTTATAGTGACAAATGTATTAGATTTTTTATCATTTGAATTATGACTTTTGGTAGAAAAAACAAAAAAAAAAAGAGCTTTCGTAAAATATTTATAACATTTCTGTTTCAGCAATTGAACCGCATCAAGCACTACCTTTGGTCTAATTCTAGGAATATATCCCGAGTGAAAGACGATGCATACAAAAGATTGGAAGAGTACACATAACATAAATATAGGATAAAGATGTACCTATTTGATTCAAGTTGTTATTTTCTTGGCATTAAACTTTGTACAATTCATTTGTTGGGTGGTTATTGAAATGGAAAATATGGCACTGGTACTGTGAGTTTGAGATTTAGGGTGGTGCTGATGGTCATCTCAAAAAAACATTTCATTTTTCGAATAATTGTTAGAAATGATTTTTCTTGAGATTTTTTCGAGTAAACGTACCTCACCTGTGTGTGCGTTCAATATTCTTTTATACAGCTGTATTTATGGCTTCGAGAGATAAAAGCAAGACGTTTTGCGATTTAACTTTTCAAGTTAGTTCTATTTTTCAAAATTCCATCCCCATTGTTAGGTATATATTTTTATATGAATTGGTAAGTACATCCATATTTCCTTTATACACGTCTTATATAAACTACTTAACCCATTTCCAATAAAAATGGACAAACTTGCACCAATTTAGTCGTCAGCAATTTTTAAATAACTTTTACCTTCTCTTTTCAAAAACATTCTTATACATACTCAAAACTTGTACACCTATATGTATGCCTATTGTTTTGAAGTGAAGAAAGTGTTTAATTATTTTTTTTGAAAAATTTTAGTAGAAAAATATAGAATGAGAAACTTGGATTTTCTACAACTACTTGAACTTATAATTAAAATTCTTTTGTTTTTCTTTTCATTTTAATTGTCAGGTATTTCTTTTTTGTTTTTGTTTTAAATCAACTGAAATAATGATTGCAATGCAATTGCAATTGAAATAAATAAGAGGTAGATAATAGCCGCATTTTATTATCACCATGATCTGATCCGGATCAGATCATGATAATAAAACAGCATTGGATCATCACATTTTTTGTTATTTAAAGTTTGGTAGCTGTGTCAAATTCGTTCTTTCAAAAGTGACATTACAAAGCAAAAAAATAACAAACACATACCAAAAATGGTAATGAAAATGTTTCTGCAAATCACCATTGCACTCTCAAACTCAAAGCATCCAGGAACGCTTTGGTCTCACATGTAGTCCAGATTCTTTTTGACCTTTTAATAAATGTGACACTTAAATAATTTAATTTAGAGATTACTAACAATTTATTTGAACATCTTTTCTCCCATTTGTGCTGCAGCTTTCTCGATTTATTTATATTTTTTGACATTTAAAGCAGGGTTGCCCTAAGAACATTTTGCTCAATGATTGTTTTTGTTCCTTTTTTTGGGGGAAAATAATACCCATAAATTATGTCAAATATACATTTTTTGGACTTAGTTATTTTAATTTCACCAATTAATATCTAGTTTTGTTAAAATATCTAATTATTTTATGGATTATATACCAAATAAATAAATATGAAGCTTCTCGCTTTCTATTTAAAATATAATTTAATTTCAGTCAAATGGAAATGTTTATATGGCAATACAGGTTTTATTTAATTTGTTTGCAATGATACCAACATTTACATGTGAAATAACAATGATAATGCGCTCCTTGTTGTGAAAAAAAGAATTAAATTTTGGATCTCAAATTGAGATCCAAACACAAAGCAGGATCTTGTGTTGTTGTGGTAATGCATGTAAATTCAAGATCCGGATCAGATCATGGTGATAATAAAACGCGGCTTATCTCAGTTCTAGAGTATTGCCTTTGTTATGAAAGAGACTATATGCTAAATGGATATTGTTTTCATTCACCGAATATAAGTAAAATAAAAATAAACAAAAATTAAATAATATATTTTTCTCATATAGAACAAGACAACGAAGTTTCAGTGCCAAAAAACTTTCTAAATTAATAAAACAGATTCAAATTGAAAAAGCCCGTGAATAACAGAACAACCTGGAACGAATTCAGAAATAAACTTGAAAGTTTTATAAACTTAAAATCGAGTTAATTTATTGACCAATTTGTGTAATTATTGTGATTAGTGGAAATATAGCTTTCCGTCGGCTTTTTTGGTCGCTGTAGTTTTCGCAATGAAACAATTAAGTTACATTAACTTTCCCAACGTTTCGGCAGGGATTGCTGCCTTCTTCAGGGGAATCTAGAAAAATATGAACAAAATTTTAATATTAATTATATTAATTAATATAAATCAAAAATAAAACTATAAAAATAATTAGCACTTCGAAGAATGGAGTTGAGTCTAAATTGAGTCTAAATGTAAATGTAATTTGTGCTTTATTCAATTTAGATTCAACTTCATTCCGTTCGCACTTCTATTAACAGCAAAGAAGTTCCCCTACGCCAATAATGCCAAATACTTACTTAAGGTGGCGCTACAGTCCTGTGTGAACTAGGGCCCCACCCAACAAACTTCTCCAATAGCTAGATGTCTCCAGTTTTGCGCTGCAAGTTGGGCGAGGTCAATTTCCACTTGTGCGCGCCACCTGATCCGCGGTCCTCCTCTACTGCGCTGTCTAGTGGGTGTAGAACTGTAGATTCGAAGATTTTCCGGGCCGGAGCATTGGTTTCCATGCACTCTACGTGACCCAGCCATCTTAGTTGTTGGCCTTTTACCCTTCTGGCTAAGTCTACGTCGCTGTACAGCCCGTACAGCTCGTCGTTCCATCTTCTCTTCCACTTCCATTCTATGCATACGGGACCGTAGATCACGCGAAGAACTTTTCTATCGAAACGACCCAAGGTGATTTCATCAGCTTTTGTCATAGTCCATGCTATTGCACCGTATAACAGTACGGGGATGATGTGGTCGCTTGAGAGAGGAATTTGCTACTCAATTGCTTTCTTAGCCCAAAGAAACAGCGGTTAGCAAGAGTTATTCTTCGTTTGATCTCAACGCTGGTGTTGTTTTCTGCGTTCATAGTGAAGCCTAGGTAGACGAAGTCCTTATCTACCTCAAAGTTAAGTCTGTCGATGGTCACGTGTTAACCGAGACGTGTCGGTGTTGTAAGTCCTTTCTTGACGACAGCATGTATGCACTTTGTTTTGCCCTCATTAACTCAATACTAAATTCTTCCGATTATGTCAATGTCATCAGCATTATGCTAGTAATTGGACAGACTTTGGAAAAAAAGTGCCTTTAGTTAAGTGTTGCTCTGCACTACTCTTTTAAGTACGATGTTAAAAAAATCGCATGACAGCGCATCACCTTGTCTTAGGTTTTTTTTGACATCGAAAGGTTATGTTAAGTTGTTTCCAACCTTTATGGAGCAGCGTGAATTTTCCATGGTCATCCTGCACAAACGGACAAGTTTGACAGGGATGCCAAAACTAGACATGGCTCTATTCAGCTCGTCCCTGTAGATGCTGTCATATGCGGCGCTGAAATCGATGAAAATATGGTGGGTGTCGATTTGATGTTCTTGGGTTTTTTCTAGGATCTGCAGTAATTTGAATATTTGATAGACTGGGCTGTGGACTTTCCTGGTCTAAAACCACACTGATAAGGACCTATGAGGTTGTTGACGACGGGCTTTAGACTTTCACAAATTAAGGCAGAGAAGATTTTGTAAGCGTTCTTAAGTAGATTGATGCCTCTATAGTTGGTGCAGTTTAGAGGGTCTCCTTTTTTCAGAATCGGGCAAACAATACTAGGGTTAAATTCATCGGGTATGTTTTCTTCCGACCACTCTTACAGATGAGTTGGTGCATGCTCCTAACCATATTACCTCCAGCTGCTTTGAAGAACTCGGCATTCAAGCCATCTGCTCCAGTGGCTATGTTAGACTTCACCTTAGATATGGCAATCTTTACTTCGTCTAAGTCGGGAAAACGAATGTATCATCCTGCCTTACAGCGGAATTCGGTTCGTCTTCGCCGTTATACAGTCTGCAGAAGTGGTACTTCCATATCATCAGCATAGTCTGCGATTCCATTATGATGTTTCCGCTTTCGTCTTTGCTGCCTTCGGTTCGAGGTTTTTGTACTTGTGAATTTCATTTCACCTGCTCATAAAACTTTCGAACTCCATTTCTGCTTTTAAAACTCACAACATCTTCAACCGCACGCTTCTCATGCACTCTCTTTTTTGTTCGGAGAAGTCGGTGTTCCTCTCGCCTCTTGTGCTCATAGAGCTTGTGAGCAGCTCTCGTCCTTCAATGCAGCGCCGCTTTGCGTGCCTGTTGTTTGGCTGCATTTGCCTGCCGACATTCCTCATCAAACCAGGGGTTCCTTGTGTTGGTGGCTGCGTCAGAGGCTGTTTCTCTGATTGCATCTTGGCGATGTTGAAACTGGTTCTCGATACATTGTGTTGGTGGCAGCAAGGTTACTTTTAAGTAACTCGGTCGGAGTAGGATTTGGCGATCTCTTGCGATTGTAGCCGTTCGACGTTGTTGTATCTTCTCCCAGCAACCCCTTCTTTTGCCTTGGGTCTGCTGAAACCCTAAGTACTACCTTGGCTACAACGAGGTAGAGGTCTGAGTCGATGTTAGCGCCTCGGAAAGTTCGGATATCTAGAATGTTGGAAGCGTGTCTTTCGTCGATCGCAATATGGTCAATCTGGTTGACGGTAGATTGATCTGGAGAGCTCCAAGTTAATTTTATTAAGCATATTAGGCTAATGTTGCCGAATTTAGCCTTAATGCTGATAGTCATGAGGTACTCGTTGAATCACCTATAACTCAAGACTTGTTGCCAATAACAAAGCCGCATTCAAATAAGCTCTGTTGGTTTTCTCGGTAGCAGTCACCATAGTAAATATCGCAGTTTTTCTTTTTGGCCGGCCCATCCCATCGTATTTGTTGGATGGTGGTGATGTCTGCTTTATAGCAGTCTAATTCTTCGGCTTCACGTGGTCTGTTAAGGGACTTAAAATTCCACGTGCATATCCGAACTTCGTGTCCTTAATTCGTTTGCGTGGGTTGTCAACAGTAAATCCGTCCGTATCCAAGGCTTGTATAATGCCTAATAGCTTGGAATAACTTTGAATGTGAAGCTTAAATATAAAGAGCACATCACAAAGAAAAGAGGAGATCTTATCTTCAAGTACAGAATAATGTACTGGTAAATAGCTAAGAACTCTGACATATATATCTATCTAGAACAAACTAATGTTATTCTAGCTGAAATCAAACGGTGAATAACTCTTGCAAATCACTGCTTCTTTGGACTCAGAAGGCAATCGAGTAGTAAAGACCTCTCTCGAGCATCCAAAGCTACTATCTATAAGACACAATAATTGTGTCACTAATTCTTTTAAATATCAAACTGCTCAATTGTAATGGTATCAACTTTATTTCCTTTATTTTTTTAAATTGTCCTTTCAATAATTATATTTGCAATTAAGACACAAACAAAGGCCCATTAACAATTGAATTTAAATATTATTTTGTATACTATATTCATATGGGTCACGACACAAAATAATCGATTCTTTGAATTAATTTTAAAAGGAAAAAACACTTATTTTCTACTTTTATTTTAATTTTTTGTAGAGTATTTACTTTTTGATTTATTTTTAATTTTAAAAACAATTTCCATATTATAATTGAAGTGAAGAGATAGCATGTCGATGAGAAATCATGATTGTGTCCTTATTGAATAACTGTACATAATAATAATATAAATATGGAAGTATGTGAGTAAAAAGAGATAATATACTATCTGAAAATATCTCATTGCAACCGACAGAGGAGGGGAGACATGATCAGGAGAATAACCGCGAAAATCTATACGTTGTGCTGGTTAATATGCAATAAATACGGGGGGATGGTAAACAAAATCAATGTGAAAAGCTGATAAATTCGTTGGATCTTTGCTATCGCAAGTACCCAGTACCTACCCCAAAATCGGATGAATTTAATTTTTCATTTCTATCAAAAAGGAATTAATTTTTGAGATTTATTGAAATGGATTATTGTGTATATAATTTTAATTATGCATAAACATTTCCACGTGGTTCCTCTACCTATACCTAGTTATTGATATAATATTAAATGCACTATGTTTGTATAGATATGACTGCACTTACCCTTGTTGACTCTGTGAGTCACTCGAAGCAATTGACTTTGATTGGTTTTCACTTGAACGTGAGTTATCCGCAACAAGGTAATCTGGAAAAATTAAAAAAAAAAAAACATATATTTTATTAATGAAACGTCTGTAAACTGGCTTGATATATTACTTAAGGGCAATGCAATCAGATATTCTTTTGATATACTGATGATAAAACGAAATTCGAATGCAACATTAAGTCAAAAAAAGAAGAAGAAAATAAACAAATAAAATCGTCGTATTCGTATTTATGCTATTTATTATTATTTTTATTTACTTTATTACGTTTTTAATTCAATTTTACTCTTGAGAACGAGAAGTCGTTGCCATAATGAACGAGTCGTTTTCGCTCGTTGTCGATAATAATTTGATGATTGGATTTTAATTAAATGCAACGTTAAATAAAGTGCGTTCGACGAAGGTTGACAGCGGGTCAGTTATGTAAATATGTATGTAAGTGTATATTTTTCATTTTTGCGGATAACTGAAAAATATTGAAACGATACGAAAACGAACGAAAAAATGTCCATTTCAAAGTTGGAACAAGATTAAAAGTTCACAGAGAGATATCAATGATTTAATTAAATATACCGAAATTAATTATTCACTAACTTGTAACATATTTCGTAAATGATAAACAAAATTACAGTTTTTGTGAATGAAAAACATTAATGTAGCATTCACATACATTATAATACACACATGTAATTTTGTAACAGTAACGAAAAGCTACATTATGTTAATTTATATTGAAATTGAGTTTCTTATAATTTTATCGGATGTACAATGTACGATTTCCATGGCATTGTGAATGGTTTCTCAATTACCACCAATTTTTTTTGTTAATATTTGTTTATTTTTGTTTCAATAATTTTTTTAAAATAAGTTCGATATTTGACAAAAAGTGTAACGTTATCTTTCAAAATATTAATCAATTTTTCTGCAAATATGGTTCTTATTCTTGAAAAAATACAGTATTGGCCAAAACATTAGCAACTTAAACTACGTCCCTCTTTATGTCATTCAAAAATCAATAACTTAAACAAATTATGTTAATTTTGTTCCAAAATTTAATACATTATGTACATACATATGTACTTCTAAATAGACCTTATAGGAGAATATAGTTCTCATAACGGCCTATTTAAATATGACATAAGTAGGACAGTTAACACAATTTTTTGTTGGTCAAAACAAAATCAACTTTTTATTTCTATCTCTCTTTTTCTTATTAATAGAGAAAAGTTAGTCCGTTAACTACACAATCCATTGCTCATATCAAAGGTGTTGGAAAACGAGTGGAGTTGAGTCTATTTATTAGGCGTTATTTAGTTCACGGGCAAGCTAATCAGTGTTCTTAGCTAACTTTTGTAAAATGGCCGGAAACAAATACTCTAACGAAATAAAAGAAAAAATTATAAAAGAATATAAAAGTGGAATGAGTCAAATTAAAATATCCAAATGATTTATCGAGGTGGCAGACCAAGGAAAACAACACAACGACAGGATTCTGTTATAATAAAATCAATTAAAAAAGACCCTTTCAAGAGAATTACGAACAAAACTCGACCTGAACGTAAGGGCGAGAAAAATTTGGAGACGAGCTGTTGATGGTGGACTAAAATCTTTCAAAGCTGTAAAAAAGCCTTTTATTTCCACCAAAAACAAGCTGGCGAGATTAAAATTTCCTCTTGACCACATCAACTGGACCATTAGAAAATGGAGGAACGTACTATTTTCGGACGAGTCCAAATTCAATTTCAAGGGTTCCGATGGTTTCCGACGTATTGACAGACAACCCCAAAAAGGCACCACGTTACACCAAAGCTACTGTTAAACACGAAGGAGGTAACGTAATGGTGTGGGGATTTTTTTAAGGACATGGACTGCGACCGATTCACTAAAAAGATCGTCAAATGGATCGTTTTATGTACCATGACATTTTGCGTGTTACGTGTTACAGCACAGTCCCCAGATCTCAACCCCATAGAAATTTTTTTTTTGAAATTGTAGATCGATGAATAATTAATTAATTGTAAGGATTAATTGCAAAAATAAAACCGATCTGTTTGATCAAATTAGATTGGCTTGGGAAAGTATCCCAAACAGCAATTTAATTGACTCCATGCCTCGAAGATGTGCTGAAGTGATTAAAAACAAGGGGTTTGCTACCAAATACTCGTAATATTTTAGTAAGAGTATAAAAATGTGTGTACTTTTTAAAATAATAATTTAGTGGAGCGCCTGGGGGTTTTCACCTCGGATTAGAGTTATAGTGAATGAATTAATATGATCGATGTGGGATATTGTTTTTTAAACTATAAATTGCAATGTTTACCCAAAATTTTGTTGTGCACTCCTTTTTTTCATTTCTTAAACAAATCATAAAAAATTAATGTTTGACCTTATATTTTCACTTAATTTTTTTTATTTATATGTTAAATCTTACCTGAATAGACAAAAAACTGTCAATTCGATTTTTCTCAAAATTTTACCGAATATTGAAAACAATATTGCTTATAACAAACAATTAGTTTAGAGCCAATATCTTAAAGTCTTGAAAAGATATTTGAGTTGAAAGTCAATTTTTACCAACTTTTAGTAATGTTTTTTTAGGTTTTTATTTTTGGGTAAAAAACTGTCAATTCGATTTTTCTCAAAATTTTACTGAATGTTGACAACAATATTTTTTAAAATATAAAATAAGTTTAAGGCCAATATCTCAAAGTTTTGAAAAGATATTTGGGTCGAAAATAATTTGTTACCAACTTTTATTAATATTTTTTTTTAGGTTTTATTTTTTGTAAAAAAAATGTCCATTCGATTTTTCTCAAAATATTACCGAATGTTGAAAATAATATTTCTTATAAGATAAAATTAAAGGGAAGTCATAATCTTAAACTTTCGAAAAGATATTTAAGTCAAAAATCAATTTTTACCAACTTTGAGTATAATGGTTTTTATCTTTTATAAAAAAAAAACTTTCAATTCGATTTTTCTCAAAATTTTACCAGATGTTAAAAACATTATTCTTCCTTGCACAAAATTGTTTTGGAGATAAAATCGTTTTTTTTTTTCGTAAATTTTTTGAGGTAAATAATATTTTTTTTCCAGTTTTTTTGATTTATAAAAAAAAACCTTTAATTGGATTTTTTTCCAAAAATATATTTGTTTGGTATCAAATTACAATATATAATATAAAATTTAATTCAAGTCGCTAGCGTTATTCGTTCGTGAGATATTTCGGGTTAACCAAAATTTTCACCTTTTTTTTAAACTGCTATGGTAAAAAAAAACCACCCACGCAATTTTCTTAAGAGGGCTTTCTGCGTTATTATCTGTATAACAAAATTTGTTTAAAGTCGATAGCTCTACTGGTTCTTCAGCTATGGACGACGAAAAAAACGCCGCGAACGTACGGACGTACGGACGTAAGAACGTACGTACACTATACACGTACGCACAGACATCTTTCTAAAAATCTTTTATTTCGACTCTAGGGACCTTGAAACGTCGATAAATGTCAAAATTTTCAATTCGACAAATCGGACCCATTACAATAACTTCCTATGGGAAGTTAAAAATTACTGTTTAAAGTGAAAATATATGGTCAAACATTAATCTACTATACAAAAATAAGTCGGATTTTGCTTCCTGACGCTATAACTTCAGAACGCACGAACCGATTTCCACGGTTTTGCATTCGTTGGAAAGGTCTCGGGCTCCGTGAGGTTTATAACAGACAAAATTCAGGAAAAATTTCAACAGAAAAGCGGTGAACACCGTTTAGCTTCCAATAGAAAGCTTTTGTAAAAGTTCCGATTTGTGGAATTGAAAATTTTTACATTTTTTGACGTTTCAAGGGTCCTATATTCTAAACCAAAGCTTACTTTTGGGAACCTTTTTTAGTCAACCATATCTCTAGAAACGTCAGAGATATCGACTTCAAATAACGTATGAAATCTACAATGAAGGAATGATTCTGATTGAGGATCAATGCTTGACTATATTGTAAACGAGCTACTGATTGAAGTAGGAATGATTGCGCCAAATCGATCTATGCACGATGCATTAAACCAAGAATTAAATTGAGAGCTGCAATACAATGTTGATACATTGCAGGAATTCGTTGGAAATAATGTGCCGTTGCTGAATGAACAGCAAAAACAAGTATACGAAACATTAATGCAAGCGGTGGACAATAATACTGGTGGTCTATTCTTCCTGAACGCAAATGGAGGAACAGGAAAAACATTTGTCAGTTCATTGATTTTTCTGGAATTGCGGCAACTCTTCTAGATGGCGGTCGTACTGCACGTTCTGCGCTTAAGTTGCCACTCAATTTAAACACAATTGATACTCCAACATGCAATATTTTCCGATCCAGTGTAATGGGAAAATTGTTGATGCAATGCAAGCTCATTGTTTGGGATGAGTGCACAATGGCACATAAGAAATCACTTGTAGAACTTACCTTCACACTGAAGGATTTTCGACGAAGTAACAACATCTTTGGCGGCTTGATGATATTGTTGGCAGGCGATTTCAGGCAGACGTTGCCAGTAATTCCCCGTGGAACGCCTGCAGATGGATTGAATGCTTGCCTGAAGGCATCACTTTTGTGGAATAACGTAAAAACATTATCGCTAACCACTAATTTGAGAGTTCACCTTCAAAATGATCAAAAATTTAAAACGCTGCACAATTTTCCAAACAATTGTTAGCTGTTGGAAATGGAAAATTGCCAGTTGATGCGACAACTGGATTAATTACTCTTACCAACGACTTTTGCCGATTTGTAGACTCTCAATTAGCTCTTATTGAAAATGTTTTCCCAAAAATTAGTGAGAATTATTAGAATTATGCCTGGTTAAGTCAACGAGCAATTCTCGCCGCAAAGAATAATGATGTACACGCACTGAATTTCACCATTCAATCAAAAATCGCTGGCGATTTGGTGACATACAAATCCGTTGATTCCATAACAAATCCCGCTGATGTAGTAAATTATCCAACGGAGTTTTTGAATTCTCTGAAGTTACCAGGATTTCCACCACATAACTTGCAACTCAAAGTTGGTTTAGTTATAATGATATTGCGTAAATCCAATTTGCAACGGTACTCTACTTGCGGTGAAAAGACTTATGCCGAATTTGATTGAGGCAACCATTATTAACGGAAACTACGCAGGTGAAAATGTATGTATTCCTCGAATACCAAGGATACCGACTGATCTTCCGTTTGACTTCAAACGATTGCAATTACCGTTTCGCCTTGCGTTCGCAATGACAATTAACAAGTCGCAAGGCCAATCGCTTAGTGTTTGAGGGATAAATTTAGAAAACCATTGTTTTTCACATGGGCAGCTATACGTTGCGTGTTCACGAGTAGGGAAACCATCCGCTTTGTTTGTGTTAACGTCAGACCAAAAAACAAAAAATGTGGTTTACCAAAGAGCACTTCAGTGAAACGGATAATTTACGGACAATTATAACGGTATAACGCTTCGATTCAGTATTTACTTTGGATTCACTTTCATTTTTTACTTAGAAAAGTTCAACTAAATTACACTTCATTTTTGTAATCGAAATGAATTCATTACTGTTGTGAAATGAAATAAAGTGTTTCCTTTTCAAATATAAAACAACAAAAAATAATTTTTCTTCATCTTTTAATCCCCAAACGAAATGTTACAAAAATCGAAGCCATCTGGTGGCGAAACGGAGTTCGCCGGGTTTGCTAGTTTTTTATAATAATTTGTTTAAACAATGAAAAATGGAGTGCACAAAAAAATTTTGGTTAAACATTGAAATTTATAGTTTAAAAAACAATATCCCACATCGATCATATTAATTCATTCACTATAACTCTAACCCGAGGTTTTACGGTTTTGAATGCTCCAGGCACTCCACTATACACAAATGTTATAAATACTCATTTATATCTTTTTATGTAGTTTTAAAATATTCTAGATTAACCTCCATTTATTAACTATAGACTATGGAAAAAAAAATTAGGCGATCAATAAATTTGAAAAAGATTTTTCAAAATGCTGTAAAAAATGGTCCTAATCAAGGTTCAACAAAAAAGAAATATTGAGCTATAAATTTCCTTTTTTCAGAAGAAACAAATTACAACGACTTGCTTTTTTTATTTTTTTTCTTACACAGAAAATCAGAATTTTAAAAAAATATTCAAACTGCATTTAGTTACCAGAGTCTTGAATCTTGTCCTAGGACTCTGTTTACAAGAAATATATTTTAAAATTTTAAAAATTACCCAAAAAAAAATGTAGCCTTCAAAAATGTAAACGCCATTTAATTAATCGAAAAAACCTTGATTTTTTTAATTTTTTGTCGAAAACTTAAAATTGTTTATTTATATAAAAATTCAATTTAAGTTTAAAAATATTTTTGGTATGTAGTTATTTAGAACTAATACGTTTTAAATTTCAATTTCGAAAGAAAATGATGACCCATTTTCGAAACATCAAATATTGAAAAAAAGTAATCTCTTTTTAAAAATCTAAAAAAAAAACAAACACATTTTGATCATCAAATATTACTAAGTCAACACGTGTAGAAAAATAATTATTGAAATCAGCTAATTAGATCTTGAGAAAAAAGGATCTATGAAGGGTAACCTTGTGGAGAAATACAAACATTTTTTTTTTTCTGATTTGATTTTTTGATTCAAGGCAAATTTTAGAAAAAAAACTAGATAAAATTTAATAAAAATCTATTGGCTCGTTTTTGGGAAAATTCGAATTTTCGATTTTTGATCAATAAACTTGTTATTTTTGGTCTTAAAACAGAAAAACTGCCTAACGGGAAACAGCTCAAAACCTTAATTTCCAAGTTTGAACTCAATTGACCCCATGGTTTGGGCTATAGGGTCGTGGACAGACGGTTGGAATTGGGGGACCCACTATTTTCGACTTCTCTGCCATCGCGATGTCATGTTTGATTAAAATCTCGAGTTCAAAGATTTTTACGAATGCAATAATTGCCATTAGTTCCTATCTGTAACAAATAAAAATACCGTGATTCTTGAAAAATTCTTGACAATATTTATTTTTCACTACGGCTTTCGAAAATGGCGAAAGATTTTTTTGTTAAATGTCACAAATTTCTTCAAAGGACATGCTGGCCCCTGCAACCCACTGCTTGAACACACTGTAGAATTTAGGGTAAATGTACAATTTGGTGTAATATTTGGGTATGCATTCACACAACCTTAGATTCAACTTTCATATACAGGCATTCAATTTAAAATGTTTCACAACATAACCTGTTTTTAAACAATGTTTTGCATAACTATCCGCTAAAAGCTCTTTTCAAAAAGCTTAAAAAAGTTTAAAATATTGTTCCAGCTATAAAATAATGGGAATTTGTTATGCTTTGATAATGTTGGTAAGCACATGTACCACAACATGTTACTGTTTATAAACACTGGAATGCTATTACAGTTTTTCACTGCATTAAATATAAATATTAACTCAAAATAAGGAAAAATATGTATTTATTTACACAAATATTTATTTTGTTGACCATTGTTATAAAATTTGTAAGTAAGAACAATACAGTTCATAAAGATCTAATAAAATGTTGCAGCAATAATGTTATGAAGTGCAATATTCTAACAAAAGCTTCTGTTACTCCATTACGCTTTGCTTTGTTGCTTATTTCGTAAGTCCTTGCATTATGAAAAAAAGCTTAAATTTTACTCCGAAAAAGAAATGTAGGTTATGGCTTTGTATATGAAAAGGTTTTTATATACAAAGGTTGTGGGTATACCAAAGCTTTTTATGGTACCTTAAACTTTCATTTATCGTTGACAACAACCAACGCTTTACATTAACACTTTAACTACAGGGAAATTTTATTCTGTTAGAAATTGTGTTGTAAACATTTTACTGTATACCAACAACATTTAATTAAATGTTGGTATTTTAAAATATTTTTGAAGTACTTGTTTGAAGAAAATCCTTTTTCAGTAGGTATTATGTTTTGGATAATTTTCATTTTACATAAAACTTATTTATGTAGGTTGCTATTAAAAAATTTAAGAAGGATTGAAAACAGTATGAGCTAAAGAAAGTATCAACAAAGCATATTAATAAATCCGAGTGTAATTTTTTTAATCGCTTAAAGCTTTTTAAACGAATACAAAGAATGAGAATGAATGAAATTAATGGAGAAAAATTAATGCAATATTTTGAATGTTAAATGAATGAATAGAGCAATAATTAAAATTTGTTTTATCAAAAAAAGATAGCATTCATAAAAGATTGCGTTCTTTTACAATCCTGTCTTACACAGACACTTACCCTTTTGCTGGGGTGTTGAAATATACTCCTCCTGTTTTTGTTCACTATTGCCTTCATACTTAAGCTGATAATCCGATCTTTTTCGCAACGACATCATTAACGATTGCGTTCGCGGCGGTATTTCCGGTGGCGCCGGTTCCGGAGGTGGATCGGAGTCAAACACTTCCGCATCCGCTTCGCATTGCGCATACTCGCGTAGATCTTGTTGAATTTGGTGTAATTTTTGTTTTTCACGCTCACTACGACTCGCCCCCGATGTGGCCGCACTATTAGATGAAGTCGCACTACTCGACGAAGTCATACCACTAACCCGATTCAAACGATTGCTCTTCGAACGACTCGATCGCAACGAATTAAGACCGATAATTGAACGTTCATTTAAGGCGGCACTAGCTTGTAAATAAGCTGCGACTGCCGAACTAGTCGCATTTAATTCGACAGCTGCTTGTAACCGATCGAGCATAGCTGAACTACCGGAATAAGATAGGCGATCATTATTCGTTTCGGGAAACGGATTTGTCGACTGAGACGGCGGCGGTGTATTTAGATCGTATTTCATACTAAACGGATTTCGACTGTTAACGCTTGTAGCTAGTGAAGTGCTATTTTTAGTATTGGCAGAAGACATTCCTATCGCCGAATGTAATGGCGAGTTTAAATCAGTACTTTGGTGGTGATATAATTCCCTATGGGCTTGCTGTTGTTGGTGTTGCAGTGCTGTTGATGTGGGATATTCGGTTAGGAGGGATTCAGTTACCTCTCCATTATCACAGTCAGATGCATAGCGATCCAAATCTGAAACATAATAAATAAATATTTATGTTCCAGTTATAACTTCTTTTTTTATATAAAAGCGTAAGCATTTTTGAGTCTGATAAATGATTTAAAAAAAATTGGTGCATATGTGGGTTGAAAACGAAATACTACCTTCTATTTAGAATAACTAATATTTTAGAATAACTTTGGAATTTTTGTTGAAAACCAAAGTTTCATATGACTCATTGGTACATTCCTTTTTTTTGGTTGAAATTCTAAACATTTTCTAATCAGGAACATAATTTATCAAATTGTTTCAAAATAAATTTTAAATAAAATAAAATAGTTTTTTAATTCAATATCCTTGACCACAAACGCACGAAAATTTAATTGAATGCATTGATTTTTTTTACATACTCCATACTTTTATTTTTTTTTTAAGAAGATCTATCATAATCAGTACTAAAGTACATCCTTGAAATACTTAACATTTGTATATAGCTAAAAGCCAACGTTAAAAGAGACTGCATTTGAACTCTTAAGATAGAAATAATTAAAATGAACCTACCTCGTTTGCCTTTGAATATACCTACGTATTTTTAATGACTTTACCGACGATGAGAAAGATAGTATTTTTAGAGAGTGTTTAAGGAAACTCTAAAGGTTTTCCACCCTTACGTTAAGCTTTTAAAATAGTAAATCTAAACTACTACAAGTGCAATTTGAAGAGGTAAGTATACAACGCAAAATTTGAAAAATTCCCACAGCTCTAACACGTGTACCTGTACCTACATAATAATATGTATAATTAAGAGTGGGTAGGGGATTTGTAAACACATCATTGAAACTCCCACAAGCTATGTTTCACATCCACCGACATTAAAAAAGTCTCTATATGCTCCTATTGATTTGATGTGCACGAAGAAATATTCACAATTCTGTAAAAATAGGTCTTTGAAGTTAAAGAATAATTATGATGGGCTTGGATAGAAACAAAAGTGCAGAATTAAGAAAATGAATGTTAATTTTAGCATAAATATGGATACCTAGAAACAATCGTTTTTAAAGAGAGTTCTTCTTAAAATACAGTTTGAATTCATTGGCTTATGCACATTTTGCAACATATACATTATATATCATACTGTTATAAAGTTTCCGTTTTCCAGCTCCGGCACTGAACCAATTTTAATCAAAATATGTTTCAAAACAAAAACATTTTTCCGTAGACTATATGCGAATTGCATTTTTATAGAGCATTATGTGCTCGCAACCTCCCTCGAGGTCTTGATAAATCAAGGGCAATCTTTAAATATAAGGAGAGTTCGTAAGATTTTAGGGGTGGTCTGGAGATTCCAAAGGACGTCTTGAATTTTAAAGGGAGGCCTAAAAATATCAAGGGAGGTCTTGAAATATCAAAACAAGTCTGTAAATTTTAAGGGAGATCTGGAAATTTTAAAGGAGGTCTAGGGATTTAAAAAGAGAATTTGAATTTTCAAGCGAGGTTTGGAAATTTCAAGGCAGGTCTTGAAATACTAAAGAAAACAAAGTGATCTCGAGACTCACTCGAGAGATTTTAAATGAGTTCTAAGCATTTTTAAGGGTAGTCTGAAAATTTAAAGGGAGGTCTTAAATTTTCATGGGAGGTCTTGAAATATCCGGGTGTGTCTGGAAATTTAAAGGGAGGTTTGGAAATTCCAAAGATCTGGAAAACCTCAAAAAAGTTTTTGAGGTTTTAAGGAAGGTCTTAAATTTTCATGGAAGGTCTTAAAATATCAGGGTTTGTCTAAAAATCTTTGAGATGAAACAATATTGTGTTCATGATAACTCTTTTTTTCGATTTGTGGGAAACCACAACCACTGGAGAGGAATTTTTTTATAGCATTCTAAAAGGGAATTTTTGAACAAAAAAGTAAAAATGTATTCTGCTTTCCTTATAAAAGGCGGTCCGGTTTAACAGTTCTTGATCAAAACATGTAACACCAAAAGAACAAATTAGAAACACACTTCACCTAAAACTGAAATTAATATTATAACGGGTTATCTATTTTGCGGTTTCAAATGTATAGGGCTGGAATTCGACATCTGGCAAAATTGTGAAGAAATTTGAAGAGACTAGATTGGTTACAGATATTAAGCATCATCGTTTCGCTCCTACCACTGAAAATATTGCTGCTGTAAATGAAAGTATTGCCGAAGACCCGAATGTGTAGATTCACCTTCGTTCTTAGGAATTAAGACTCACTTAAGGCACATTATGGCGGGTTTGGTTTTTTCTCTACACTTACATCCATATAAAGTCCAGCTCACCCAACAACTGAGGCTAGCTGAGACCATTCACAACGTCGTAGATACGTCGAATTGGTGCTTGATAACAACAGCCGGTGGACGGCGATATTTCGAACAAAATTCTATTCAGCGACGAAGAGCATTTCTCACACGCTGGGTATGTAGATAAACAAAGTGTGGTATTTGTTGTTCTTACATTGCATTACATTACACACTACTCAGCACATAAATGTACAAAGTAGAGAACACAGCACCTTGAGCGACTAGACTATATAAGGTGATAACAACACAAGACATTAATACAAGACAGAAGGACAGAAGAGAAAGAACAACAGAAAGAAAGAACACATGTAGGTTTCGAGACGGTCCCCCATCTGAGTACTAATCACACTCACTGATGCTTGATTTCAGTGATCGATGGGAAAAGATGCTTTTTCAGTGACTAGGCCGTTGCCTATTTGTTGTTCTTTTAACCATCAAGTAATTGAAGAGAGGCCATTACATCAACAAAAAGTCACTGTTTAGTGCGCTCTTTGGTCCGGATGTGTGATTGGACATTACTTCTTCGAAAACGACGATGGAGCGACTGTCACCGTCAATTCGGAGCTGATCTTTTTTGCCCGCTATTGAAGAACACAACTTGGAGAACATGTGGTTTCAACAAGACCACATGCCACACAAATCGAGCGTATATGGTTTTGGGACTGATAACAATTATTACTTCCTATTAAAATTTTAAAAATTTGGATTCTAAGATCAAAAACTGAAAAGGTTTTCATATATGCTTAACTATTTTTCAATCCAAACATTTATACAAAAACATTGAAAAATGAAGTTACTGATTTTCTTGTTCAAAACAGTCAACAATGCTGAGCTTAATTCACCTAAAGCATTCGAAGTGCTGTCCTAGGATACATAATGTAAATATTTTACACTAAACAGACTTACAATCGATTTTGTATAGATTTGAATGTTAATTCATCGATGCCAAAATTAAATTATATATGCAAGTTATTGTATTGTTTAATTTTATTTTGAAATGTTGGTTAACTTAAACAGAATCCTTACTTCATTAATTTTTGTTGCAAATGAAAAATACTTCATATAAAATCTACTGTTCTAATTATATATGATCATGATCACTTATGTTTTCTGAAATATGTTTTGACTTTGAAATAAAATTTTTATTATTCTGTTTTTTGTTCAACGTACGAAGAAGTTGTTTAATTTATAAAAAGGAAAACTCTAGAAATATTCTTCAAGGAGACGAATATTTCATCAGGTTATGGGCCCTCGTTGCATCCACTTACGTAATTAAAGAACTATATTGTTTAAAAATGGGTACATTTTCAGAACAAATTGAAAAACTAAAAGGAAGAAAAAATTTTCATAAATGGAAATTCACGGTCGAACATGCTCTCAAGCTTCAAGGATTTTGGAAGGCAGTCCAGGGGACAGAAGAGTCTCAAGAAATTCAAGAGAAGGCAATGTCAAGACTAATATTGTATATATCTCCAAACCTATATCCGCATATTCAGGGAATATCAACAGCTAAGGATATCTGGACAAAATTATGTTCAATGTATGATGATTCCGGTCTTACAAGACGATGGGGCTTACTTCGGAAGCTTACAACAACTCAATTAGAAAATTGTGCAAATATGAGTGAGTACGTTGACATTATTATTGATACTGCCCAAAGATTGAACCAAATAGGAATGGTATTAACTGAAGAATGGGTGGGAAGTTTGTTACTTTCGGGGTTACCAGAACATTTTAGACCCATGATTATGGCAATGGAAAGTAGTGATTTAAAAATAACTGGCGATGGCGAATTAAAACAAAATTACTTCAAGATTACGAATATTACAATAAAGATGCAGGTGCAAGCGGCGGAAGTGCTGCAGCTCTGTATAGCAACAAAGGTAAGAAACATGACCATAGAGAACCTCGTTTTGATACAAAGCGTGTTGTATGTTACAAATGTAACAAAGAAGGTCATGTTGCTAAATTTTGCAAAAACAAATCGAAAATAAATAATTCGAATAATGGTGGTATGGGTTCAAGCTGGTTTCTCAGTTCATTTATCGCTCATTTTAATGATGATGGAACGAACTGGTTCATAGACTCAGGTGCATCTTCCCATATGGCAAAAAAGAGAGATATTTTTTCAACTTTTCAATAGTTCAAGACAGAAGTGTTTGTAACAGTGGCTAATAACAATAAGTTAAGAGTCATTGGAAGAGGAAATGTTCCCTTACAAGTGTTTTTGAACGAAAACTATTACAAAGTTACATTGCAGAATGTTTTATTGGTGCAAGAAATATGTGCAAATTTATTGTCTGTTAGCCAGTTGACTGTCAATTTTTATGATTCAATATGTCATATTTTACAAAAAGGTAAATTGGTTGGTTCAGCTAAGGTAGTTCATAATATGTATAAGCTTGATATAAGAAAGGATCATAAGATTTTTCAAGCTACAAAGACCGATTTATGGCATAAACGTTTAGGTCATACAAATCAAGACGATCTTCAAAAATTATTTCAAGTCAAGGCTCGAGGAATAGAACTTACAAGAAGTTCGGAAGAAAAACGATGTATTTCATGTCTTTTCGGTAAACAATCTATGATTCCTTATCAAAATTCAAGAAGTTCTACGACCGATGTACTACAAATAGTACATTCAGATGTTTGCGGTCCTATGGAACGAGATTCAATTGGTGGTTCAAAGTATTATGCAATTTTTGTTGATGATTTCTCATCAAAAGTATTTGTTTACATTATGAAAATGAAATCAGAAGTTTTTAAATATTTTAAAATCTTCAAAAATGTTCCCGGGAATCAAACTGGAAAAAAGATTAAAATAATAACAACGGATAATGGCTTGGAATATTGCAATGGTGATATGAAAAAAGTTTGTGAAGAAAATGGCATTGTTCACCAAATTTCAGCTCCGTACAACCCTCAACAGAATGAATAGAAGCTTATGTGAGATGGCTCGTACCATGATGGCAGATGCAAATTTGAAGAAATTTTATTGGGCAGAAGCTATATGCACTGCTGCGTATTTACTTAATAGAACTCTAAAAAGAAGATAAATTATAAGATGCCAGAAGAAATTTGGAGTGGCGTAGACAAGAATTTGTCGCATTTGCGCGTTTTTGGATTCATTGCTATGGTTTTAACGCCTAAAGAAAAACGCAAGAAATGGGATTTGAAATCCACAAAGTGTATTATGGTGGGATATTCCGAAAGAACTAAAGCCCATAGATTTTATGACCCAATCAAAAGACAGCTACTAATTACTAATTAGTCGTGATGTTACATTTATAGAAAATGAAATGTATTTCCCAGCGACAGAAAATACTGAACAATTCAACCAAGAACAAACTGCAAAAAATCAAGATTTAGTGGGAAACTGTTATGAAAAAGAAGGAAATCTTGATTGTGTTAAATTAGATTTACCTTGTACTTCAAACGCAGATGATATGCCACCTCAACCAGAAGAAATACCAGGACCAACAGAAAATAAAGAAATAATTAGATGAAGATGAAGTTAATTCATTGGAAGAAAACAAGACATGGACTATAGCAGATCTACCAGAGGAAAAAAAGGCTCTAACAACAAAATGGATTTTTAAGACAAAGCGAGATGAAAAAGGTGAAATATCGAGATACAAGGCAAGACTTGTAGCACGAGGATGTGGACAACGTAGTGGAGTGGATTATCAAGAGACTTATTCACCAGTTATATTAGTTACAACTCGATGCATTATCTTTTATCATTAGCACTGAACAAAGACTTAATTGATCACTTATGTAGATGCAGTAACAGCCTTTTTGCAAGGTGATCTTAAAGAGGAGATTTATTTAAAAGCTCCAGAAGGTCTCGATATACCAGAAGGTAAAGTCTTAAAACTTCACAAGCCAATTTACGGACTTAAACAATCGTCAAGAATGTGGAACAAGAAGTTAACTCAAGTATTAAAACTATTTGGATTCAAGCAGTTGAAAACAGATCAATGCATTTATGTTTTTGACGACGGTTCTGAAGATTTTTTAATTTTGATGGTATACGTAGATGACATTTTTACTTTGGAAAAAGGAAATTTCAAGAAATAAATTAGTAGAACCTCTTCAAGAAAATTTTAAAATAAAAGTGCTTGGACCAGCAAAGACTTTTTTGGGACTACATTTAGAATATGATTTTAAGAAAAAAATATCAATAAATCAAAAACAATACATTTTAAAAATGCTTGAACGTTTTAGCATGCAATCATGTAATCCAGTTAGTACACCCTTAGATTCCAATGTGAAATTGAGCAAAGAATAAAGTCCATCAACAAAAGAAGAAGAAATGGCTAAAATTCCCTACCAAGAGTTAATCGGAAGTTTGTTGTTTGCTGCACAGTTAACTCGTCCCGATATATGTTATGCAGTAAACCTACTCAGTCGTTTCAACAATAACCCCGGACATGAACATTGGAAGGCAGCTAAACGTGTGTTGCGATACCTGAAAGGAACAATTGACTACAAATTGAACTATTTCAAGTCAGAAGAATTTAATGTAAAACGTTTTTGTGATGCCGACTATGCCAATGATCCAGATGAGAGAAAGTCAATCACAGGTTACGTGTTTCTCAGTCAAGGTGGAGCGATTTCTTGGGGATCTAAAAAACAAACAACTACAGCATTATCGACCTGCGAAGCTGAGTATATGGCTTTAGGATCCTCAGTGCAAGAAGCGTTGTGGTTAAGAGGTCTTGAAGAAGAAATTTTTAATACAAACCTAACTGCAACCAACATTTTTTGTGATAATCGAGGAGCGATTGATCTTGCTATGAATGAAGCTTATATACAACGTACAAAAAACATTCAAGTTCGTCATCATTTTGTAAGAGAAACAATTATTAATAAGCAAATCACTTTAAGAACAATAGATACAAACAATATGATTGCAAACATTTTTACTAAAACTTTACCTCTTGCAAAGAATATTAAATTTTCGAAATTAATGGGCATTTTTTAGATTTTATCAAATAAAGTTTTAGTGGGAATGTTGCAAATGAAAAATACTTTATATAAAATCTACTGATCTAATTATATATGATCACTTATGTTTTCTGAAATATGTTTTCACTTTGACATACAATTTTTATTATTCTGTTTTTGTTCAACGTACAAAGAAGTTGTTTAATTTATAAAAAGGAAAACTCTAGAAATATTCTTCAAGGAGACGAATATTTCATCAATTTTTTTATCTGCGATTTGTCGATTTTGTGGCGAAGTAAACTCAATTATTTCTAAAACGTTGCATGATTGCTTGGTCATTAATGAAAAGGTTTAGACAAAAGTCAAGATACATGTAGGTATAAGTCTTTAAAAATTCCCATTTTTCGTTCTATTTAATTCTACTTAATTATCAACCATCTACTATACAAAATAGAATCCACTCTATTGAAAATAGAATGTCTGTTTAAATTTTTACATCATTAAATCCTTTCATCACCATAAATAATAAATCATTATACTCACTTGCTAATTGTTGACTTTGAATTAACAGCGACGCCAATAATTGGGTATCAAAAGCCGATGTTTGTGTATTGTTTTGATATTCATCTTCACTGCTGCTATATCCATGACGACTATGCCATTCCGCCGACCTTTGGCGACGCATTTGTTCTCCGCCAAAATAATATTCACTCCCACGTTTCCGACCAATCGTACCCGAATGACTCGACATTTTTAATTGTGTTTGGGGTTTTTATTTCTATACACGTCTGTCAATATCAATTCAACTTTCATCAATATTATACGATACTTCAGTCATATTGAATTTGAGTGGAACTTCTGAAATGAAAAAAAAAGCATTTAATTATGCAAAAGTTAAAAATCTAAAAATATAAATGTTGAATATTTTAATTAGTTTTTATGGTTTTTTCTTTTTGAAAGTAATAATATTTCTAAAATTTAAATGTCAAAGTATCGCACAACTCAAAATATGCATAATCTAAAATTGTTTGAACTAAATAGGTACTTGAAGGTATACCTATACCTGTACCTGACATAATTGTAATTTATTGATGTACTTTGAGAGTGGTCGTCATTACGAGTAATGCCTCAACCCTTGTAATATTCTTCCTATACCTTTTTGGCCTTGTTTTGACCTATGGTTACATAAAGATGGGTATTGTACAAAAAAAAAACGATGTTAAAAAAGGGTTGCTACATATATACCATCCCCCATTTATACAAACAACAAAAATGATATCACTCTTCAACAAAACCGCCATTGCCATAAATGAGGCTAATTAAAGGTTATTACCTAATGGGGCTACCGATGTCCTTAGGGTTTATTTAAAAAGAAAGGTTCTTATTTAATTTCCATTTTGTTTCGCATTTTTGTCATACTCATTTGAAATTTAGGGTACATTTATTTTGAATTTAATATTGTTTCGGTTATTAATTATAATAAAACAAATAAAGCTAATTGAACAACAAGGTCATACGAATTTAAAACGTTTTTGGAATGTATTAAATGGTAATAGTCTAATAGCTGACACCCATCATTTGGTTTGGAAATAGACATGCAAGTAAACAAAAATGTGCGTGCATCGAAATTTATATTGAAAGTTAGTATTAAGCAGGAGGATTTGAGAGTTATAAGTAAGATAGTTCTCCCTTTCCATAAAGGATGAAAATGCATATATTATTGTATTTATAAAAAAAAATACAGTAATATTACCCCATTCGTTTCAACCAAAACTTTTTTAATTCTGACTCGAAATATATCGATGAAGACGAAGATATTGATAGATATTTGAAGATATTTTTAACAACGTGACACACAAGAAACGATCGCAATTTTAAAAGAAACATTTTATGACTTGACTATATTATTTCTCGAAAATATCCGCCACCTAGATCTTTTCGCTTAACATCTTTAATTAATCTTTAATTATCAGCTCAACAAAAATTCTCGGAGACTGAGAGCTTCTTAATGACCGGTAGAATGGTTTTTTAGCAATAGGTCCGCTAATAATCTGATGGCTTACCTCCCCGAAATCTTTACATGGTTTTGGAGAAAGTAAAATTATTGGACTTATTAGAGTTTCAGTTTTGAGGAATGCCTCCATTTTTGGATTAGAAACTATCTTTCGGACAGTTTAATTTAAGAAATATTGGATGTGTTCAAGTCTAAAAAACACAATATAAATGGTGATGTGACCTAGGGCTCTGTTTTGTTTCCGAAACTATTTATCACTTTTCTTAATGATGATTTTTCTGGCATTTAAAAACAAATTAGGAGGCGCAACTGTCCGTTGAAAACTAGGGCGTAGTGACTTACGACTCTCAACCATTCTTGTGTGCGAGTATAATATTGTCAGGAATGGAGGTGACCTACAATTTTAAGCCCCTATCCGAACGGCTATTTTGAGAAAGCACTTTTCATGACAAGAATTATTCTAGGAGAATTTGTCAATTCCTTGCAAGAGGCAGTATCCGTGAAAAAAAACTTTAGATGGCACAGGCAGGGATCGAACCCAAGACCTTTAGCATGACAGTCCAACGCACTTACCATACTGCCACGGGCACAACGCGCCTAGAGGAATGCTCATCAGTATTCCCTTGAGCCCAACATCGTTTGTTTTTCAATTGGCGCTGGCAGAATTTGGCGCCCCGTGGCGGCCATTTTGTTTTGGTGACATCTGTCAAATCTTCTGTTTATTATTCAGTTGTTTATCCCAAATCGTCATGACAAGTTACACTATCGAACAGCACGTTCGAATGATAAAACTTTATTATAAAAATGAGTTTTGGCCCTTCACACTTGACTCTTCAACGTTTGGTGGCCAAATTTGAGACGACCGGTTCAGTAAAAAAATCAGCCAAGACCCGTATGTTAATTGGCGAATTTTACGTCGGGATTTGGGTCTACACTCGTACAAGATCCAACTGACCCAGGAGCTCAAAGTTCATGATCATAGACAACGCCGTTTGGTCGCTGACTGGGCTTCGAATCGTTTGGAAGAGGACCCGAATTTTTGCCGAAAAATTATCTTTAGTTAGGAGGCGCATTTTTGGATTAATGGCTGCAAAATTGCCATGTATGGGACGACACCAACCCATGTGAGGTTCACCATCTTCAAAAAGTTACCGTTTGGTGTGGATTTTGGGCCGGCGCGGCGCGGCGACGTAATTGGGGCGTACTTTTTTGAAAACGACGTTAGTGAGGTGGTCACCGTCAACAGCGAGCGCTACATAACGATGATAACTAATTTCTTATGGCCCAAATTGAACCATATGGACCTGGACAACATGTGGTTCCAGCAGAACGGCCGGCGCTACGTGCCACACAGCAAACGACACGATTGACATTGACAACATCTACCCGCACTTATTGAAAAACCCTCTATAATGCTTTACGACACTCTGTCCTTCACAATCATTGCAATCTGCATCTACACTTCCTTTAAAACCCTCTCTCCCTTTCTTAAAGCTCACACTATGTCTTGACATCATAAGGTTAGCGAAACCACCCTTAAGCGTGCGAATATTGTA
Source organism: Eupeodes latifasciatus (assembly GCA_920104205.1). NCBI lineage: Eukaryota > Metazoa > Arthropoda > Insecta > Diptera > Syrphidae > Eupeodes > Eupeodes latifasciatus. The sequence goes on along the minus strand of OV049926.1, from coordinate 62,482,453 downwards.
AGAAAATAGGGACGGGCAATTTGGGGATATCGTTTCCATTATCAATCGCAACTTTCTTTTTACAATTAAAAAAAACATTAATTGATTTATCTTTTTTTAAGTATAAATATGAGACCATTCCATAAAAACTTCAGTTGCAAATTTCAATTTCTCGCATTACAAAAATCAGTTTCATTTTCGTGTGAAAAGGACTAAAGGTAGTTATACTCGTAATACAGAATGAAATTTTATATTATGTGTTTTCACGCAATTTTATTCTATTTCCTGAACACTTTTCTGACATGTGTTGACACTCAGTGGGAAAGTATTTCATAACTATTGGTATAAATGATTCAAGGTTGATAAATGGCAGTTTAATTGTTTGCAGTGACTTAACTAATAGGGGGAGAAAACGTTTAATTACACACTGAACAAACTTCCGAGAGCAATATTTGTGTATAGAAATCCCAACAAGTACAATTAAATCAGAATAAAGATGCATTGGTTTATTCCTTAGTGAGTACTGAAATACACGTAGGAAAATGCATAAACTTCAGTTTATCGCACCTTTATCTCTCTTTTTTTGGAAAAATGAAAAACCAATTAATTGTTCAAGGATATCAAATATTTATTAAAAAGAAATAAACCCATACATACAAATAGGAGTATATTTTCAATTAAAATTTTCCAAGCGTTTCTTGATTATGCCTAGAGACATGCAATCCGAAACCAAAATTAAAATAAAACCAAAACATTTTGTTATTGTTTTAATAAAATAAAGAATGGATGATGGCATGTGACACAACAAGAATATTGAATACAAAGAAAAAAATAATAAAATTAATAACGTTATACGATAATTGCTTTGTGATTGCGATACGTGGAAGACAAGGTGCGTGTCAATCGATTTATGTATATACCTATCTATGATTTAACTTTCATTGGTGTATGAGTATAAGAGATATTATTTCATTGTAACGACTTTACCACGAGTGACAATCCGACAACGCACGACGACGACTACGAGGACGAGTTGAAATTGAAAAGGTGTCATTCAAGATATATTGAACTAATAATAAAAGAAAAAACAAACAATTTACTGTGAAGAAATAATAAAAATTGATTTTTGTTTTCTTTATTATTATTGAAACTTTCGTTCAAGACTTATGTATAATTATTAAATGGATTACAGGGCGTTATCAGATTGAAAGTTCTTTTTCGAGTTTTCAACAACTCTAACTTTTAGGTGTTAAATAAAGAAGTCGAAAACTGATGATAACTTTTACAACTACGCTTAAATTGTTCCTCTGTTTTTATACCTCAACCAAAAATGTTGACCACCTATGACTCATCTGATCTTCTCCAAACATAGGAATTAAATATTTATGTTTTTTTCAAACTTAACTTAAAGACAACTAACACCCGCCATACAATGCTTTTTTTTTGCAAAACTTTAAACGCATTCAAAACTACACTTAACAATTTTTTAAAGTTTAAACACAGTTTTGGGGTTAAGTTAATAGGAATAGATTTAAGAGGAGATACGGGTAATCATTCGTCTTAAAGCTTTAAATGTGGAAATGAATGTGTGACTATGAAAAGAGTCTCTATACTTGACAGTACCTGCGAAATAGAATTCAAGGGTAAACAGATATGCACTATAGGAAGTGGGAGCATTTCAAACGAATTGTTGACCATTTTTACGTATAAGTATCAATAAAGCAACAAAAAACATGAAAAATTGAGGTGGTGTTCAAACGTTCTACGAGATTCTAATATAGTTCGCGCATCATTTTCAAAGCTCTTTCCTTTTAATTCTGTCCAAAATCCATAAACTTGTAGCAAACCCTTTCCAAATATGGGAATTATCTAAAACAAAAGGTGTAAAAATGTTTTCTGAACGCTTAGCATCATTTTTGAAAAATGTCATGTGCATAGAATATATTTATGTAATCACTCTGTAAAAGATAATCTGTAATCTCGGAGCAAATAATTGTCGCATTTATAGCGGAATTGGTAGTTGGTTTTGTTTAACGAGTTTTTGAAGCTTTTAATTCTACACCGAATATTCTGACGGATCTAAATTTTATGGGCTTACTTATCATTTTATGCTGCCTTTAAAGCTCCCAATTTTTAAGGACAAGGGGGGAATATAAGAACGAATATGAAAAACTGAGGGTACTGTCAACAGCGAAGCATTTTATTAGCTTATAAGTTGTAGACAAGAAATAAGGAAGAGATTTGAGAAAATCGAGATCTGAAAACACCAATTACGAAAATGATTACCTTATTATAGGGATTATGAGATAACTATTATCAATGGAACTAAAGAAAAAAAGTGGATCCCTTAATTTTGTTGTCTTGTATGTTTGATCCTCCCCAGCTTTAGCTTTTCAGTTTTGAGATTTCTGAAAAATATTAACAATCAAAGCGATTTTGTACAATGGCAAACTTTAAATGAATGTACTTTTTAACTTTCACTGGAAGTTATTGTAATCGGTCCGATTTGTCGAATTGAACATTTTGACTTTTCTCGATGTTTCAAGGTCCCTAGAGTAGAAATAAAAGATATTTAGAGAGATGTCTGTGCGTACGTCCGTACGTTCGCGAAGTTTTTTTCGTCGTTCATAGCTCAAGAACCAGTAGAGATATCGACTTCAAATAAATTTTGTTATACAGATAATAATGCAGAAAAAAGCAGAAAGGACTCTCAAAAAAAATTGAGTTGGTGGCTTTTTACCATAGCCATTTAAAAAAAATGTGAAAATTTTGGTTAAGCCAAAATATTTTACGAACCATTAACACTAGAGACTTGAATTAATTTTAAAATTATATATTGTAACGTGATACTAAATTAGTTTTTTTTTGGAAAAAAATCCAATTACTGTTTTTTTTATAAATAAAAAAAAACTGAAAAAAATATTTGGCACATCGAAAATTTTACGAACAAAAAATAATTTTATCTCCAAAATAATAGCGTGCAACGAAAAATAACGTTTTTGACATTTGGTAAAATTTTGAGAAAAATCGAATTGACAGTTTTTTTTATAAAAAATAAAAACCTAAAAAACCTTACTAAAAGTTGGTAGAAATTGATTTTCCACTCAAACATCTTTTCAAAAATTTGAGATTATGGCTTCAAATTAATTTTATCTTACAAGAAATATTGGCGCAAAATTTTAGACTATTTAGTACGATGTTAAATCATTTTTAGTATGATACTAGGTTAAAAAATGTTGTCACTTTGACATTTGCAAAAATATTAAGGTATGTTTGTTTTGTTTGCTCCACAATCTGTCATTATGTAGATGTGTTCATGTTTTTTTTTTAATAAAATGGTTTTAGCATGATACTAGTTAGCAAAACAATAAAAAGTGTTTAAAATTAGTAAAAAGTTAGTAGATTACTATATGTATATAGTAAATTGTTAACTAGTATCGTGCTAAGGCCTTATTAATAGGTTGTTTAAAATTTTGCGCCATTGTTTTCAACATTCATTAATATTTTGAGAAGAATTGAATTGACAGTTATCTACCAAAAAATGAAAACCTTAAAAACATAACAATACAACATCATTATATGTAAAACTAGCCGCCCGGTACGTGCTTCGCTACGTATAAGGCATAGTAATACAAAAAAAATGATTATTAAGTTCATTTATTCAAACAAAAAAAAAATATTTTAAATTGCTAGCTATTTAAAAGTCCAAATAACCCAAATGATATATTGTTTATATTATATTTATCAGCAAAGAGTAAAAACTAAAAAATAAAAAAGGATTGGGTACTCTTACTATGGTGGGTATATAGGATATAGGTTAGTCTAAAACAGTTGGATAAACAACATGTTTTGATATGAATGTTCTTCGGTGCTAAAATAACGCGTTCTCTCAACCAATCATGATTTCTGTAATTCTGAAGAATATTCGGAAAAACACATTTAATCAACTCAGCTATACATTGCGCAATTGTACAAAAATTGTTCGGTAAAGCGATCAATCCGTTGGTACTGTCGATTGGTATTTTGCCATCACCAATTTCTAACAATTGTGAATACGCATATTAATGTTCAGTGTCAATTTTCGTACATATCTCCAAAGAACTGATGACTTCAAACGGGCGTTTATTTCATCAGCAGGAGTTGAGGAATGACAGGCAATGTTTGACGAAAGTCCCCTGACAGCAATACCAGAGCACCACCAAAAAACTGTTGATTACCGCGTAAATCTTTCATTGTTCGATTAAATGCTTCTATTGATTCCCATAATATAATTGACATTAATCGCAAAACTTTTGCCATAGAAGAATTTCTCGAAATATTGCAAGTTGGAATTTCAATCACCTGTACATTCAATGGAAATTTTAATGCAGAGTGTGCGTTCCGACCGCCTTCTAATAATGTAGCAGCAATTCCCGAAGATGCAAGTGCCAATGCAATTTTCTGTTCCGATCGAATAGTCGCTAAAATCAATGATACAACGAAAGTTTTGCCTGTACCACCAGGTGCATCCAAGAAATATAATCCACCTGCATTATTGGAAAGGGCTTGCATGGTTGTGTTATATACATGTTTTTGTTGAATATTCAATTTGGTGCTATTACAATTTTGTGATTATTATCAAATGGCATACGATCAAGAGCAATTTTGAACAATTGAACTAATGCGTTATGCTGATGGAAAAACCTTTGTTGCTCACGAATAATTTCTTTTCTTGTATTTGAAACAATTGCACAACGTTGATCCAATTCACGATTTTCATCATCAATAAAATAAATTTGTAAAAATTAATGATAGTCGTCGGGGTATGGCAATAACGAACCAGCTTGATGATAAATCTGGCCCTGAATCTGTAACATGTATGCAATTTTAGGTAGATGTTGAATCAGAATTTTTTAGACTTTATGATTCAAATTAATATAAACATGGGACAATCCTGTTGAGGTATTTACCTTAAAAGTCGGCATAAAATTATCTCTAATAATTTTAGTAGCACCAAAAGAAGTCATTTGGAATGCCGAATTGTATTGTTGAATATTTCTCAAAAACTGCTTCGACATTTGAGATGTCCCAAAAATAAATGAATACAATGGTTCGGGTGGAGGTTCTAATGTTGGCAATCTCACTTAACCATTAGCACAACACATTCCGGGCGTTTCACCTCGCACCACAATGAGGACATATTGCGTCCATCATTCCAATGTATCCGTGCATACTAAAATCAATCTGCCTATTGTAATTAAAAGCAGCACCCAGCATTTCATCGTGGCATTTTACCTTCACTCAACAACTCAACAATATTTTGGAAAATATAAACACAAAGCAGTAACTCAACAATATTTTGGAAAATATAAACACAACAAAGCAATAATTATCGCTGATAAAATGAAATGACATATGATGACACTAAATTTGTTTAAGAAAACTAACATCACGTTCTTTGTCTTCGATTGTTTTGCCAAAGGTTCAAATTGGCTTTTAAGTATTAGTACAAATTGTTTGTATATGGGAGTATAGAAAGATGTTGATTTTACACTTTTTCAAGATTTTTTTTAAATTTTCTCTACGTACAAACCTTCTCTGGACTTCCACGAATAATTCAAGACCAAAATTAGCCCAATCGGTAAAGGCATTGTTGAGTTATAACATTACAACGAAAAGTGGCATTGATTTGTATATACATATATAGATATTGTTGGTAATTTTCAAATTTTTAAGAATAAATCAACTAACAACTTTTTTAACAAAAGACGAAAACCTTTAAGCAAGACGTATCGACAGACGGCCGACGGGATGGGAAGTTATCAGTGTGGGTCCCATCCCGGCCTTTTTTATTTCATATAAAACTGTATTTTCTTATTGTTGATGTGTACTTTAATATTAAAATTTTTAATTTAAAAACTAAAAGAAAAGTTAATATTAATAAGTGATTTTATTTACTAAAAGATATCAAAATCTTTATTTGTTTAAAACAAAGTGGTTACTAATCAGAATAAACAGACTGATCTAAGGACATCTTTTAAGGCAGTATAACTCTACATCTAGCTTCTGCTTAACTTTCCATTGGATGTTATTGTTATATATATATATATATTCTAAATCGAAAATTTCAATATTTGAAGGTCACTATCAAAAACTGACAATAAACTCAGAATAGTTTTATTCTACTAAAATTACCTTCTCGACATCTGGTAAAATTTTCAAGAAAACTTGTTGAAAGTTTTTTCGAAAAAAAAAAATAAAAACTACACAGAAAAGTACTTTAAATTGATTTTCAACTCAAATATCTAGGAAACAGATAAATCTGTTCATTTAAAGGTAGTTTATTTTTCTGAAAATATCGTTAAACTTCCATTTATTAATTCTATTAAATTCGAAGTTCTTTAAAAGAAAATCTGACTTATTACAAATTTTGAAGTGCCACAATAGGAAGTTAACAAACATGGGTCAATTCCCAAACTCTTGAATTATTTATTATTTGAAAATATTTAAACAACTACAACAAAGTCTTTCGTTTGGAGGATGCGAAATAAAATGTTTTTCATTAATTAAATAAAAGACAAACCAACAAGAAAAACAGTTCGTTTCAAAATTCAGGAATTTTTGTTCTGTTTATTTGAAATATTTCAAATACTTATTTAAATTTATTTCAATGAGAGTAAAATTCAATATGATACCTGAGAATTCTAGAGCTTCTGAAAATTGTCATAATTTAAAAAGTTGCTACATTTTGATGGCATAAATATGTATACATATATACAAACAGTGGAAGTAAAATGTTATTTAAGAAATAAGAAATACATTTATATCTTCAACTCGTTTTTTGTTATTTCAATTATGAAAATTTAATGTAAACACGATTCATTCGATTCATTAAATTTGGTTAGCCAAGCAAATTACTACCTTTTAACATGTTTAAAATTGAAATACAAAACATATTCAAAGGATATATAATATATCTATATAATAACAGTATTCCATTACAAGCATAAACTATTATATCATTTAAATATAATTCATGATAAAAATCATATCTGTAGCTGTATGTACATACATACATACATAAATGTGTTAAAATGTCAATTTTAAACAAAATTCATTGTTTTATTTAAATTAAATTAAAGCGTAAATTAATTTCACTGCTGAAAAAGACACACTTTACACTTCATAAAATTTTCAGATGAAATATCTAAAATTATTTTTCACATAAATAACTAGAGAAAGAGGACACCTTTCACAGCTTAAGGCAATCGCAAACAGAAATCAAATTAAACAGATTTAATACCCACAATCACCAATCGATACCAACGAACAATATATGTACATACAATGTATGTATGTGTCTATATGTATAAACCAAAAATTCACATATTCATACATTGTATGTATTGTGTAGGTCCCTATTCCCATTCATATCCATAGCTATATACATATAATTGTATCCCATCTTTTCCTAGAGATGTTCATTTCCAGAGCTAAGTAAGATAAGTATCTATGTATGTATATACATAGTTTTATGTTTAGATACATAAATGTGAATATGTAGAAATCTATATAGATTTTAATATACCAAAAACAAAAGCTAACAATTTATTTGCGTTTGTTATCACACATCCGAATGGCATAAACAATTTTCTAAAATAAATACAAAGGTAGACCGCCCAACCACAAATAACAAATAGATGACAGCTAAATAAATGAAATCTAACAAAAAGCTTTGCTTTGCTCTGCTCTATGTACGAAGTTCTTCTAGCAACCAATCATGATTTCTGTAATTCTGAAGAATATTCGGAAAAACACATTTAATCAACTCAGCTATACATTGCGCAATTGTACAAAAATTGTTCGGTAAAGCGATCAATCCGTTGGTACTGTCGATTGGTATTTTGCCATCACCAATTTCTAACAATTGTGAATACGCATATTAATGTTCAGTGTCAATTTTCGTACATATCTCCAAAGAACTGATGACTTCAAACGGGCGTTTATTTCATCAGCAGGAGTTGAGGAATGACAGGCAATGTTTGACGAAAGTCCCCTGACAGCAATACCAGAGCACCACCAAAAAACTGTTGATTACCGCGTAAATCTTTCATTGTTCGATTAAATGCTTCTATTGATTCCCATAATATAATTGACATTAATCGCAAAACTTTTGCCATAGAAGAATTTCTCGAAATATTGCAAGTTGGAATTTCAATCACCTGTACATTCAATGGAAATTTTAATGCAGAGTGTGCGTTCCGACCGCCTTCTAATAATGTAGCAGCAATTCCCGAAGATGCAAGTGCCAATGCAATTTTCTGTTCCGATCGAATAGTCGCTAAAATCAATGATACAACGAAAGTTTTGCCTGTACCACCAGGTGCATCCAAGAAATATAATCCACCTGCATTATTGGAAAGGGCTTGCATGGTTGTGTTATATACATGTTTTTGTTGAATATTCAATTTGGTGCTATTACAATTTTGTGATTATTATCAAATGGCATACGATCAAGAGCAATTTTGAACAATTGAACTAATGCGTTATGCTGATGGAAAAACCTTTGTTGCTCACGAATAATTTCTTTTCTTGTATTTGAAACAATTGCACAACGTTGATCCAATTCACGATTTTCATCATCAATAAAATAAATTTGTAAAAATTAATGATAGTCGTCGGGGTATGGCAATAACGAACCAGCTTGATGATAAATCTGGCCCTGAATCTGTAACATGTATGCAATTTTAGGTAGATGTTGAATCAGAATTTTTTAGACTTTATGATTCAAATTAATATAAACATGGGACAATCCTGTTGAGGTATTTACCTTAAAAGTCGGCATAAAATTATCTCTAATAATTTTAGTAGCACCAAAAGAAGTCATTTGGAATGCCGAATTGTATTGTTGAATATTTCTCAAAAACTGCTTCGACATTTGAGATGTCCCAAAAATAAATGAATACAATGGTTCGGGTGGAGGTTCTAATGTTGGCAATCTCACTTAACCATTAGCACAACACATTCCGGGCGTTTCACCTCGCACCACAATGAGGACATATTGCGTCCATCATTCCAATGTATCCGTGCATACTAAAATCAATCTGCCTATTGTAATTAAAAGCAGCACCCAGCATTTCATCGTGGCATTTTACCTTCACTCAACAACTCAACAATATTTTGGAAAATATAAACACAAAGCAGTAACTCAACAATATTTTGGAAAATATAAACACAACAAAGCAATAATTATCGCTGATAAAATGAAATGACATATGATGACACTAAATTTGTTTAAGAAAACTAACATCACGTTCTTTGTCTTCGATTGTTTTGCCAAAGGTTCAAATTGGCTTTTAAGTATTAGTACAAATTGTTTGTATATGGGAGTATAGAAAGATGTTGATTTTACACTTTTTCAAGATTTTTTTTAAATTTTCTCTACGTACAAACCTTCTCTGGACTTCCACGAATAATTCAAGACCAAAATTAGCCCAATCGGTAAAGGCATTGTTGAGTTATAACATTACAACGAAAAGTGGCATTGATTTGTATATACATATATAGATATTGTTGGTAATTTTCAAATTTTTAAGAATAAATCAACTAACAACTTTTTTAACAAAAGACGAAAACCTTTAAGCAAGACGTATCGACAGACGGCCGACGGGATGGGAAGTTATCAGTGTGGGTCCCATCCCGGCCTTTTTTATTTCATATAAAACTGTATTTTCTTATTGTTGATGTGTACTTTAATATTAAAATTTTTAATTTAAAAACTAAAAGAAAAGTTAATATTAATAAGTGATTTTATTTACTAAAAGATATCAAAATCTTTATTTGTTTAAAACAAAGTGGTTACTAATCAGAATAAACAGACTGATCTAAGGACATCTTTTAAGGCAGTATAACTCTACATCTAGCTTCTGCTTAACTTTCCATTGGATGTTATTGTTATATATATATATATATTCTAAATCGAAAATTTCAATATTTGAAGGTCACTATCAAAAACTGACAATAAACTCAGAATAGTTTTATTCTACTAAAATTACCTTCTCGACATCTGGTAAAATTTTCAAGAAAACTTGTTGAAAGTTTTTTCGAAAAAAAAAAATAAAAACTACACAGAAAAGTACTTTAAATTGATTTTCAACTCAAATATCTAGGAAACAGATAAATCTGTTCATTTAAAGGTAGTTTATTTTTCTGAAAATATCGTTAAACTTCCATTTATTAATTCTATTAAATTCGAAGTTCTTTAAAAGAAAATCTGACTTATTACAAATTTTGAAGTGCCACAATAGGAAGTTAACAAACATGGGTCAATTCCCAAACTCTTGAATTATTTATTATTTGAAAATATTTAAACAACTACAACAAAGTCTTTCGTTTGGAGGATGCGAAATAAAATGTTTTTCATTAATTAAATAAAAGACAAACCAACAAGAAAAACAGTTCGTTTCAAAATTCAGGAATTTTTGTTCTGTTTATTTGAAATATTTCAAATACTTATTTAAATTTATTTCAATGAGAGTAAAATTCAATATGATACCTGAGAATTCTAGAGCTTCTGAAAATTGTCATAATTTAAAAAGTTGCTACATTTTGATGGCATAAATATGTATACATATATACAAACAGTGGAAGTAAAATGTTATTTAAGAAATAAGAAATACATTTATATCTTCAACTCGTTTTTTGTTATTTCAATTATGAAAATTTAATGTAAACACGATTCATTCGATTCATTAAATTTGGTTAGCCAAGCAAATTACTACCTTTTAACATGTTTAAAATTGAAATACAAAACATATTCAAAGGATATATAATATATCTATATAATAACAGTATTCCATTACAAGCATAAACTATTATATCATTTAAATATAATTCATGATAAAAATCATATCTGTAGCTGTATGTACATACATACATACATAAATGTGTTAAAATGTCAATTTTAAACAAAATTCATTGTTTTATTTAAATTAAATTAAAGCGTAAATTAATTTCACTGCTGAAAAAGACACACTTTACACTTCATAAAATTTTCAGATGAAATATCTAAAATTATTTTTCACATAAATAACTAGAGAAAGAGGACACCTTTCACAGCTTAAGGCAATCGCAAACAGAAATCAAATTAAACAGATTTAATACCCACAATCACCAATCGATACCAACGAACAATATATGTACATACAATGTATGTATGTGTCTATATGTATAAACCAAAAATTCACATATTCATACATTGTATGTATTGTGTAGGTCCCTATTCCCATTCATATCCATAGCTATATACATATAATTGTATCCCATCTTTTCCTAGAGATGTTCATTTCCAGAGCTAAGTAAGATAAGTATCTATGTATGTATATACATAGTTTTATGTTTAGATACATAAATGTGAATATGTAGAAATCTATATAGATTTTAATATACCAAAAACAAAAGCTAACAATTTATTTGCGTTTGTTATCACACATCCGAATGGCATAAACAATTTTCTAAAATAAATACAAAGGTAGACCGCCCAACCACAAATAACAAATAGATGACAGCTAAATAAATGAAATCTAACAAAAAGCTTTGCTTTGCTCTGCTCTATGTACGAAGTTCTTCTAGCAACCTACATCTCCTACCCAGAACATAAATATCAAATAAGACCTGGGTCTTTTTTTAGCCAAAACGTTGAAAATAAACTTTATTTCAAATCCACTAGATAAACAACCACAAAAATATAAAACAAAAGGATTCTAAAACAGTGAAATCGCATATCAGAATAAAACCGAGGAAGCAAACTAACAGTTCCAAAAACAAATAAAAACGAAAAACGGTCGAGATCGTAATCAAATTCATATATCGAATTGAACTAGAACTAGGATAACAGCAACATGGTAACCACTTCAGAAACAAAAATCATAAAAAGCCACCACACCTGAAAGCTAAAAGACGTATACAACTCTTCAAATCAGATCGCATATTTTGAACCAACGAGGCTTATTAAAGTATGGCGTTGGTACATAGGAAGTTTGACTTTTGTTAAAAGATAGAAAGATATAAACACAAAACACCAGACAAAAACAAAAAGCAGAAGTGAATACAAAATTAAATGGCGAATATTTTTTTTAACTATACATATTTTTGTTTTTATTATTATTTCTTCCATCTGCTGGCATATCTTTGTGCTTTTCTCGCGTGTCAATTTGCTTTGAATCCGACTCCAAGTTTCCCATTTAATTTTTGTGTAAGCACGAAATTCCCTTGAGCACTTTAGGGGGGTGGCCTGCAGGCTGTATAGATATGGATGGTTTGACCGCCAAGGAAACATCTCGCTGCATCAAATTCCACCATGGTCTTACAGTTATAGTAGTTCTACCCATATAATGGTCTACTGTTCCACGAAAATCTAAAAATAGACTAGAAACAAGAGTTGGCAGAGCCGTATCTTAAATATGAACGTGGGGGTGGTCACAAATTGGACACAATTCCAAAAATATCTGTCAGAATTAAATGGTATAATATCAACGTTGAGACTTCAGGGTTTAATTCCTTTACAAAACTTGACTTTGAATTCTGTATCAGATATTTCTTTTAAATAATCCAAACTGCTATAAGGAACTTCGAAAATAAAGGGTTTTTCAATAAGGGCGGGTAGATGTTAAAATGGAATAAAACAAGCTGTGTGTGAGGTATTACCAAAATTATTTTTTTATTAGAAAACCGCATGTACTACATTAATTGTGGAATATGACATCATTCAAATGCACGCCTTGGCTTCTTACGATGGCACGGATCCGAGTGGTAACATTTTCAATGACTCTTCCGCATAGATCTGGCTGAATTTGAGCGATCGCCTGCGTTATATTCAACTTTAGGACATCGATCGATTGTGGTTTATTTGCATAGACCTGCGACTTCAAGAAACCCCACAGGAAAAAGTCTAACGGGGTCAAATCGCATGACCTTGATGGCCAATTCACATCACCCTTGCGAAAGATAACCTTACCCTCAAATCGTTCATGCAAAATGTCAATCTTGGCCTTTGCTGTCTGGCACGTAGTGCCATACTGTTCAGGGATGTTTTTTGTTGGGTGCTGAAGGAATGCTTTTCTCTTAACTTCTTCTTATTATGAGCATCAGTTAATAAAGTAGCTATTGCTGTTACTTTCAAATTGATGAAAGTTGAAGAGGAGGATGGAAATTAGTAACATTTGCAATAACGTTTCTGGAAATGTTTTAAAAACTTGTTCCTTATAGTAAGTTTTAATAATTTAAACTTTCCATAGGAAGTAATTGTAATTGGTCATATTTGTCAAATTGAAAATTTTTGCCGTCCATATTTCAAGAACTAGTAGAATATCGACTTAAAACAAAATGTTGTTATAAAGAAGAAAAATGTAGAAAGACTTTTAAAAAAAATTTAGTTTCTGGTTGTTTTACTATAGCAATTTTTTAAAAAGTGTCATTTTTTGCTGGCCCAAAAAATCTCATGAACCAGAACATGGTAGCCTACAAAATCATCAAAAAACTGATAGGAAAGTGTTTCCGACTCAAGTATTATGAGAACAAAGAAATATATTGACTTCAAATTTTGTCATCTCACTCAAAATGTTAGTATGTATTTTATATTTTGTTGATTTTTTAGACAAATCGATAGACAGGCACGGTTGGGAAGTTATCATTGTGGGTCGCATCCCTCACTCTTTTATTGTTTTAGGGTTGGTAATCAATAATTAATTTTGTGTTTTAACTTTTTGGTCTCGCAAAGGAGAATCATCTTCAACACCGTTGTTGCGAAAACGTTTCTCAACAATCTTTTTGACAACATATACAGACGCTTCACCTCTAACAACATTTAAAAGTAATCACTTAATTTTAAATAAAACAATTGCTTCTTCTCTAAAATGTTTTGATTTCCAAAAACTCCATTAAAGAAGCTGCTACATTTTAAACTTTCTGTTGAAAGTAATTGTAATCAGAACATTTTGTAGAATTGAAAGTTTTGAAATGATTTCAACGTCTTAAGGTCTGTTTGTACGTTCGTAACTAATAGCATTTTAAGTTCTTCAAATCCTAACACATTCATTGAGCTTTTTTTTACTAAAGCAACCGCATTTCGTTATTAAATTCAGCTATATATAACGCGTTATACATTTTGCGGTTTCAAAAGTAAAGGGCTGGAATTCCACGTCTGTCAAAATAAGTTGTGAAACCAATTTTTTTTTTTAGTTGACAGTCTGACATTTCCTTTAAGATTTGATTAACATTTAACTATTACAGAACAAAAAATAAAATGAGAACGTTTACGATAGTGGAGCACTGGTTCTAAACAATGATTTTAATCCCACCTTATTCAAATTTAAATCTATCAATGAACAGTTTAAGTTATATAAAATGCTCATTCGACTTGAAGCTTTATTCTTTCCATAGTTAGTTCTATCGAAGGCAATATGTATAAAATCAAATGTACGCAGGTGATGAGTTCCGCCTCGGTAATTCAAATGTACACAAGATAGCAAATAAGGTGCATCAATTTCACCATTAATGAGTTGATGAAAAAATACTAAGTCATTATTAACACGCCTTTGATGAAGAGATTGCATTTGAAGAAGCAGAATACGATGCTCATAGGGAGGCAGATCATAAGGATCATCCCAAGGAAGACCCTTTAGGGCAAAGCGAATGAAGTTATGTTGAATTGATTCGATACGTTTTCTATGAATTTTGTAATAGGTAGTCCATACCTGCGAAGCATATTCAAGATGAGGACGAACATGGCAATTATACAAAGAAAGAGTAACATATGGATCATTGAACTCCTTTGCCCAGCGTTTTACAAAACCAAGCATAGAACTTGCTTTATTAACAATCAAATTAATGTGATGTGTAAATTCTAAGTTGGAACAGAAATGAACAGCTAAATCGTTAAATGTGGAGACGTGAAAGAGTTTTTGCTGTGATATACAATAAACAAATACACTACCGATTCGTTTTTTAGTAAAAGTTATCGTCTGGCATTTTAAAGGGTTGAGTGAAAGGCTATTTTTCCCACACCAAAATGTGAAACTATCAATGTCGGCTTGAAAAAGAATACGATCATGGGTGGACTTTATTATTTTAAAAATCTTCATGTCGTCAGCAAAAATGAGTACTTCACTTGAGCGTAGACATGACGATACATCGTTAATAGACAGGACAAACAGAAAAGGGCCAAGATGGCTTCCCTGGGGAACACCATATTGAGCAACAAAAGGTTCAGAAAGACAATTTCTAAATTTTACCTCATAGGATCTGTTTTCAAGGTATGATTTGATCCAAGCTAAGAAAAATGGTGGAAAACCAAGAGCTTTAAGTTTAAATAAAATAATTCCGTGGCTAAGTTGGTCAAAAGCTTTGGAAATGTCAGTGTATATACAGTCAACTTCATAACCTTGTTCTAAAGCGTTTGAACATATGTTTGAGAATGTGAGGAGATTAGTAACGGTTGATCTTTTTTTCACTAAACCATTTTGCTGTTCGCAAATGAGATTTTTACTAAAAAATGCTACAATTTCACATACAACTTGTTCAAACACTTTAGGAATGCAAGAAAGCTTTGCAATGGGCCTGTAGTTGCTTATATCCGCCTTGTTACCTTTCTTGAAAATTGGTGTTAGAAATGACTCCTTCCATATATTGGGAAATTTGCCTGTTTTTAGAGAAAGTTTAAATAAGAACGTAAGGGGTTCAACTAAAGCATTACTACAATTTTTTAATACTATCGGGGGCATACCATCGGGGCCGGCTGAGCAGTCATCATTCAACGCGGATAAAAGATCAAGGACCGTACTCTGTAGCACAGGGATGTGACTACAGCTAGTTTGTGAAAAGGAGTGAAGATTATGAAAATATACTTCATCAACTTCTTGAGGGCTATTAACAAATGACTCACGGAAATTTGTCGCGAAAGCGTTACAGATATCAACAGTTTTATCTAACGAAAGGTTCTTGTAAGTGAAGTTAACATAATCGTCCAACTACGCAAGCAATTGGCAAAATTGTAAAGAAATTTAAAGAGACTGGATTGGTTACAATTATTGTAGGGCCTGTGCATCATAGTTTCTATATCGTACCACCGAACATATCTCTAAGTGAAAGTTTTACCTAAGACCGAATGTGTCGAATTGTCTGTCATGCCAGAGGCCTTGGATTCAATCTCTGCCTGTGACATCTAAAGTTTTTTTTACGGTTATCGCTTCATGCGAGGAATTGGCAAATTCTCCAAGAATAATTCTTGTCATGAAAAGTGCTTTCTCAAATAAGCCGTTCCTCTATCCCTGACAACAATACTCGCACACGGGAATGGTTGAGAGTTCTAAGTCACTAGGCTCTAGTTCTCAACGGACTGTTGCGCCACCTAATTTATTTATTTTTAAAACATCAATTATTACTTTCCTATATCAGTTTTTTGATGATTTTGTAGGCTACCATGTTCTGGTCCATGAGATTTTTTGGGCCAGCAAAAAATGTCACTTTTTTTAAAAATTGCTATAGTAAAACAACCAGAAACTAGATTTTTTTGAAAAGTCTTTCTACATTTTTCTTCTTTATAACAACATTTTGTTTTAAGTCGATATATTCTACTAGTTCTTGAAATATGGACGGAAAAAATTTTCAATTTGACAAATCTGACCAATTACTATTGCTTTCTATGGAAAGTTTAAATTATTAAAACTTACTAAAAGGAACAAGTTTTTAAAACATTTCCAGAAACATTATTGCAAATGTTACTAATTTCCATCCTCCTCTTCAACTTTCATCAATTTTAATGTAACAGCAATAGCTACTTTATTAACTGATGTTCATAATAAGAAGAAGTTAAGAGAAAAGCACTCCTTCAGCACCCAACAAGAAACATCCCTGAACAGTAGGGTTTTAACTTGAGGCTAATTTGAGCATTGCATAAGGTATACAAAAAAAGGAAAGCAAAAGAAAAGCTGGGTATAAACAATAAGTTTCGGTTTCTTTCTTACTTTTTCTTTTTTGAACCAAACTGAAACTTCAACACACCAAGCAAAAAGCACCAAGGCGACAACAACCCGTTGCGGGCAGGCACATTCCTTGTTAATTCAACTTCAACAACACTTCAAGAGTGTGCGAAATGTTTTCCTCTTTTTTATGCATCAAAATTTATTCTTTTGTTTTTTTTATTTTTGTTATTTTTTCCGGGTCCTTTTTGTCTCACTTCTTAACCACCACCAATCTACCATCCCCTATTCCCATCTCATGCCATTCGTGGTGTAATGTAAGCGTGACGTTATCATTTTACAAAGTTTTCTTTTTTTTCTTTTTTGTTATTTCCAACAAATTTACATTCTCTTGTGGCTGTATTTTTACTACAGTTGCTGTTGCATCCGCATCCGCATAAGGCCTTGAGCGGTAGGTGGTAGGTGGTGGATTTTTGTTGAAGTGAGGTGCAAGCTTGCTGAGGCGACTGAGTAGAGTAGATAACAAACCACATACAGCCACGTGTTGTTGTTGTTTTTGTTTTGTTCTTCTATTTACTACTTATGCAGATTTACTTAGAATATAGTGGCAAGTGTGTGCGGTTGATATAATGCTAATATATGTATCCGCTTCCTGTCGGCACTTTAATCTCACGGGTTGTAGGTAATAAAAAGAAATTATTGCAGTCTTTAAAGTAAGAAAATAATCACATTTGTTGCATTACTTTTTTGCAAAAAGATACAATCAAAATAATTCGGCCTTGAACTGTGAAAGATACAAAATTTGAGAGGAAGATTTTTGAATTGGTATCAAATATTAAAACGAAACAAGAGTCTGGGGATGCAACCCGAACTGCTAACTTCCCATTCATGCCAGTTTGTCGATATTTTAAAAAGTTTTAAAAAATATAAATTATACAACATTTCGTGTTAAATAAGACAAGTTTAAAATCAATAGCGTTCTTTATTGTCAAAATACTGGTGTCTTAAACCATATTTTATCAGTTTTTAGTGGTTTTTGAAGGTTTTGGGTTTTCCTTTTTTGTGAAAAAAGTTGTCAATTTTCTAAAAACTTTACTTAAATAACTAAAAGTTTTGAACACTATTTTGCTTATGATAAAGTAAGTTTGATTGCAATGTCTGTTTTTGTTCCCGAGATATTTTAAAACCAATGCTTTCCAATTTGTAGAAGCATTTTTTGAAGGATTTTATTTCTTATAAAAACAACAAAATAGAATGAAATAATAACTTCATTTATCGCGAGATATTCGAGTCGAAAATCAATTTAAAGTAGATTTTTGAGATATGATCAACGAAATTAAGTATCTCGAACGTACATGACCTAACAGACCCGAAACCAAATGATGTTTGTCTTAATGTTTTTTTTTGTTTTGCATTTTGGCACTACCAAATGATGGGACAGATAATTTGTGCATAAATTAATAAATTTTTAAAAAGAAACCCATTTTTTCCTTTTCAATCCTTTAAGATGTATTCCGACATAAATTAGAAACACTCAATGTTAGTTGTTTATTTCAAAAATTGTCTGGCATTTCAACATATTAAGTGTAAATGATTCACTATAGGACACTTTATATATGGGTTACCTCCATTTATGTATTAATATTGGCAACTTTTAAAGAAAATCGTTAACAGAAAGTATATAGCTTACACAAAATATAAGATGGAGCATTAGTCAATACACAGTGTCTGTATGTAATACTAATACTGAACGTCTGGCTTAAATTCTCAAATACCTGTTTTTTTTTTAACTGTACCTAACATTCCCTTCGAGAGTTATTCGTGTCATGAAAATTTCAGTATCTACTCCTAAAATTAGATGTTCGAATTTGCTTTGTAGAACTCTAGGTTCGCTTCATTCGTGTAATACAGGACAATTAAACTAGTTGAGAACTATTATTTACTATACTCTGGTTCAAACTGTGGCTAATAAGCTTCCATTTTTAATGAAACATTAATCAAAATCGAAAAATGATTTCCCACGTGTATTTCCTGTACTAGCTATAAACTATCAACTATCAAAATTCATTTTAAAGTATTGCTGAACACAAATATCAATTTTTTATTGGCAACGCTTGTAAATATGTGTAAAATCATGAAAAAACCAAACACATTCGCGCATTTAGTCCTTCGACAGTCTACTTGAAAATTTTATGGGCGTGTTCAAAAACAGTGCAATCCTAACCAACAGAACATGACATGATATGAAATTATAAGACATTTTAAGCTTTTTAATTTCAATAGAAAAAAAAGTGGCTGAGATGCAACCCACACTGATAACTTCCAATCCCGTCTGTCATTTGTCTTGCTTAAAACTTTAACACAAAATGTTAATAACAATATTTTGTGTGAGATAAATAATTTGAAGTCAATATTTGTCTTTGTTCTCTTAACACTTGAGTCCAAAACCGTTTCTTATAACAAAAAACTTGTTGTTTCAAAATTGATTTGATTTTAAAAACTATTTTTGTTAACGAGGTTTTTAGTCCAAAAACTAATTTCTACCACTTTTCTTGAAAGTTCTTATTTTATATGTAAACAAATACAGATTGGATTTTCCTAAGACAATTTAGCACATTTAATTTTCATTTATTCACGATATATCGAGATTTTCGGATTTTTATAAAAAAATTACTGACTGTAGAATACAATATTTTCTCTAAGATGAAATAACTTTAATTTTAAAAAATATTTAAGTGGAAAATGTATTTTTAACAACTTTTAGCAATGTATTTTTTAGGTCTTTATTTTTTGTAAAACTGTCAATTCGATTTTTCTCAAAATTTTACCTGATGTCAAGAACGTTGCTTTTTTGTTGCATGAAATTATTTTGGAGGTAAAATCGTTTTTTGTTCGTAAAATATTCGAGGTGACAATTATTTTTTTTTTTCATTGTTTTTGATTTATAATAATTGATTTTTTTTTTTAATTGTATTAACTTGGTATCATGTCACAATATGTTACACAAAACTTAATTCAAGTTTTTAGTTTTGCTGGTTCGTGAGATATTTTGAGTTTACCAAAATGTTCGCTTTTTATGGCTATGGGAGAAAAAAACACCCACTTAATTTTGTTGATATTCCTTTCTGCATTTTCGGCGTTATTATTCGTAAAACAAAATTTCTTTGGAGTCGATATCTTCTCTGGTTCTAGAGATATGGACGACGAAAAAAGCTTCTTGAACGTACGGACACACGCACACACAGACATCTCTCTAAAAATCTTTTATTTAACCTTGACTTCCGAGAAATGTTTCAATAATTTCCTAAGGGAAGTTAATAAATAATTATTCTCATTATTCATATATCTAAATAAATTGCAAGTGTAATAAAATATAAAAAAAAACTGAATCATGTTTAATAATTTTTGAATGTGATATTTTGTTTAATCAAAAAATATAAATGCAGGCCAAGTTAGTATTTGTGAATATCGAAAGCACACAAAAAAAAACGTTTAACTCAACATTATTAACTTTTCTAACTTCAATTTTTCAAAGATTATGTACAAAAAATAATGGTTGTCAAAAATTTGTAATCATTAAATTGCTTGCATCAGCTTGTTGGTGATTACTAAAGAACTTCAATAAAAACACAATAAACATTCATTCCAATTAATAATCATGCCAGAAATGTTAAAATTAATATTTGATATCCTCACAACTCAATAACTGCATTTTTTTTTTTTTTTTTTATTGTAGCAAAATATAAATACATTATTAAATATGGCAGAATTGCACAATTTACATAGATATGGTTATAAACTACCTTACTAATGACAATTAACATTATTTTTTTAATATAGGTTTCGATTGAAATTTAAATTAATTCGAAGGAAAAACTACAACAAAACCTTCATTCAAAATAATAACAATAATAATACATAGGTAATACAATAAATTATCGTCTTAGAAGAGATGGGAGAAGGGGGGTAGGTACATTTTTAGACAAATATATCCCAATCAAGATATATGTACCAGTAGTTATTTTACAATTAATAGTATGTATGATCAGATCAATAATTACCAAATCAGTCTTATAGTCAACTAAAAATAATATCACAGTTAGTATCACTTAAGAAATAAATAAATAAATAATTAAATAAATAAACAAATTATTAAATTAATAAATTATTAAATAAATAAATATATAAAAAAATATATATAAATAAATAAATAAATAAATAAATAAATAAATGAATAAATATATAAAGAAATAACTAACAATTAAATAAATTCACAATTAAATAAATAAGTACATAAATAAATAAATAGTCAAATAAATAATTTAACAATTAAAGAGAAAAACAAGTAAAATAAATGTACAGATACATATACATAAATAGAACTGCACATAACTTAAAAAGAGAAAAATAATTATATAATCAATAATTAAGCAAACAAATTTATCAAAAAACAGATAGGTTTTTAATAAATATAAAGCTGACTGTAATAAACACAAGTACATATACTCGTACATCAGTTATAATATCAAATTTGATATAAGTGAATTATCAGAAGATTCACAAGAGAATTAGTATTTTTCATATAATTTATGAATTCTTGCCTGCACAAAATCAATATTTGTTATAGTGTGCAATTCATAAGTGGAAAAATGCCACGGTAGATTTAACATCATCTTCAATAATTTATTTTGGCTTATTTGAAGTCTTTTAATGTGTGTTTTTGCACATTTTCCCCAAGCTGGTGACCCATAAAACATAATAGCTTGGAATATGGATTTGAAAATTATGAGTTTATTTTTGGTGCTTAGTTTGGACCGTCGATTTATGAATGGGTAAAGAATTTTAATAGTTAGATTAACTTTTTTAATTATTTGTTGTATATGTAGTCCAAAAGTGAGTTTTTCATCAAGATGAATTCCTAGATATTTAGCACTTTTTTCCCAGTTTAGAGTAGAACCAGCAATTTGAAGATTGGTGCTTGGTAAGAGGCATGCTTTTCTTTTTCGTGTAAAAAAGATTGCCTGCGTCTTAGAAGCATTTAATTTTATCTTCCATTCATTGAAATACTCTTGTATTGTATTTAAATCAAATTGCAGGTTGGTTTCTATTACGGAACCAACTGAATCTGATGCATAAATACAGGTATCGTCTGCAAAAATTCCCTTTTCACAGTATCTTAGACTGGGAAAATCAGATGTGAATAAAATGTATAAGATCGGACCAAGAACTGATCCTTGAGGAACACCAGCCTCAATATTATACATACATATACATCGGTTACATAATAATCGCATTATGTAACCGATGCGATTACTTCTCTTCAATTTTGGCGTTTCTTTTAAATTTAATTCATAAATCAAATTAAAAGTACTTCTAAAAACCTCCATCAAGTTTAGATATAAAAATAAGTGCAAATTTATGTTGTGGAGTAAAAAACTACAAAAATATAAGACGAGAATTGAACTCATTTCAATTATACGAATAAATGAAGTTCACCCCAAAACAAAAATTTAATTCAATAAACTGTGCCCAAACCCTTACCTTTATGATTTTTCGAACACAGCCTTGATACAATTTTCCAAAATGATTCCTGAACTTTGAGAAGTTAAGTATTGATTGTTGAAAATGATTGAATATATTATAACACAATTATGTCGTGCTGGTTTTGTAACAAGACTGTAAACAGATTTAATATTAACAAAACGACAACAAAACTGAAGCTTAAAACGGATGTTTTTAATAAAGGCAATCCTTGGGCTTTTTAAATGATAACTTGACCATATAGTTAATTTTTTGTTATGTCTAGCCAAAAAAGTGCTCATGAAAAAAAATTTTCAGAATTTAATTATTAATGTGAATGGATTGCGCTAACGAGATACTATCAATGAGCCGAGATCCTTTAAATCAACGCATTTAGACTTTTTTCATTCTATCCATTTAAAAGATAAGAAATGCTTCACAATACAAACCTTAAAAATAAAATTCGTGAAGTTATCGAGCACATAAACCCGCAGATATGCGAATTGCCGATGGAAAATTTAATAAAAACGATGTGGTGCTGCAATTGTTTTCGTGACTGTAATATAACTGATATCGTTAAATACTGTCAAAAGCATATTTTCCTATTTTCAATTAAATAATTTTCCATTAATTTCTGTGAAAAAATACACGTTTTTATATATATCAATATGGTGGCCCTCATTTATTTTAAGTTTCGTTTAAATATTTTAATTAGCAAAGGAAACTTAAACTGTAAATAACTTTACGTAGGTACCTACGTCAAACACAAATCACATAATTACGAGTAGGTTTTCCAAATAAATCAATAAATAAAGTTTTGAATAAAGAAATTTTGAGAAAAATCTATGATCATGTAAACAAGAAAATCAGAAAAATAGTTATGAAAAAATTCTTTACAAATCAAAAAATTCAAAATTTGAGGAGTTCTTCTGTTTTTCTTGCTTGCAGACTAAACCAACAAAAAATCTGTTTCCTTAAAATCAAATTGCTTCGAAAACAATTACCTAGCTTCAACATCATATCACTCAACCTTTCTACATATGAATGTTTACACTACACAAATTAATTCTCAGAATAAAAGATTACCTTTTGCTTGCAACCACACTAGATTCCTAGTTAAAAAGCCTTCGTTGGGCGTCTGATTGGTTTCGTTTCTTTCAAAAAGGGAAAATTCTTCATTATTTAACTTCAATTCTTTGTAAAATTTTCTTCAGTCTCAATTGAAATACGTTTATACTATACATAGGTATAGGTTAGGAATAGGCACTGCACTAGATTGTATATGTATAGATTTTGTGTTTGATTTAGCTTTTACTGTGCTCTTTGATTTAATTCGTGAATAAATAGAATCATTTGAGACAACCTCAAAGCGCTTCAGACCGACAGACCTACATATACATATATACTCGTATCATAGTTCTATAGATATCACATTTCAATTCTTAATTGGAGCTGATCCGGCACTTAGCACATCTAAGCTGCATAACAAATTCAATAAAAGGATAAATTAAAATGTATCTTTAATTAGACATGCATATTAATATTCATGAAGAGTTTTCGCTCCTTAAATTGAAATGTTGTGCTTGAGTTCGATACATTATTTCTATGGTGTCACTTTGTGTGCAGGATTGAATATTGTATCAGATATGTACTATATTAAATTTTGTGTGTCTCCCTTTCCCCCTGATGGCTTTTTTTATATAGGAAGCATAATAATCCATCCTTTTTTGCCGCTTCAACTGCCTTACTTAAATGAACTCAACTAGGGTATATGTATGTGGATGATAGTCTGCGAGTATATCGATACCATACCTTCGTTCATATAGATAGATATGATGGGCTTAAGTTCAACTCGGAAAACTTTCGTCATTCCAATTCCATTGATATGTCAGGTACAGGATGTAGTGCAGTTAGCAACTTTGCTTTTTGAATGAGCTCTGTTTCAGATCGAACAATATATCATGATGTATGTATGAGTGTAGGTAGGTTTTCAGAGGTACACACATACGTATAAACGATTGTACATTTGGCTATGATGTGAATGTCGATTCATCAAAATTTAGGTCAAAATCGAATTTTGATAGAAAAGATTGAAAAACCTTTTCTATTTCTACATATACTCGTATGCAGGTATATGTACATCATCATATTTTGGGCCGACAGGTGTATTACGAATCTGTGATTGTGACACGTCGAGTTCATTTCATTTTTAATATTTTTTTTTGTTTGTCATAATGAAAATTCAATTCGAAACTGATGACTGATGACGAGTACCTGCGAAATAACGCTTTTCCCTCTCTTGTTTTTGTTTATTAGAAAATTTGATTCATACAAAATTTGAAATGTGGATGCCACGAGGATTATGATAATTATGTTTATTTTGAACTTTGTATTTGATTATCTATTTAAAATAATAAGTGTTTTTCAATAAGGGCGGGTAGATGTTGAAGTGGAATAAAACAAGCTGTGTGTGAGATATTAAAACAATTATGTTTTTTATTTGAAAGGTGCATGTAGTGTGGAATATGACATCATTCAAATGCCCGTCTCGGCTTCTTACGGTAGCACGGATCCGAGTGGTCCAATTTTCAATGACTCTTCCACATAGATTCGGCTGAATTTGAGCGATGACCTGTGTTATGTTCACCTTTAGGGCATCGGTCGATTGTGGTTTATTTTCATAGACCTGTGACTTCAAGAAATCCAACAGGAAAAAGTCGTACGGGGTCAAATCGCATAACCTTGGTTTCCTATTCACATCACCTCTGCGAGAGATAATCTTACCCTCATATCGTTCATGCAAAATGTCAATCGTGGCGTTTACTGTGTGGCACGTAGCGCTGCGCCGTTCTGCTGGAACCACATGTCGTCTAGGTACATATGGTTCAATTTGGGCCATAAGAAATTAGTTATCATCGTTATATAGCGCTCGCTGTTGACGGTGACCTGACCACCTCACTACCGTCGTTTTCAAAAATGTACGGACCAATTACACCGCCGCACCGGCCCAAAATCCAAACCAAACGGTAACTTTTTGAGGATGCATTGTCACCTTTTGAACCTCGCGTCGGTTGGTGTCGTCCCATATACGGCAATTTTGCTTGTTAACACAGCCATTCATCCAAAAATGCGCCTCGTCACTAAAGATGATTTTTCGGCCCAAATTGGGGTCTCTTCCAAACGATTCGAAACCCAGTCAGCGAACAAATGGCGTTGTCTATAATATGGTCATGAACTTTAAGCTCCTGGGTTAGTTGGATCTTGTACGGGTGTAGGCCCAAGTCCCTACGCAAAATTCTCAAAATTGAAGTGTGTGAAAGGCTGAGTTCTTGTGCACGGCGAGAAATAGAATGCCTCGGGTTCTGCTGTACACTTTCACGGACCGCGGCGACGTTCTCGACCGATCTCGCGTTCGTTGAACGTACGGGTGTTGGCCACCAAACGTTGAAAAGTCGATTGTGAAGGGCCACCACGTCTAACGTAAAATGGGCGAAATGCGCGCAACGTTTGCGTTAAAGAATACTCATTTTGATAATAAAGTTTTATCATTTGAACGTGCTGTTAAATCGTGTAACTTTCCATGATGATTTGGCATAAACAACTGAATAATAAACAAAAGATTTGACGGATGTCACCAAAACAAAATGGCCGCCACAAGGCGCCAAAATCTACCCGCGCCATTTAAAAACCCTTTATATATATTTTAATAAAACAAGTACATTGGTCTAGAGGTAGATATGTATGTTTTGCATTTTTTTAATTACAGGTTAAAGTTGAAAGTAGGTTTATACTAACTATAATTACTGATTTATTAAATTTTCGAGGAGAAACAAAGTTTAAATTCAAACTAATTGACTTTTTTAAATATTTCACGTTTTCAAATGCATCGCTCATGTTGTGTTATTGTCCCCAAGGTACTTTAAACCTGCTCAAACGGTTGACTTCAAACGATTACCTATTGAAACTGGAATGTTTATTGTAATTTTTAGAACTCTCTATATCCCTTACCACACTCATAACATGTGTATGGAAAATATACACGTATTTCCAATATTATGAACGGTTATTCGCAACTCTGCCATCGTTTTAATAAATTGGAAGTCAATGCTTTTGTGAAGTGAATTTTGTCAAAGAGCTTTTTGGGTATAGTTAAGCTTTTAATAAATTTTCGGTTTGCGGTTGTTGGTTTTTGTGAAGCCTTTATCAAAAGTTGAAATTAGTAAAAATGAAAAAAAATGTTATATAAACCAAAATACAACCAGACTAAAGGGCAAACTATCAACCTCAAAATTTTTAGTTGAATGCGATGAATATCCAAACTCATATCAATTGAGATTTAAAGCTTGTATACCTAAATTTATTTTTTTATGAGAGTTATTTGTTTTAACTTTTAACTATACAGAAGAAATGTTATTTAGATAAGAAAATAAATAAATTTGGTTTAATGTACTTAAAATACATGTTGTAATCTATTTTCTTAAACGATATGTAATAAGAAGATCGTCATTATAAAAACAAAATTTAATCAAGGCTAGTTTTCGTGTCAGTAGTACTCGTGGTATGATAGTTAGTGCGTTGGACTGTCATGCGAGAGGTCTAGGGTTCAATCCCTGCCTGTGCCACCTAAAGTGGCACAGGCACGGGTACTGCCTCTGGCGAGGAATTAACAAATTGTCCAAGAGTAATTCTTGTCATGAGAAAGTGCTTTCTCAAATAATCCGTTCGGATTCAGCATACAAACTTTAGGTCCCCTCCATCCCTGCAATTACTCGCACACAGGAATGGTTGAGAGTTGTAAGTCACTAGGCCCTGGTTCTCTATGGACTGTTGGGCCACCTAATTTATTTTTTTTAGTTTTCGTGACAATAAGTCTTAATGATTGTGTTGAATTTGTATGTATGTAAATTATTGAGGACTAAAAACAACTGTAGTAAGTATACGCCAGAAAAATTGAATTGCCTTTTGAGAAAAAGTTTTATATTTTCAACAAAATTTCTCTAAATGTCTTATATTTGATTTTGAGTGACGTTTTGTTTCCATTTTGCGGTTTCAGAAGTATAGGGCTGAAATTCGACATCTGTCAAACTAAGTTGAAAGTCTGACATTTACGAAAATAGATCCCTTAACTATCGCACAAAGTATACAAATTGTTAAAACCTACTACATACAAAAATGGTGATTCTGCCACAGCCATGATACTCGTATCGTGCTTTAAGAGCAGATTATGAGTTACATAATCGTCCACCTATGCAAGCACTTGGCAAAATTATGAAGATGTTTGAAGAGACTGCATTGATTACAGATATTGTAAGTTTCGCTCGTATCACTGAAAATATCGCTGCTGTAAGTGAATGTGTTGCCGAAGACCATAAAGTGTCGATTCCGCATCGTTCTCAGGAATTAGGACTGTCTTCAGCACATTATGGCTCACACAACAACTGAAGTCAGTTGACCATTTACAACGTCGTATGGATACGACGAATAGGTGCTTGAACAACAGGCGGTGGATGACGATTTTTCGAAAACAAAAATAAACAATATTATCGGATTCTGAAAATCCTCAAGTAATTAAAGAGAAGCCATTACATCCACAAAAAGTCACTGTTTGGAAAATCCTCGAAAATTACTTCAAAAGAATCAATGCTTGCAACAATTCGCGTGGTGGTCATTTAAATGATGTAGTGCTTCACACATGATTTAAACGTTCAAACTTTACAATTAAAAAGTTGGTTTTATTAAGACAAACTGTGTCAAAACCTAAACTTCCTCATCCTTGCTCTAGCTGTACGATTTTGAACTCAATTTCCTTCAATTCTTCTTTTTTGCAACTCTATCCCCTACAGTTTAATTCAAGTTACCTAAAAATGAATTAATCCAAACCTTGAAATTAATATTAAATTTATATCGATACAAATTCACTCTATTCAACTAATAGTTCAGCAGTTACATATGTAAATAAACATTAGATCATGCGTTAAATTCGGTAGATCTGAATGTTTGTACTTGTTTTAATGTTAGCCTAATTAAGAGATTAAGTTTAAGTTTCCGACCTCTATTCGCAAATACAACATGGCCAAAAATCAGAACTGTGTTTTTAGATTTTACGCTGATGGAGATTCGAGATATCGATTTTTGAAAACAAAATTTAATATTTTCGATAAATCAAAAATAAATACCCGACTGGGTCGCACGAACTTGCTCATGCATCTTAAGACACTGTTTGATAATATTTCCTGTATTTTAAGATTGAAAAATTGAGTTGCAAAAAAGTTTGTTTTCAAAAATTTAAATACCATTTGTAATCTCAAAAAAAACTGAATTTTTCAATATATTTGTGTATGCAATTATTAAGAGCTTATTAATATACGTTTCACATTTAAATTTCTTAAAAATATAATGACCAATTTTCGAGATATCGGAATTTGAAAAAAAAGGATTTATTCTTTTTTAAAAATCAAAAATAAAACGAATGACATTTTTGAACATCACATATGCATGAGAAAATATGAGGTTTTTGGAGAAAAAAAATTATTGAAATCGGTACATTAGTTCTTAAGAAAACTTAAAAACAAAAAAGAGGCTGGGATGCGACCCACACTGTTAACTGCCCATCCCATTTGTTGATTTGTCTTGCTTAAAAGTTTGTAGGTTTTCATGTTTTGTTAAAAAAGTTGTCAGTTAAATTGTACTTAAAAATTTAATAACTACCAACAATATTTTGCATTTAATGAAATAGTTTGATTTCAAAATTTATTTCTGTTACCTAACGAGATTTTTAGTCGAAAACTAATTTTTACCAATTTTAGTAGCATTTCTTAAAAGTTTTCATTTCTTTTATAAACAAATATACATTGGATGAATGAAATTAATTTTAAGTCAATATATTCAATTGTTCACAAGATATTGGAACCACACATCAATTTTTACCAAATTTGCTCACTATTTTTTGTAGATTTTATTTTTTTATGAAAAAACGGACGGTTGGATTTTTAGAAAAATATTGCCTGAATGTCGAAAATAATATTTCTGTGAGATAAAATATAAGTTTTAAGAAAATATTTTTAATTTTTGAAAAGATATTTGAGTAGAAAGTAAATTTTTACCAAGTATTAGTATTGTTTTTTTTTAAGGTTTTTATTTTTTTTTTTGTAAGAAAACTGTCAATTCGATTTTTCTCAAAATTTTACCGGATTTTGAAACCAATATTTCTTATAAAATAAAATTTGCTTGAAGCCATAATCTCAAATTTTTGAAAAGATATTTGAGTCGAAAATCAATTTTTACCAACTTTTAGTAATGTTTTTTCGATTTTTCTCAAAATTTTACCAGATGTCAAAAACGTTATTTTTCATTGCACAAAATTATTTTGGAGAAAAAATCATTTTTTGTTCTTAAAATATTTGAGGTGACAAACATTTTTTTACAGTTATTTTGATTTATAAAAAACCGTTAATTGGATTTTTTTTTCCAAAAATATAATTGTTTGGTATCACGTTACAATATATAATATAAAATTAAATTCAAGTCTCTAGCGTCATTGGTTCATGAGATATTTAGGGTTAACCAAAATGTTCACCTTTTTTTTTTAATTGCAATGGTAAAAAAACCACACACTCAATTTTTTTGAGAGTCCTTACATAACAAAATTTATTTGAAGTCGATATCTCTACTAGTTCTTGAGCTATGGACTACGAAAAAAACTTCGGGAAAGTACGGACGTACGGAAGTAATAAGAGTAATAGAGAGAAAATTTACCAAAAATCTATTGGTTCGATTTTGACTAAATTCAAATTTTCGATTTTTGACTAAACAAAATTGTATGGGGACTACTGTTATTTAAAATCTTAAAATAAATGAAAAAACGCAAAGTTGCTTAAAACCTTAACACCCAAGTTTGAACGCAATCGACCAAACGATTTCGGCTGTAGGGGTGATTACAGACACACGGACGGACGGAATCGGGAGATCCACTTTTTTTCTCTCTAAAATTTTGTGTTCGAATTTTTTTACCAACGCAATTCTTGCTATATAAAGCTTTTCCAGCATACTTGATTTTCTTCATTTTGAGTCCAATCCCGTTTCTTTATATACCTATAATACTTTCTAAAATATAAAAATTGAAGCCTCTTTATGAAGTGGAGACCTTAAATACAAATTGAAAACTAATATTTTTGATTTAATACCAATAAATCATTACTTTTTGATTTGTTTAAGCAAATAGTTTTAAATTACTGGAAAAGAGTTGTCATACAAATTTAAGCAGCCAATAGGTATTGAATGCTATTAGACCTGCCACTAACCATATGACCTTTATTTACCAAAATGAGCCTTAATGCATTTATTAATCCTTTATTTCAATGACAAAAACCAAGGTAATTATTAAACATTATGAAAAGGCCATTAACAAATAAATACATCAAAAAGTACATATAACACAAAGTTAGAATCGAATCCCATTAAAGATAAATAAGGCAATAGTGTTAACAAACTAAGTTACATACAAATAGATAAGTACATATTGTAGCTTTTACTGTTCAGTGTTTGACACACCTTTTGGAATGTTGTTGTACACTTCTTCATTTGTTTAAATGTTATGTACTAATACAACGAAAGTCTTTTTAAAATAAAAAGATATCATTGTCTGTCAGCACTTTACATAATACATATTTGCTATATCCACAAAACTATACGAGTATAAGAACATCTGTTTTAATTGACATAATATACCTATTACCTACATAAGTATTTTCTATGCCTTTACAATCCTAGTCTTGTTGCTATATAAAGTTAAAGTTTCAGTTCAATAGACCTATGTAAGTGGGTATATTTATGTTTATGCACACACACGTTACAACGATTATGCATACATAGGTGTTATAAGGTAAAAAAGGTTACCGCTTTTCAAAAATCTAGAAGAATAAGAAATGGACAACATTAAAAGGGTATAGGTATAGCTGTATAATGAGTCATATGCTTCATTAACAATTTTATATCATAACTAGCGGCCCGTCCCGGCTTCGCACGGGTAGACATAAATAGGTATACAGATATTTAAGTTATGATCATGCTAATTAAAACGACCATGAATCACTAAATTAGAAAACATTTGTTTGTCCTATCATTAATACTCTTCGCAGCTAATTTTTTAACACCTTCGGTTGGTTTTAATAGGAATTTCTAAAGATTTATACAGTAATCTATAGCCTATGTTACTCAGTGATAATGTAGCTTTCTAATGAAAAAAGAACTTTTAAAATCGGTCCAGTACTTTTTGAGTTTATTCGTTACATACAAAAATACAAATCTTTCCTCTTTATAATATTAGTGTAGATTATTGGCAACACTTATTTGAAAAATATCGGAAAATTATCAATACAAATCTGTATTTTAAAAGCACTTATTTTTGATACTTAGTACCTATACGAAATTAAAGCAAAGTATTACTATGAGAAGTTTTTGAAAAAATATTTTAAAATTGAATTGCTTGTAATCCGAGTAAAATAGAAAATCCAAATTTTATCTTAAGAGAATTACAAAAAAAAAAACAATAACTAAATTTCAACCTCGTTTTAATACAACTAAATGGTAACTCTAGTTGCGTGGGAACTCTGAAACTATGCCTTATTCTTCGATCCTTATTGAAGAAACTTTGGATATCAACCTATGTACTTACGTAGGTATAATCTAAACAAAAAACACGCACACACATATACGAACACAACACAAGCACACACTGATGTGACACTCAAGACTTTAAGCATCACAACGAGGTGATAAATCAGGATCAGTATCGTTCTATAGTGACAGATTTCCAATTTTGCTATTTTTGCCCTCCTGTGCTTTTATATATATGTAGATGCATAGGTGTCTACCTTTCTTAAAATTATGCATTCACACGTTACTTTTCCCCCCACCTAAAGAAAGGGGTCTATAACGTATATGTTTGTATGTAGGTAGGTAATAGTACTGTGATGGGAACACAAGAGGAATGAAGAAGCAAAGGCACAACGAATAATGTGCCACAAAACTTATAGCCCTTTTGCATGGAAGTCTTGACTTGGCAGAATGAAAATGTTTTACTTACCTGATTGATTTATTGCAACTCAGCTGTATGACCCACATTTCGTAGCAACAGATTCATGCTGGGTTTTTATATTGTTGATATTGTCCTCATATATAACTCTACCTACGAGTATATATGCAAAACAAACCTATAGATAGGTAGATTGGAAGTTTTTAAGTTAGCCTGAGACTAGGACTAGGACTGGGACTGGGACTTGGAGACTGAAACGGATGGCGTATGTAGTAGCTTGTGAAATTATATCTGCATAGGGATACAGATTGATCTATAAAGGTATGTCAGTTGGTTTTGTGGTTTGTGGGTTTTTGTGTTGTGTTCCTTATTTATTTTGTTTTTATGTCTTTATTTTCTTTTTTGATATAAGATGCATTCTCTGGACCACATCCAGAACATTGTTTAAATTAAGTTCATAGAAAATTTGTTGACAGACTTTTGGAAGCATACCGGAACAATAATGGCAGTCCTTAGGGAAAAGTAAGGGCTTTTGTATATTTTGCTTATTTTAGGTTCAATAACATTACATTCTGGACTTAATTTGAAGAAAATCTTCATTTGAATAAAAATGAAAATGATATTGTAAATATATAAATAAATTGCATCAGTGGATAGGAAAATGATTGTATTGAATGTAAATACATATATTAAAACTTATTGTCCCATATTCGTAAATAAGAAGAGATTAATTTGTTATCTATTATTCTTTTGGGATATAATATGATCTTATTATAAGTTAAGCAATCTATAAGCCATTTTCATAATTCTAATAGAATTAATTTTGTATTTATGTATGTGTTTTGTGTGAATAGTGTTATGGGGTTGATTTTCAAGATATATTTATACACTATTTTTCAATGCTTTTCGAGAAAAAATTATTTACATAACATGGTTTCATGAATACCTTTCAATCAAAATGTACGGCATAATTTTGATCAATTGTAAATTATATTTTCTACTATAATCATGTAATCTATTTGAAAACTTTCTATTTACATACACCTCTAATATTGTTCATACAAATTTTACAGAAAACAGAAATATGCGATGAAACATAACTTATTGATATTGACATTAAATATTCTTATTTTCACGGTGAGCTTTTTCACGAAAATTAAACTTTTAAACCCGTTCGACGAAACAAATATAAGTAAAAATTTAAGAATGTTCCATCGGCTTCAATTCTTGAGTCAGCTTGATCTTACGCAAAATGTACTATAATGTGGTATAAGCGAAGTCAAATTCCTGAAAACACCATAACATTAATTGATTTGGATCGTTTGCTGCGGACAACTAAATGGCAGCGATATTTTTGACACTTCAACAAATCCATTGTCTTACTGACACGACAAAATCACAGGGTAAAATGTTTGCACTAAAATTGTTGTTGCCTGCACACTAGTGTTTTAATATAGACTAAAATTTGGAGTTAACGCTCTTAAAGTTGCAGTCACCGACTATGAATTTCAGTTGGAAATTTTTGCAGACTTAGCTAGGTTGTGTGTTTTCCGCCTTCCCAATCATTGTAGCGAGTTCCAAGCGGAACTTTTGGCGATAAAAGAAGTCTTGTCCTGGCTTAAAGAAAACGTGATATAAACATCTGATATCCGTATTTTCTCAGATAGTCAGGCCGCTATCAAATCTCTGGATTCTGTCTCTACAAACTCTATAACAGTCCATAACTGTCGATCATCTCTAATGGAGATGGCACAACAGTTTAATATTCACCTTTGCTGGGTGCCGGGCCATAGAGACATTCCAGGTAACTGTAAGGCAGATGAACTCGCCAGGAACGGTACAGTACAGCCCATCCTACCACGTTTGGCACGTACTGGCATACCAATCGCTACTTGTAAACTTTTGCTAATGCAAGACGCTGTGAGGAGGGCAGGCACCAGGTGGAACAACTTCACCACGTGTCAAGTCACAAAAAACATCTGGCCAACACTGGATTTAAAACGTTCAAGGTGCTTGCTCTCTCTAAGCAGATCGCATATAAGCTCGATAATAGGTGTCATAACCGGACACTGTCCAATAGGAAAGCACGCCACGAGATTAGGCGTATTCTCAAATGATTTCTGCAGAAGCTGTATGGACGAGGAAGAGGAAGAAACAATTCTTCATCTTCTCTGCACATGCCCTGCTCTGGCTCGAAAACGCAAGAATTACCTAGGAGAATTCTTCTTTAACGATCTAAACGATCTAAATCATATCAGCATAATCAGCCTCTCACGTTTCGTAAGATACTCAAACTGGTTCCATTGAGCTTAGGAAGTAACCTCAAGATTCATGTGGTATCACAATGGGCCATTAAACTGGCCTAAGTGTGTCCGTTTCCATCTTGGACAGCCACTATAACCTAACCTAACCCTAGCTAGGTTGTGTACTTAACCATGATGAAAATGTTGAATATACTGATTAAATTGACAATGACAGTTAGATGATTAGTGAAAGGGTGCGTTCACAAAATAAATTCAAATTTGTCAAATGCCTATTAAACAACCATATATATAATAAAAAAAAACAGTTGACCTTGGGTCCATTTTAATAGTTTTCTATTTTTTTTATTTTATCATAAAACAATATAAAAATGCTCGAAACTTTCCTTGACATAATAGGAAAACTATCATTTTTAAAGGTAATATGTAATAATTTGATCATTTTGTATATAGGGCTTTTCAATTAGAGGTTTTATTTTGATATTGAAAAACCGAAACTTGTATCTTCTTATTCCATTGTAAAGAAAAAGAATAACAACTAAATGGTAAGGGTAACAGTATCTATGCCACACCTTTTGCATTCAATTTTTCAAGACCATTTCCCAAAATTGTATCAACTCAATTTTACCCTGAATTCGTTATGAATTAGTGGCATAGACCTATATGTGCTACATGTTCAATTGATGTCATTTATTTATTTTTTTTGTATCTATTTGTATCATTTATCTATTTGTTTATTTATCTATTAATTAATTAATTTATTTATTTACTTATTTATTTATTTATTTATTTATTTATTTATTTATTTATTTATTTATTTATTTATTTATTTATTTATTTATTTATTCATTTATTTATTTATTTATTTATTTATTTATTTATTTATTTATTTATTCATTTATTTATTTATTTATTTATTTATTTATTTATTTATTTATTTATTTATTTATTTATTTATTTATTTATTTCTTTATTTATTTATTTATTTATTTATTTATTTATTTATTTATTCATTTATTTATTTATTTAATTTTTTTTGTTTATTTAATTATTAATTTATTTATTGATTTTCATCACGTTATTTATTTTTGTTTGCTTTTATGTACATTATTTATTTGGTGTGTATTCCTTATTGTATTTATTAATATCTTTAAGTTATTTATTGTTTCTATTTTGTTATTATTTAGATATTATTTATTTACTTGTTATTTATTTAACTAGTATTACGTTGTTATTGTTATTATATAATAATAAATAATAATATATACGTTTGTGCTATAAACTCAAATATCATGTATCCTAGCGTATACAAGTATGTATATTAGCGTATACATACATACATATTATTTTATTAATTTAACATTTTTTTTTTTTATAAACTATATGGAGGTTTTTCAATCGTGTTTTCCTTCTATTAAAAAATTTACTTTATTTGTTGTTCTTTTTCTTTGGTAAATAATGTTTCAGTAGTAAGAAAATATAATGATTTGTTGTATTGACCACTTTTAGTGTTATATTCTGTTTTCATAAAATAAAGTTCCTCTGAAGAAGGCAACAATCCTTGCCGAAACGTCGGGACAAGTTAAAGAATTTGTTTTCTTTACCAAAATAAAGTGACCAAATAGCCGACGGAAAAACTAAATTTTCCACCCTCAATGTAAGAAAATATATTTCATATCTCTGAATGTAAAACGTGCGGTCATAGGCTTTTGAAAAAATTATCACGAAATAAAAAAAAAAAAAAAAAAAAAATAGTGGCATAGACCTCATCTTTCTTCCCGGAAGAAAAAACGCTAAAAGTGTTAAATCATAAGATGTCGTGACAAATTTAAAATTTTGAGAAGTAACACGGTCAGTAACACAGTGAACTGTAGGTAACTGACAAAGTTTTATCATTTTTTTTTTTGTGAATTTTAACAAATTAAATACGCTCCTGAAGCGTGTATCGTTTTATTTTTAGTAAAAGTCTAGGTTTTACTTGCAAAATGTCAAAAGATAACAGCTGGTGATGACAATGAACCATTCAAAATGAGACATCTTATTGGAAACCCCTATATAAGATACATAGTTATATATAATATTAAAAAATCTATCGATATATTTTCATAAAAATGTATTGAAACTTTTGAACGAGGTTAATAAATGATTGTACAAAAGTATAATACCATCGTATAGACTAAAACAAATATTAATTTTCTTTAATTCTGTGGTAAAAAAAAAAAAAAATGAGAAATAGTTAACAAAGAATAGTTTTCGATTCTACAAATATCGTTTTCGATGTTTGGAGAAGTACATTTTTTCTCCATTTTTTTCAAGAAGTTGTTCTGTTTGCGATTTGATAGATGCGTTTTTTCAGAAAATTTTGTTTGAAACAAATATTATCCAAATCCGTTGAGACAATCTCTATTGCTTACCAAAAACTAGAGTATCGATACTTTTTTGCTCAATTCCTAAAGCAAATAATTAAAATAATGTTTTTTTTCCAATTTTTGATTAAAAATAAATAAATAAATTGGGTGGCGCAACAGTCCGTTGAAAACTAGGGCCTAGTGACTTACAACTCTCAAGTGCGAGTACTGTTGTCAGGATGGAGGGGTAGTACAGTTTCAAGCCGAATCCGAACGGAAAATTTAAAAAAAGCACTTTTCATGACAAGAATTAGTCTTGGAGAATTTGTCAATTCCTCGCAAGAGGCAGTACCCGTGCAAAAAAACTTTAGATGGCATAGGCAGGGATTGAACCCAAGACCTCTGGCATGACAGTCCAACGCACTAACCATCATGCCACGGGTGCTCACAATGTTGAAAAAAATACATCATACTTACAATTTTCAAAATATCAAATTTTGATATCAAATTAAAACCTTATGTCTAAAGTCTCAAGTGCTATAGTCAAGCTATTAACAAACAATCCCAGCTTAAGTACAATCTACAATCTATTCCTAGAAATACACTTCTAGTTCCTTTACCCAAAGTAAGAAAAAGGATCTGTCAAGTTTACTGTCACATTTACATTTGGGGGTGAAATATTTTAACTTTACACATTCAATCGATCTTAGCATTTACTTTTTGGTATTTCATAACAATATAATTTTGTATTATTTTAAACTTAATATTTTTCTTTAAGTTCATTATTTATTTATTTTGTTGTTTCTTGATTTCATCAGTCTTATATTTTATCCATCACATTTTAATTTTGTTCATTTTACAAAATAGCAAGTCCTAAAAAAACAAATCCTCAACTCTTTTTCGCATTGAGATTAAATATTTATCACGACCTTATTGCCAATAGCTATGATATCCTCTTATTTTGATCCCAAATACATAGGTAAAAGGTATATTTACTCTTGTGCATATACCTATATATTTATAGTTATCTATACTTTGAAATTCAGCCCGAAATCTTTGAATATTAAGAAACTTCCGATTTGAATTCACTTAATCCCATAAAATGCCACTCTTCAAGGATTTGTGAAAAACCATCATAAGCTTAAATCTCAAAAAACAAGAATAAGAAAAATAAAATAAAATGAAATGGGGAAAAAATGACTGGATTAAAGACTTAAATAATCTCTTCTCTTTCTTCAACTTTTCGTTTTCACATTCGAAACCTTTTTTTATTTCTATCGCCAACAAAAGGAAAACGGTTGCAAAAAAAAAACGTGTACCTTAACTGCCCTAGAGCACGTTAGCATCCTGTGAAAATATCCTGTGTGCCTTCATAAATTATAATTTATATCTGGAAGATAGGTTTTTCCGATATTTTTTTTAGTGCAAACATCTGGCTGAATAAAAAGTGAAGCCGAAAACAAAAAAAAAAGGGAAAAGAGAGATGTTAGAGCCACTTTTGTTTTGCCACCGAGAGTTTTCAACAAATTTCCCAGCCATAATTAATTGGAAATCATTTCTATAAAATAAAAAAGAAAACTTAAGACATTAATCGATTTTGAGATTGATACTTGATGAGACCCCATAAAAAAACTCAAAACAAAAAATTACGAAACAAAAAAGGAGCAAACAAAAAAATTTCAAACTTTTAGCAACTAAACGAAGGCAAATTATTCGGAAGGAAATTAATCCTCAAGAATTCAGCTTTCTGGGTGTTTTTTTATGGGAATACTTTCTTCTTGAAGATTAGAAAGAAACTTTGCAACTAAACACCACACCAAAGAATAAATTGGAGCAATTTGTTTTCAACTTTACGTCCTACAGGCTACAGCAAAAAAATAAACGAAGAGTTTGAATATCTTCCATCTTTATGCTATAAAATGCTATGACTATGACTGTTCGATAGCCTCTTTCTGCTGTTGGTGATTTCTATGAATCACTCTGGAATAAAAAAAAAAAATAAATAAGAAATATGTAATTCAAGAATCCAAATTGAGATTTATATTTTTGAAGCATGGATTTAAGGTTGAATTTAAAATGAATGAGGATGCCTGAGCATAAGTAAGCAGTGTAATAGCCAACACAATAAAACGACGAAAATTATTTTCTTCGATAAAACACAATCAAAGAAATAAGTATAAGGGGCACGGAGTGAAAGGGCAGAACCAAAGAAAATAAGTAGACAAAACGATGGTTCGATAATAATGGTTTTATTGCAACTGACTAGCTTAAAAATAGTTCACAATTTGTATACTTATGCTAGAGGTTTTGGTACAGCTACGAAAACGCATACATAATATCATGGTCATAGAAAAGCTGTAATATCGAACGATTGATGGATTTAAACATCATAATTAAGTTCTTAATAGTAAATAAAATACGTTAACTAAGATTTAAGATTATATAAAAAAATAGGGTGTTTCAATTAAAATTTCTTACAACTCCACCCTTCTTAAAAAAACGAATCGACCTCGATTTTTTAAAACATGATTTTATGCATACATATACTCATTTAATAATTTTTATGTTATAAGCTATTAAATAAATAGGTACATATTTAAATACACAAATATTCAAATAAATTTATACGAATCGTCTTATTACATGAATATAATAGTTTTTATATAAATATTTTTTAAATTGAAATAATGTTTTTACGAATAGTATACAACATGATTAATTAATTAGTAATGAAAACAAATAATCTTTGTTACTGAAAAAGTTATACAATACAAAAAAATATGGATTTATCGATTTATAAATACAAAACTAAATAAACATCGATAATTTTGAGTTCGTCACTAAAATAAGTATGGCTTCATGTTTTCAGGAGATGCTACTCCTTCGTATGGTTTTCGTGAGATTTGCAAATTTTCTAGGTCTCTTATTAGATATCTGTCATTTGGAAGTGTTTTTATTATTTCGAATGGACCTTTAAATTTGGCCATAAGTTTTTTATTCACACCGGGTGTGTTAATTACGTTTTTAATTAGAACATAGTCACCTATTTTGTATGGATAGGGCTTTTTGTGATGCTTGTCAAAATAAACTTTGTTAGCTTCCTGGCTACGAACAGTCTTATCATGAGCTTCCTGTCTTATTGTTTTTAAATCCCTAGTATCTTCTATGAATACATGGTTTTGAAGATATTCACATATATTGTCGTGAATATCACCCCTCTGCCGGATCCCAAAAAGCAAAGTGCTTGGGGTGAAACCGGTGCTTTTGTTTTCATAATTGTTAAGAGCGAATTCAACTTTGCTTAAGTGTTTAGTCCAATCACCCGGATCCAATTCACTTTCTTTAGCCAACATCGGGGTAAGACTCCTGTTTATGCGCTCTACCTGGCCGTTTGATTGGGGTGAACTAGTTGCAATTTTGATGTGCTGGATGTTATTATTTTTACAAAAATCTAAAAACTGGTCTGACGTGAAACAACTACCACGGTCTGATATGATTCGTAAAGGTTTGCTATAGTTTGAAAAATAAGTCTCTAAAGACTTTATTGCCTCTTTAGTGTTAGTTGTTCTAACAGGATACAATTTTGTAAACTTAGAAAACGCATCTACAACTACTAACACATGTTTTTTTACGTTGCGCACGGAGCACGGTAACGGACCATAATGGTCTATATGAATGGTGTCAAAGGGCTTGTCACCTTTTGGAATACTGTGTAAGACACCTTCCTTCTTACCTGTTGGTGGGGAAAAGTGCATACATTTCAGGCAAGAGCCAATATAGTTTTTAATTTTCGCCTTCATCAAAGGAAACCAATACGTTTTTTTTAAAAAATCGTAGCACTTTTCAACTCCTACATGACATAGGGCTTCGTGATGAGTCTGTATAACGTTTCTTTCCATTTGCAATGGAACATAGAAAAAGATTTTTTGGTTTATCTTTCGATAAACAAGTCCATTGACTAATTCATAAAGGGAACTTTCCCTTTCTTCTAACATCTTCACTAATCGCTGAATGGTCTTATCTCGTTGCTGCGATGCGGCCAATGCATTCTCAAATGAGTCTGCTTCAACCACCATCAAAACATTATGAACTCTGCTAAGAGCGTCGACATGAGTCATCTTCTTACCATCTCTATGCTCTATTGAATAATCGTACTCTTGCAGCTCTAAGGCCCAGCGCGAAATTCTCGGATTTAAAACTTTTTTGTTCAATGTCAAGGTAAGTGACTTACAATCTGTTACTATCTTAAATTTTATCCCTGTAAGATATATATTAAAACGTCTTAGGGCATAAATTATTGCCAAGGTTTCAAGCTCATAAGAATGGTATTTTGATTCTTGTGCAGTAGCTCGTTTCGAAAAAAAGAAAATGGGGTGAAATATTTTGTCTTCCTGACGCTGCAATAGTACTGCACCAAAACCAAGGTTACTCGCATCACAGTGAAGTTCAGTTTCAGCATTCGGATTATAAATGCTTAAAACTGGCGAGTCAATAAGTTTGTTTTTTAAAGTTTCAAAAGCATGCAGTTCTTCTTTGCCAAAAACAAATTTTGCATCTTTTTTCAAAATGTCATACAAAGGCTTAGCGATGATTGAAAAATCTCTAACAAACTTTCTAAAATAAGAGCAAAGACCTAAAAAAGAATGCAATGTTTTAATATTTGAAGGTATTGGATATTCCATCACAGCACGTTTACCGTCAGCATTTGGTCTAATACCACTCAACGAAACCTCATAGCCTAAATATGTTATTGATTCATGCATAAACATGCATTTATCAAAACGAAATTCTAGTTTAAATTGGTGGGCTATTGAAAAAACTTCATGCAAAATGTGAAAATGTTCGTCTTTAGTTTCCGTCGCGACTAATAAGTCATCAAAATACACCCGAAGTTTACCAGATCGTATAAGGTTTTTAAATTTTTGCTCTATAAACTGCTGAAAAACAGCAGGTCCGTTCTTGAGTCCACATGGAACAACGAGGTACTCAAACTGACCTAAAGGGGTCACGAAAGAAGTGTATTTTATAGAGTCCTCTTCCATTTGCACATGCTGAAAACCACTTTTCAAATCGAGCAACGAAAAGTAATGTTTTCCCCTAAGCCCATCTAACATATCTTCGATTAAAGGAATCGGAAAATTATTTT
This sequence comes from Eupeodes latifasciatus, assembly GCA_920104205.1. Classification (NCBI taxonomy): domain Eukaryota; kingdom Metazoa; phylum Arthropoda; class Insecta; order Diptera; family Syrphidae; genus Eupeodes; species Eupeodes latifasciatus. The sequence continues at coordinate 62,440,211 of OV049926.1, read as the reverse complement.
TCTGTGTAACTTTATTTAGCTGCCGAAAGTCTATACATAAGCGCAGCTCACCCGATCTCTTTTTAGCCAAAACTATGGGCGAAGCATACGGCGAGTTGCTTTCTCGAATAATTTTTTTCTCTAACAGCTCATCTAAAATTTTCTGAAGCTCTACTTTATGAGCATGTGGTAATCTTCTTGGAGCACAATTAAAAACACTGTTCGTATTAGTTAAAATTATTCGCATTTTGATTTCATTTTCATTAAGTTCATTAAAAACTCTAGTATAAGAAACATTTCCAAAAGCTAAATCTCTAATTCTGTTTTTTTCTTCTAGGCTTAAATTGTCATTAATTTTTAAAGTTATGTTATCGTCACGACAATCAAATGTATCGATATTTAAAATCTCTTCATTAAAATCACATACTTCGGAATTATCATTTTGCAAAGAACTTAATTTTGTATCACCTAATGAAATTTTTAAATTGCTTTTTTGTAAAAATTCTCTACCTAAAATAATTATATTTTTCATAGTGTCTTTTTTAACAACATATAAACATATATTTGTAAAATTAAAATTATTTATCTCAATGTTGCAATAAACCTTACCAAAAATAATCATTTTACTATTGTTGATTCCCACGTAGTCATGCATTGAAGAGTCGATCGACATCATCAGGTAAGGCGGTAAAAATTGTTGTTGTATGAAATTGATTGGGCTTCCAGTGTCAATCAATGTTTTGGCTTCCAATTTGCTGGTGACAGGCTCTGACTCATCGCTGGTAAAAGTGTATTTAAAAATTCCATGGAAATCCTCTAAAAAAGTAGATCGATGATGTTGTTCGGCGATGTCTAAATCATCCAAGACACACACTGCTGATTGAGGGCAATTTTTTATCATATGACCCATTTGGCCACATCGAAAACATGAGCCCTTCTCTCTGCGTGGCTTCGGACAGCTGGTGAGCACATGGCCATAGTCGTTGCAGTTGAAACATCTCACTCTGGCTCTGGAAATTGTGTTGGGAGCTGAGGCTTTGGTATCAATCGTCACTGTTTTGTAGCTTGATGACGTTGGTTGGAACTCGTGCGTCTTCATTTTATCGTACTTTTTCAAAATTCTCTTGAGATCCGCAATACTATTCGCTGTAAGTAAAATTTGTTTATTAGACATCGTGTCTGGTATACCTTTAATAATATAGTTAATGATGTCTTGCTCCTCGATATCAGCTGAGCTTGCAATCTCTTGCATGATGAGCACATATTGTTGAATGCTCTCGTCTTTTCGCTTTCTTCTGCTTCGTAAGGTGTTATGTACATCAGATGCTGTTGTGTCTTGTTGGAATTCACTGATTAGAGCAGTCTTCAATTCATTCCAAGAGCGACATGATACAGATCTTAAAAAGAGTTTCGCAGTTCCCTTTAAAAGACGCTGAGCATATATAAAACATTTTACGTCATCAAATTTATATATAAGTTTTGATTCCTCAATGCTTTTGATCCACTTCATCACCGGGAAATTGTCATCGCCAGAGAAAGTTGGTAGAGAATCCTCAAAATCTCTAAATGAAAAAACTGAATTATTCGTCTCACCATGTTGACTTAGTTCAGCTAATTTTATCTGAAGCTGTCGAATTTCCTCTTTTCTTGCAACAATAAGCCTTAAACTGTCCAGTTGCTGCAGCACCAATCGATTTTCCTCCTCTAGCTGCGAAGATTCCTCTGAGTTTTCGTCATCAATAATTTCAACTGCCGGGAAAAGCTCTTCAAGTTGGGATTCTTCAAATTGTGTAATTCCTTGTTGCAGTCGAATTTTTAGCGCCGACTTAAGTCCATTTGTTGCAAGCCCAATTTCAGCCAGCTTATCCTTCAGTTGTTGCACATTGGCGATTTCAATAAATCGTGAAGCTCGTGAAGTCATTCTTACAGCACTTTATTAAATTAACTTTGAATCGCCAAATAAGTGTTTTCCTAATTAATTTTGTTTTAAATAAATGTCGTAACATAAACTCTCATAAATTTATAACTCTTGGCACATGAAACTAAATTAAAATTGTTGAACTAATCTACGTGACTGTACTTTATCCCACTTCTGAGGTTATAAGGGGCACGGAGTGAAAGGGCAGAACCAAAGAAAATAAGTAGACAAAACGATGGTTCGATAATAATGGTTTTATTGCAACTGACTAGCTTAAAAATAGTTCACAATTTGTATACTTATGCTAGAGGTTTTGGTACAGCTACGAAAACGCATACATAATATCATGGTCATAGAAAAGCTGTAATATCGAACGATTGATGGATTTAAACATCATAATTAAGTTCTTAATAGTAAATAAAATACGTTAACTAAGATTTAAGATTATATAAAAAAATAGGGTGTTTCAATTAAAATTTCTTACATAAGTGTGTTAAAATAAAAAAAAATTTACATATATATAGCGTTTTTACTGGAAAAATAAGCTTAAGATGGCTTCTCAAGTCCTTTTGTTTTTTTTTTTCCCTACTCAAAGTCTTTCCTTTTTGGGTTTCAATTATTAAACTAGAAGAAGAAATTTTGAATTCAAAATTAAGTAGTTAAAATGGTGTATGTATAAATATTCACATTTTTAATATGATGTATGAAAATTTGCTGTAGTACCCGTAGCGTGATGGTTAGTGCGTTGGACTGTCATGCAAGGGGTCTTGGGTTCAATCCCTGCCTGTGCCACCTAACTTTTTCACGGGTACTGCCTCTTGCGAGGAATTGACAAATCCTCCAAGAGTAATTCTTGTAATGAAAAGTGCTCTCAAATTAGCCGTTCGGATTCGGCATATAAACTGTAGGTCCCTTCCATCTCTGACAACATTACTCGCATACAGGGATGGTTGAGAGTTGTAAGTCACTAGGTCCTTCATGGACTGTTGCGCCACCTAATTTATTTATTTTTATGAAAATGTGCTTACATTTATGGTTTTAAAACAGGTATCGGGGGGAAGAAACTTAGTTTCGAGTGTATAGGGCACTTAATTAAAGAAACCTTATTTTTTTAATTTCGGTAACAAAACAGCTATATTTTTCAAGCAATTATCTTCTTTTGCATGAATGACACCATGTCCACAAGTAAATATATTTTAAAATGCGATGAATTTAATAGTGTTTCATATATTCCCATGAAGTCGAGATGTCAAAGTTTTTTTCGTCGTCCATAGCTCTAAAACCAGTAGGGATATCGACTTCAAATAAATTTTGTTATACAGATAATGATGCAGAAAGATGCAGAAAGGACTTTAAAAACAATTGAGTTGGTAGTTTGTTTACCATAGCAATTGAAAAAAAGGTGAAAATTTCAACTAACCCAACATATCTCAAGAACCAATAACGCCAACAAAAAATAAAAACCTAAAAAAAACATTACTGAAAGTTGGTAAAAATGCATTTATCAGTTATAAGTGTGGGTCGCATCCCAGCCTCTTTTTACTTTTATATATTTCTCACCAAGTAAATAAATTGAGTTATAAATTTTAGTACAAAGTGGAATCATACAGGGCTGCATATTGACACAAGTTCTGTTTTATTTGGAAATTAAGAATTAAGATGGCCTCTGATAACATACCTGAAACATTTACACTACTCAAAAGATGTATGCTTGATATTTCATAGGAAAATGGATCTTCATCAAATAACAACAAGGGTGAAGAGAGAAGCAGAAATCGGGGGGCTGAAAAGCAACACGGGAAAAGCTAAGATGTTCATCCTCGAAACCTAGCTCCCATCCTCTCTGATAAACATTGACCAACAATCAGTAAAAAAAGAGAGTTTTCAGTACTTTGGAAGTATTGCCTCAACTGAAGGCGGAACTGAACAATATATCGCTACCCATATCAGCAATTATAAGACTGCAACGTGATGTTGTTTAATGTTTCTCGAGCTGAAGGCCCTGGTAACTAATGCTCTGATAAATATTTACTGAATTTTGTAATTATATTATTGTTCAATAAAGTATAATAACAATAATAATAATGTTTAATGTTTGGGGGATCAACTCTCTCAGCTTGAAGACAAAGCTAAGACTGTTCCGTTAAAAAAAAGTCCAATCAGTATTATTATACCGATGCAGCACCTTAAAAAAACAGCAACGATTACCAGGAAATTGAACAAATTCATTAACATGTACAGGGTTATCCATTTTTCGGTTTAAAAAGTAAACGTAAATAAAACAAATATAAAATACTTTTTTCATGATATTAGTTTTTTTTTGTATTAAGTTTGAACGTTGACATTATGTGTGAAACACTACGTCATTTAAATGACCACCACGCGAATTGTTGCAAGCATCGATTCTTTTGAGGTAATTTTCGACAACTTTTTGACTCATATTGGGCAAATCTCAGTTATAACTTGACGAATGTTGGTTTTTAAGTGCTTAAGAGTTTAAGGTTTATTTGCATTTTTGGCCTAGTGGTGGCAAATCGCATGATCTTGGTGACCAGTTGATATCGCCACGACGAGAAATTACGCAGCCAGGAAATGTCTCTTGCAATATAGCCATATTCGCTAGAGTTGTGTTGCATGTGGCACATTGTTTTTAAACCACATATTCTCCAAGTCGTATTCTCTAATAGCAGGCAAAAAAAAGTCGGTTATCATATGACCATAACGCTCCGAATTGATAGTGACAGTCGTTCCATCGTCGTTTTCGAAGAAGTAAGGTCCAGTCGCACCTCCGGACCAACGAGCGCATCAAGCACTGACTTTTTAGTGGATGTAATGACCTCTCTTTAATTACTTCAAGATTCTCATAACCCCAAATACAACAATTTTGTTTATTAACCGAGGAAGTGAGAAATGTGCTTCGTCACTGAGGAAAACTTTGTTCGAAAAATCGCCGTCCACCGCCTTCTGTTCAAGCACCCATATTCAACGTACGAAGTTGTGTATGTATAGTAGATGTAAATGCACAATACGCCATAAGGTGCCGAAGTTAGTCCTTATTCCTGAGAACGACGAAAAATTGACACATTCGGGTCTTCGACAACACTTTCACTTACAGCAGTGATATTTTCAGTGTTACGATCAAACGATGATGCACAGGCCCTACAATATCTGTAACCAATCCAATGTTCTCCAACCTTCTTCACAATTTTGCCAATTGCTTGCGTAGTTGGTCGATTTTGCAAATCATAATCGCCTCTTACAGGGCAATATGTGGCTGTGACAGAATCACCATTTGTGAAGTAGGTTTTAACAATTTTGATGCGTTGTTTAGTTTGTCAACTTAGTTTGACAGATGTCAAATTCCAGCCCTATACTTTTGAACCCGCAAAATGGATAACTCATTATCTACGCAACATCTTACGGGTTTTATTGCCCAATTGTAAATCAAATGAAGAACTTTACGAGTATATAATAATGGGCCAGGAACACATTAGAAGAAGAGCATTGCGATGGTGCATAGTAATTGAGGCTCTATTTTTCGCTAGGAAACACCCACGTTCAGTAAAATCATAATAATTTTTAAAATATTTGTAATTATATGGTGTCTCAAATTAGCAGAAAGAATTCGGAATAAAAACTGTAGATCCCTTTTATTCCACGCACACAATTGTTGAGAGTTGGAAATCAATATGCCACAGCTCTCTACGGATTGTTTATTTAATAACATAACATGTTTCTTAAACTTCAATTCATTTTTTTGATTTTGTTATGTTCAAACAAATCTAAAATGTTCACATTTTTTTTTGAAAGTTTGATGTTTCTCTAATTCATTTAAATTATTTTACCACCATACTTTTTCATTACATTCTATTCATGTTAAAATCACAACTTTGAAAATCCAATTAGCTCATAAAAGTAAAAGCTGAATTATTATAGAAACACCTTTTTCATTTCCTTCATCATATCTTTTGTTTTTGAATTAGAAAAATATAATTTTCTAAGGTTTCCCAAAAATATTTGTACACATGTACATAGATAAGACCCAACCGAAAAGATCAACTTTATTGTTAGAGGAAACACAAAATAGAACAATTTCAACCAAAAATTGTTTTGAATAATTAAGTCAAGGGTGATATTCTTTTCACACAAAAGAGCAAAATCTTTTCATTCATTAAAGGTATGTTCGATTAGAGAGTGATAATGATGTTTCCCCGGGTGATAAACAGATGAGCAAAAAAAAAAAAACAACATAGAACACAAGGCTTAATATCACAAAACAACAAAAATTTATATTAATAAAACTGGCGCGACAGTAAAACAATGAACTGATTTCATGGTACCAGGTGACTTCTTTTATTGGAACAATAAAAGTGCCACGACTGTTGAAACAATAGACACATACAATTATGTATGCAGTATACTTTAAAATATACATATATACCGGTTGAATGTTTCATTGAACAAAGGATTAAAACACAAGCTTGCTTCATTTACCGTTATTTTCCTTTTCTTGTTCCACCGCAATTTACATTGATGTAGCAAAAGCACTGACAGCAAAGATAATTGACAAAATACAGGGTGAGCAGATTTTTTAAAGAAATTGAATAATTAAAAAAAAATATGTACCAAAAACAAATATTTTATCTGTTCGGCCTTGTAATGATTTGAATTAATTGGTGGTCTTACTTAAAGCCGTATAATAGATTGTGATTACACTACTTTTTTCAAGACAATTTCTGAGAAAAGTGGAAAAATTGTTCGTGTTTCCAAAAAGTGCCCGGAATTTTCAAATTCTGCGGGTCTGGAGAGTCTGAAGGTCATCATTTTTTTTTATTGTGTTGGTATACATGCCACTAAAGTATGATGCAATTTTCAGCTATATTCACTGTTTACTTTGTCTGTTGTAGTTGCTAAGGATCGACGTGTTTTTATGACCTCCGCGATTTTTGCTGAAACTGCTGAATTTTGACCAAAAAAACAATCGCATGAACATCGCTCAAATGCTATTAAATGACGTCAACGACGATCCACGTTTGCTTGAAAGGGTCATAACTGGTTATGAAACATGGGTGTACGGTTATGATGTCGAAACCAAAGCACAATCGTCCACCTGGAAGCATCCAACGCCAAGAGCGAAAAAAGCAATTCAAGTTCGATCAAATGTGAAGATTTTGCTTACTGTTTTCTTCGATTATAATGGCATAGTGCATCAAGAGTTCTTAGCACAAGGTTGTACGGTTAATAAGGAGTATTACCTTGAAGTTATGCGACGTTTGCGTCAAGCAATCCGAAAAAAACGCTCAGATTTATGGGAAAACAATTCATGGCTTGTGCACCACCATAACGCACCCGCTCACTCTTCGTTGCTTGTTCCTAACTTTTTGGCCAAAAACAATACCGTAGTCATGCCCCAACCTCCATATTCACCAGATATGGCTCCGTGTGACTTTTTCCTGTTTCCAAAGTTGAAGAGACCCATGAAAGGACTGCGTTTTTCCTCGATTGAAGAAATAAAGGCCGAATCGCTGAGAATGCTCAGAGACACATCAAAAAGTGAATATCAAGAGTCCTTCCAAGATATAATTTTTTGAAAAAAAACGAAAATTTCGGGTACTTTTTGAACACACCTCGTATTAAAAACTCGAGGATTAATTGTATACATTTCAAAAATTGAGTGTTTTATTCCCGGATTATCCGAGTTAAAGATTAACTTCTAAAGTTATAATAAAGCAGTTGAAAAAATACTATAACTGCTATATAAAAATGAGGTAAAATAAAATGTAGGAAAACCTGCAACGATTATGAAGACATTATGTAGAAAGAAACATGATTCCATTAAGGAAAATGTTTGTATATAAAAATTGTTTTATTTGTTCTGCCACCCTGTGTGCAGATTAAAAAAGTTGATACAGTGTTAAGAAATTCACAAATATTTGGTTTCGAAAAAGAATTATTAAAGGACTTATAAAATACCTTTAACTTGTTCTACTAAATGTGATGACAAACAAATTTTAATTATTATCTGAAATTTCAAACCTTAATATTTGTAATTTAAAACTTTTTGAAGGGAAGTAAATTGTGAATAAATAAATAAATAGTAAAATAAAATTCTTATCTCAAATTATGATTGAAGAATTTTTAACAAAAACTTAATAATATAGTTAACATAAATTTAAAAAAAATGTTAATATTGTTGGAATAGCAACATTAGAAACATAGAACTAAGTTTAGTTTTATAACATGTATTCATATATTCACTCACCAACACATATTCACTCAGAAATAACGACATATTTGAAATTCTATCACCATTACTAATCTCCTATAAATTAATTATAATTTATTTTATTCTTAATTTTATACAAAAAAAATTACGTATACGACTGAGTGTCCCGGTCGGTATGTGATGCATACTTTAATCTTTAAAAGTTTATACATTCTAACCTGAATCTATCTTGTCAATAACTAAATAAAGGGTGGCCCAACAGTAATAAAAATAAAAAAATTAGGTGGCGCAACAGTCCGTAGACAACCAGGGCCTAGTGACTTACAACTCTCAACGATTCGTGTGTGCGAGTAATTGCAGGGATGCTCCAACTGTAATACATGATGTTTATTGTAAAGTCAGCCGAAACGTTATGTTTTTTGACCAATTTTGACATTTCTGAGTTTCAGTTTTTGAATTGAATTTAGAATTACACATTTGAGTAGAGCGTTAAGATTGTTGAAAGGTTAAATCAAAGTCAGCGTAATCGACAAACTTTCAACTCAGTGCAGTCATTAGCAAGCAGAATTGCCGCATTTGGCTAAATGAGACTCTATGAAAGAGTACTGAAAAGCCGATATTTCGTTTCATAAAGATAATATTGATAATTTAGATTATAAATTATTCTATTGTTATTAGAAATTTAAAATACTTACTTAAAATCTTTTATTTTTATATACAATTTATACCGTAAGTTATGATTGGACATTTGGACAACCCTTTACATATTCCTTGCTTTATATTAAGGGAAATGAGCATATAGAAGCTTTCAGAGATACCTATTTTTGTTCTTCGATTGTGATTTTAAAAAATGTATTCTTAGATAAAAGAAATGAATAAAAAGAAGAGAAAAAACAAAATTGTGAGCATGACACTTTGAAATATGATTTGCTAAAGAACGAACACAAACTTATCAAAAATGATGTTTTAATTTTCTTAAGTTTAAAGTGATTCAAGAAAATATACCTAATTTTTTGTATTTTTGACTAACATATATGTATGTTTTAAACTTGTCGAATTTCCAATAAACACTAAAATCGTTAACGAAAATCTAAGTATAAATTGTATCTTGTTCATGAAAATTATAATCATTTTAAAACAAAGTTATTTATGCATTTTTAAGTTTCTCCAATTCGAAACAACAATATAGTTGTTAACCCAAGCAAATGAAGATATGCAAACGTTGGTAGTTGCTTTATTTTCTATTCAACCTTATATAACACCAACAAACCAACCATAGTTCTAAGGTATAGTTTATTTCCATATTTTTCTTTACTTCAAAACCATATCGTCCTCACCACCATATGAAATTCCCACAGAACCCATAGAAGAATATATTGCATAATAAAGAGAAAACAATATTTCATTCTTGATGCACTTCTTGACCGGATTTCCATCATCCATGTTAAAGACCACACAAGTTCTATCCATAGATAGACACAGAGCATGTCAGCTGCACACGTATTTCATTTATAAAGAACGACTACGACGACGAGGACGACGATGCGATGGCACGCGATGACAATTTTCTCCTTAAATAAAGTACTCTCCTTATTTTAAGTCTCACTATGAGTATTTAGGTATAGAAGGAAGCCACAAACACAAACATCAACCTCCTAAAACACAAGAAAGGATATCCTTTAGGTATTTTTTTTTTATCAGCACTGCAAGATAATAATTCTGCCTGACTTTACATCTACATATATTTGAGTTACAAATTTGACCCAAAAAACAATCGTTAGGTTCTATGCAAACTTTTATTATTATCACAAAACTTATAAATCATAAAATAATTTCCTTGAACAAAGCTTGACTTTAAAAAGTTATTGAAAACTTTTATTTTATCCATCTGTTGTCACTGATGGGTGTTTCTTTTTCTTTGTTCGTCTTTTTATCAAATAATATGAAATGACGTTGTGTCTGGCTGTTGAAGTTGGATTTTTGAAAGACCATTGGTTCTTCTTACCTGGAAAATTTATAAATTAGATATCTGGAGGACATGCAGAGTCCAGCCAAAGTTTGACTTGTGTTGGTTTTTGTGAAGGTTTTGTCTTGAAGTGAAATGATATGCAAAATAAATTTGTTTTGTTATAAATGAGCTCAGGGAATAATAAATTTTTTTTCTTGCCAACAAAAAAAAAAAATAAAACTTTCCAAGCAAATTAAGTTTCCTTCTTGTAATATAATGAAAAGTTTTGCAAATGTGCACCTTGAAATGGGAACTTTTTCAATTACATGTTCAATGCAGATACATACCAGTCAGTTTTCAGTATAGTTGGATACCAATAATTCCTTGGCCCAAATAAGGGCTAGGCAGGGCAAGTCCTTTTTTCATATATACAATCCTAACTCTTCATAAAAAAAAGAATGTGCACTAAACAGTATCAACATAATAATTTTTAATACTCTGTAAGGCTATTATGTACATACATCAACCTCAATTTTCAATTTTCTGTCAAGTTTTATGTCATCACATTAAAATCTTTTCATGCCCACCAGCAGCCCCTCATTGAATCGTATTGCTGTTGCTGTTGCTGTTGCTATTGCCACTATACACTAATGAATTTAAAGTGATACCCAAAGTTATTTTGCTTCTTTCCAAAGAAAGATCCTCCACTTTCATGCCGTTCCAATCTGCTCTGTTGCTGTCTTCAGTTAAAAGGTGAGCACTTATATCATTCTAGGTCAGCAAACCGACATTACCTAACCTTAAACCAATAAAACAAACACCACTATACTGCACTGCTAAAAGTTTTAATAAATTTTCCCATATACTGGGCTATGGTTTTGGTATAACTTAGACTAGTAGCTAGGTATATGTGTACGAGTACGAGTACGGTACCGACAAAACTTTTACGACATCCAACCACAAAATACAAGGATTTGCCCTCTAAACAACAATTCTCGTTCGTAACAACTCGAACGCCCAACTTAAAGAACTCATATACAATCGGCACGTACCTACCAAAAAGGTACCACACTCTATAGACCACACCTTGAGTTGTTGTTTTATGTCCCCATATAAACCCAGGCACCACAAGAAGGGACTTCAGAGTTTCGTAAATGAACATAAATATGTATAGGTAGATATGTCTGTATGTATCTAGCTTCTTAAAAAGGAACACACATAACCTCTCAACCTTATGACAAATGTTTATGAGGAAGTTTTATTGCAACAGCAAGAAGTTCATGTGCCATTTGCTTCGCACCTCGACCAAGTGTTGTTTATTACAAGCCCATAAGCCTTTTGAAGCTTATTGACCACCGACCGGTCTTCCAGCAAACGAACAAAAGTTTCTAACTATAAGGACATGATTGCATTTGGATTGATGAGGAGAAAGAGGAAGAGAGAGTAAGAGAAAGGAAACAATTTGCATAGAAAAGGTTCCTATTCTATAGAGTCGTTGAAGATACGTATAGGTATGATACATATGTACCTATTTACCTACACACAAGCCAATCCAAAAACCTCTTCTCTTTCTTCAGGTAAATCCGTATGTATGCATATAAACGCAAAGCACGAAGAGTTGAGTGAATTAAGTCTGACACCTACCGCCACATACAGTGATTAATCAGATCACGAATGTAGGTATGAACTTTAAGGGCAGACCTTCTTTGGTTTATATATTATACGTGAATAGAAATACCTATACCTTATCTATGTATATAATCCGGTTTCTGGGATACTCGCTGCCTTGCCTGTCGAATTCTGTCAACGTGATTTCCCGCAAGCAAGACATAGGTAGGTACTCAACTTACCTACTTTTTGTTCCACTTCTCGCTTGTCGTTCAGCTAGATCCGGAGATGACGTATGGCGAGGAAATTAGCATCTATTCAAAGAAAATGGATCGAATCTTTACGGGCCAAAGTTTCTATACGCTTTAAAAACAGGACCGCATTTGTTGGAATAGGGATAAAAACTCCCTATATGTAGGTATACTCGTCACATCTTGATAGCTAATCAATCATCATCATCTCTATAGTCTATTTCTATGTCGTTTAGAAGACGTTTTGTATCTTTCAAATGTTCAAAAGGGGTATAAACTAGTGTTAAAGGTGGATCAAAATTAAAAAAAAAAAAAAAAACAAAAAGAATAAACTCAAAAAGCGATGCACATTGTAAGTTAACTTTGAATGATGATAAAATGAAACCGAATACTACTGATGGTCTCTTATATACAGCTTGGAGACAAGTGCGCTTAAAAAGACACATTTTTAAAAAAAGAGACACCTTATAGAAATGAAGTACGTTCACGGAAAGTGACGTAGTAAGACAGGTATCAAGAAGATTAAAATATTGCATAGGGCTTCGAAAAATGAAAAAAAGAATGTATATAAGTAAAGGTACAAAAGCAGTACCATGGGCCAACTTTTTGTATACTTTATCCCTAGAACTCCACGAAAAAAGGTTCAAGTTTCATCTTTAATTATTTTTGAACCTGCATTGATTTAGTGACTAAAACGCTTTTCTTATTACAATTTCTTAATTCATTCACACCTTTTCAACACTTTTAAAGACTTGTTTAATATACTCGTACAAATAAGCAAAACAAGATACGAACAAGGCTACTAGTGTGCAAGTATTGGTGAGAAAGGAGGGGCTTCAAATTTTGCCAAATTCAATTTAGAGAATCAGTTTTTCATGAAAAGGAATACTGTTGGAATACTTGTCAATTATTCATTATATAAGATTTTTAAATTGGCTCGCGTAGATTTTAGTGCCCGTGGCGGCCATTTTGTTTGCGTCACATCTGTCAAATCTTTTGTCTTTATTCAGTTGTTTACACTACGCTAAATCATCATGGCAAGTTACACAATTGAACATCACGTTCAAATGATAAAACTTTATTATCAAAATGAGTGTTCGTTAAAGTTAACGTTGCGCGCATTGCGCTCACTTTACGGAACTAGTGACCCTTCACAGTCGACTCTTCAGTTCAGTAAAAAATCAGCCAACACCCGTACGTTTAAGGAGAACATAGCCGCGGTCCGTGAAAGTGTACAGCAGAACCCGAGGCAGTCTATTTCTCGCCGTGCACAAGAGCTCAGCCTTTCGTAGACTTCAACTTGGCGAATTTTTGCGATTCGTACAAGATCCAACTGACCCAGGAGCTCAAAGTTCATGACCATAGACAACGCCGCCGTTTGTTCGCTTACTTGGCTTCGAATCGTTTGAAAGAGAACCCAAATTTTGGCCGAAAAATCATCTAACAAGCAAAATTGCCGTATATGGGACGACACCAACCCACGCGAGGTTCACCAGGTGATAATGCATCCTCAAAAAGTTACCGTATGGTGTGGATTTTGGGCCAGCGGCGGTGTAATTGGTCGGTACTTTTTTGAAAACGACGTTAGTGAGGCGATCACCGTCAACAGCGAGCGCTACATAACGATGATAACTGATTTCTTATGCCCCAAATGAAACCATATGGACCTAGACGACATGTGGTTCCAGCCAGGACGGCGCTACGTGCCACACAGCACACGCCACGATTGACATTTTCATCATCTACCAGCCCTTATTGAAAAACCCTATAGTACCCGAAAAGAACAAAATTTAAGATGGCACAGGCAGTGATTAATTTAGACGTCTGAACGACACTCCTACAAACTGACCATTGTAGACCCAGCGCTAAAAATATTTATTTTTCGAAAATTACAATTCAAAAAATACACTTCGAAGCATCTTCTTGTAAATCATTTTCTATGAAAACATGAAAAGCTGGAGTAATTTCGGTTTCAATAGAATTGAGATTTTATTTTAGTACGTGCCGGTTTTTCAATAATTGTAAGTTAAAATAAAGTTTTTTAACTCTTAAATATAACAATTAACAGCAGAAATAAAAATATGTTTTCCAAAATGGTATGCATAGTGCATACGGAGCGGTTTTATACATTTGTATGATGATAATGTTGAATTATCTTAGGATTAATTTCAATTTAAAATTGGTGATTCATTTTATACTTGAAGTTAAACTGAAAGCGTGATTTAAATACGTACTTTTGAGTTTTTATTTTTTTTTTAATTTAAACGTTTTAACTTGGTATTGTCGAAAATTTCTTAAAATTGCAAAGAAATTATTTTAAAAACACTTGGAACTTTGTGTTCATAATTTACGGAAAAACGATCAATTACTAATCACTTGTAATTGAAATGAGAGTTGAAATTGATTATAAAAAGTAATTACATAGAAGTTGTGATCATAATAATTGACAATTAAAATCCTTCAAAAAAGGAATGGAAAGTAAAACTATTACACAATTTAGTAAATAAAACATAAACAAAATCTTCTATACAAAAATTGATTAATTTTTACAAGAGTTATTAAAATGGTGGAATTATTTCCCACTTCTTTTTAAAGTAGGTAATTTTTCCTCAAGTTTTGGGAAATTTAATAATGGCAACACCCCATTTTCGATATGGGCATATTTATTTCTATTGAATCGAAGCTTATTCCTAAATTCAACATTCCTAAATTCAACATTTTACATTTTGGTTAAAATAAATGCGGTCCTGTTCGTGTTGAATTTCCAAATGAATTGCTCTATTTTGAAATCTATTCTGAACTATGTATACGTTTAGCTATATAGAAGATGTCGGCGATTATATATGTTCCTATATACATATATCTCAGGTGTCATTGAGTGTTAAAACTTCTCAGCATATAGAAAAGGTTAGCGCTCTAGACTTCTATAAGAGTAGAACTAAACTTAATTGAGAATTTTCGGTCGGAAATCACGTCTTTGGAAAATGCTTGCGGAAATGAGAAAAACGAAATTAAATCGAGAAACTGTGATAGTTACGGGTAAACCGAAAAGTGTTATTCGTGTAGTACGTGGTCCTGAGATTTTCTTCCATCATCCATGATGCGATGTTTTCTTTCGTTGTGTCTAGAATTTTCACCACCTTTTCTTAAATTATAATTGGATTAAAAGTTATTCCTGTCTTATGTACCAAACCTATTTTATTTATATCTATAGGTAGGTGTTGTATTATTATGTATTGTTTGACGGTATATAAATAGCTAAGTAGTAAGATTTCTTATTGCGAAGGAAGAAAATCATCAGCCGTGTTTTTGTTTTTGTTTGTATTTGTATATTTTTGATGTTTTTGCTCATACTCTGTTCAATATTTTGCTCATTAAGGACTTAGTGTTTCTTATTTTTCTTTCTTCACAATCATAGCATGTGGTCGTTTTCGTGGGTAGTCTTTCTATAATAGTTGAGACAATATAAAAATATATGGAAATCTTTTGCTCTTCTTTGGGAAAACTTTCGCCTTCTTTGCCTTTGTTTACATTTTCAGCTTTGTTTACCATTATTATTATTAATACGCTTTCTATGAATAGGTACGTAACGCATGTAAGTTTAATTTTCGTAGGTGTCAGAGTGCTTGAATTTCAAAACTGAGTATGTTTAGGTCTCAGTTTTCATAGGATTTGTTTGGATTGTGATTTAATGAATAAAGCATGTTTTAAGAAGATTTTGTTAAAGTAATACCATATTTATAGGAAAAATAAGCAGAAAATGAGAAAAGACTGTAGATTTTTGAGGATACCCACTAATACAATTTACATCAATCTGTACAAATGTGAGGGTGTAACTAACTTAAGTGATTTTTAATCTTTATACGCACATAATATTATTATTAAGTTATGGATTTTGAAGAAAATCTAATTTGGGATTTTGATAAAACTTAGAAGTATAATGACAGAACGTTAAAGACTTTTAATAAAGTATACTTTAACAGGGCAACATTAATATTTGTTTAATTTACATAACTGTTATGCAAATTCGCATATGAAAATGATGATTATAATTATTTTTTATTTTTATTACATAGAAAGATATGTGTTATATAAGATATTAGTTTATGATGTATGGCCTTACTAATAATTTAAGCTTCTTGAACATCGAACGCAATATGGTCTAAAATTAACCAATATATGAGGGGAACACTGGTCGACAATGTAGCTCGAAATCAAATTGTACTTTTTCTAAAGTTTTTGATAGCTTTAGTTCGAATTTCACTTCATCTATCACGTATAACGATTTTGAAATACAACTTTTTATGATTCAAAACCTTATAAACATAAGGTTTTTTAAGGCTATGTTAATTCATGAAGGAGTTTTTTTCAATAAAATGCGTGATAATTTTTTTAAATCTACAATCCATAACTTCATTATTCCATTTAAATACTTTCAGTATCTAATAAATTTTTCAAGAAATCCACATTTATATTGTAAGTTTTCATCAGAACTAAATGAAACTTTAAAATATACTGAAGCATTTATGCTTAAACAATTTTTAATCTTAAACACAAAACGGAATAAAAGCAATTTCAGTTATTTTATGAACTCGTAGTCATAAGGTTATAATATCAAGTTTTTGAAAGATATTGAAAAAAATATAAAACTAATGTTGAAAACAGGTATTTCTGAATCTGAGCTGAGCTGATCTGGAAATCAGAACCAAAAATTAACCTCAACACGAATTATTAAAAACCCATCATGGAATCAAATTTAAGGTTTTTAAAAACTTCAGATAGAGTAAAATAAAAACTTTTCTCTATTTCATACATAATGAGAATTTAAGAAAACTAGAAGAGATATTAAAATGATACAAATTATGTTTTTTAATAAAGATTGGAGCTTTTCAAAATCATCGTACAATACTTTGTTAAGAAGTGCGTTGTATTTTTACCTAGCCTTAAAAAAGAAACATTTGTCACCTTGAATATTTTATAAAAAAGAAATAATTTTACCACAAAATAATTGTAAGCATCGAAGAATATCATTTTTGATATCTGATAAAATATTTACAAAAATCGAATCTAATTTTTTTTTTCAAAAAGTAAAAACCTAAAACACACTACTAAAAAGTGTTAAAACTTGATATTTGACTTAATTATCCTGGCAAAAATTGAAGATATTGTCTTCAAACTAATTTTGTTTTATTAAAACTATTCTTTAAATTTTTTTTAAAAATGCAATTTACAAGTCTACAAAAAATACTACTACATAAAATTGGTAAAAAGGACTTTAAACTCGAATATCTGAAGTATATCACACTATACAAAATTTTGTTCTTTTTTCTTAGAAAAATTCAACTGAAAAAAAAATCAATGAATACAACAAAAAATTGATAAAAAGTGGTTTTCCATTCAAAAACCATAGAAACAAAGATATATATTGAAATCAAACTTAATTTATCATATGCAAGATATTGTTGTTAACTTTTTATTATTTTTTTTTTTTTAGAAAAATCCTGAAACACTGCAAAAACAACTCAAATTTTATAAGAAATGGTTTTCGACTCAAGTATCTTCAGAACAGAGAAAGAAATTAGCTTTGAACTTTTTTGTATCTTACTATAAAAATGTTGGTATTAATGTTTTGTAAAAGTTTTAGAAATATCAAAAGATGGCCACAAATAGGAGGTTATCAGTGTTGGTCGCATTCCAGACCTTTTTTATTCTTGTACATATCAATACATTTTTTCAAGTTTTCGATAAAATATTACCTTTGAATATAGTCAAGAACTAACCTTGTTCTCAAGCCTACTAGTTAACTTCCCATAGGAAGTTATTGTAGTGGGTCCGATTTGTCAAATTTAAAATTTTGACATTTATCGACGTTTCAAGGTCCCTAGAGTCGAAATAAAAGGTTTTTAGAAAGATGTCTGTGCGTGCGTGTGTACGTACGTTCGTACGTCCGTACGTCCGTACTTCCGTATGTCCGTACGTTCGCGACGTTTTTTTCGTCGTCCATAGCTCAAGAACCAAAAGAGATATCGACTTCAAATAAATTTTGTTATACAGATAATAAGGCAGAAAGATGCAGAAAGGGCTCTCAAGAAAATTGCGTGGGTGGTTTGTTTAACATAGCAGTTTAAAATAAAGGTGAACATTTTGGTTAACCCTAAATATCGCATGAACCAATGACGTTAGAGACTTTAATTAAATTTTATATTATATATTGTAACGTAATACATAACAAGTATATTTTTGGAAAAAAATCCAATTAACGGTTTTTTTTATAAATCAAGAAAGCTGGAAAAAAAAATGTGTCACCTCGAAAATTTTACGACCAAAATATGATTTCATCTCCAAAACAATTTTGTGCAACGAAGAATAATGTTTTTGACATCTGATAAAATTTTGAGAAAAATTTAATTGACAGTTTTTTTTTATAAAAAATAAAAACCTAAAACATTACTCAAAGTTGGGAAAAATTGAATTTCGACTCAAATATCTTTTCAAAAACTTGAGATTATGGCTTCAAGCTTATTTTATCTCATAAGAAATATTGTTTCCAACCTTCAGTAAAATTTTGAAAAAAAATCGAATTGACAGGTTTTTTACAAAAAATTAAAAACCGAAAAAAAAATTAACAAAAGTTGTTAAAAATTGATTTTCGACTCAAATATCTTTTCAAAACTTTGAGATAATGGCCTCTAACTAATTTTAACTTATAAGAAATATTGTTTTCAACATTAGGACAAATTTTGAGAAAAATCGAATTGACAGTTTTTTTTTACAAAAAATAAAAACCTAAAAAATAAAAATTATAAAAGTTGGTAAAAATTGATTTTCGAAACAAATATCTTTTCAAAACTTTGAGATATTGGCTTTAAACTACTATAATCTTTCAAAAAATATTGTTGTCAACATTCAGTAAAATTTTTGAAAAAAATCGAATTGACAGTTTTTGTACAAAAAAGTAAAAACCTAAAAAAAAATTAACAAAAGTTGGTAAAAATTGATTTTTGACCAAAATATCTTTTCAAAACTTTGAGATAATGGCTTTTAACTAATTTTTACTTATAAGAAATATTGTTTTCAACATTCGATAAAATTTTGAGAAAAATCGAATTGACAGTTTTTTTTACAAAAAATAAAAACCTTAAACAAAAAACAATACTAAAACTTGGTAAAAATTTACTTTCGACTCAAAAGCTTTTCAAAAATTAAAAATATTGGCTTCAAACTTATTTTGTTTCACAGAAAATATTATTTTCGATATTCAGTAATTTTTTTTATAAAAATCCAACAGTCCGTTTTTTCGTAAAAAAATAAAATCTACAAAAAATAGTACGCAAATTTGGTAAAAATTGATACATATAGACAAACTTTTAAGCAAGACAAATCGACAGACGGGATGGGAAGTTATCAGTGTGGGTTGCATCCCAGCCTCTTTTTATTTTTTATTTGAGATATTTATAATGTTGCTCTTTTAAAAAATATTGTATGTTTTATTGTTGAAGTCGCAACGATCAACAACAGAATTACTAGATTTTTCAATAAATGCCGAATTATCACCTACGACCCAAACCATATGTAGGACACAATTGTTTTTAATTTGTCGCGTGAAAATCAGGAAAATCGTATTGGTTTTTAAGTGCGGTTTCTTCAAATTTCTTCAATACACAAAAATCAATTGAAAGCTCTTGTAATTATTTATCCCAAATATATTTGAACTATGTCTAAATACTGTTTTGAAATCTAGTAAATGAAACAAGTTGGCGAATATGTTGATATTTACTTTGTTACTTTTCCTTACATATTACAAATTCATTTGACAAATTCCATAAAAGCAATCTAATTAAATTTACTTGGAATACACCACAGAAATTAAATTTAATCAAAATCCATAGAATTATTTTCTCACAAAAAACACAAAATAACAAAACGACACAGATTTTAAGCCAAAAAATATAGTAACTTTTCGTCCATGTTGCACTGCATGGGCAAATTTAATTGAAACAAAATATTGAAGCCCTCTCCCATATTCCAAATCCCACAAGGTTTGTATAAATACAATTACTCAAAAGTAGGTTATAGCTATGCCATATCATAATTACAGAAGTTCTACGTAATAAAATTTTCTATTTTACTACTCAAACTTCAATCTGGTTACATTATTGCAGGGATATGTTGTATCTGTATGTGTCCACAAAAATTATTCATATGCATAATGTACATACATACATTTGTATTTCAAACTCTTCTTGTACCCTAAATTAACTGACAAAAACTCCACCTGGATTATAAAGTAAAAACACCTTTTTATAGGTGTACAACATGTCCTTCTTGAACTGAATGTGGTGTTTCCTGCCTGCAGAACCGCCTGTGTCTATATACCTACATATGTATCTTTGTTTGGGTGGGTGTATGTATTTTCTGTGCAAAAACTGAATGCAATAAGAGAAAGAAGGTCACGATGAGTCCCATTTGTGGATTTTATTCTAACGAGTTATTTTGCACTCACGAAAAGGAAATTTATCAAATTACACCAACATTTTATCCACCTTAATTTTGTTTTATAGTAATGTAATGAAGGTAGGTATACAAGAGTGTAAAAGCCCTAAAACATTATAATACAGTCTTCATCAAAAAAAAGTGCAGACAAATTAATTACGAACAACCTCACTCTGTCTGTTTAATTTTTATCAAAAAGGCTTAAGTTTTCAAGGATATAGGATAGTTATACTTTCTAGTATCGATTAAAATTGCTAAATTTACAGAGAACTTACAAACATTTTTATGGACAAGCATCAGGAATAAAGAGATTTGAAATTTTCTATACAAATTCAAACCACACCTTTCTATGAAAAAATGTACTGTGTTAGTCTTATTTTAAAAATACTTTTCGGGTTTTCAATTCCTTACCAAAAGTATCAAACACACCCACTTACTAAGCTTTAAATAGATCCTTAACCTATGGACTGGGAATCCTACGCACCACGGGTTACGACTTTGAATGAATTATTTAAAAATGTTGAGGTTAAAAACAGACCAAATTTCCCAATTGTGCTTAACTATTATTAGAGTGCTTAGGCAATGACTTCTGTAGGTATTATATTTGCATGGGAAAATGTATCCTTGACTGTGTTGCAAAGGCGAAATGTCTTAGATTCTATTAAAAATTAAACTAAAACATCTCAAATGATTTTTGACAGTGACTGTATCTTGAGTATAATACGAAACACGAGCATGTCTATATATATATAGGTAAATGTATAAGACTATGTTGGTGTCGAATAATGTGAAATTTAAAACTTTTTTTTTCTGTGTCGATGGTAAGTGTGCTTTTACCTAAATATAGAATAGTATTTCAACTTCTATATGTATATACATTTTTATGTAGGTAAAGGTATATCACCAACTTGACTGCTATAGCGGATTAAGTTTTATAACGGGGGTTATTCGCTTCTCCCAGAATAGAAATTCTAAGAATTTAATTGCTACTCCCGGCAAATACTCTTAAGTCGGGGACGCCTATGATGGCCTGGTGCAAGCAAGAGGCAAACTCCCTTTTGCTATGTAGGTACTTATACGTACATAAAAATATAGAGGTAGTCTGTGCTCTAATACACATTAGGGTAAATTGAAAAATTAAATCCTTACTGTTGTGATGTCCTGCACAGTTAATTCTTGCATTCTTGCAGCGCACGACACGCATTATAGTTAGAAGCATAAGGCGTATAGAGAAACAGGTTAATTAATAGTCTGCAATAAATGTGTTTAAATCAAGCGGCTTTAAGGAAGGCTTAGTCGATATAATATCTACATAAACTCTATGTAGTGATGGAGGTATATGCTTTTCCTAATACACTTTGTTGATTGGGCTAGCAAATAGAAGAGAGAAGCCTTGATATGCTCACATACTATATGTATACATATAGTTAAGTAGTAAGTCTTGCATGATAGGTGAGTAATGGGTGTTTTTTGTTTTATTTCTGTTATGAAATAAGTAATATAACTTTTTTTTCTGACAACTTATACTTGTGTTCATTAATTACCTGCCTTTCAATACCGAAAATCAAAAAAATACACCATGTCTTTCTAACATCAAATTGGTAGTTTTGTAATAGGTTCAATTTTTCGAATTGAACATTTTAAAATTTCTTGTCATTTCAAATTCCCTCGAATCTCTATAAAGATAACTGCGTATGCGTTGTTCAATTAGAACATCTAGTTTCGTCCTCGATATCTCAAGAAGCAGCAAATATCGACTTCAAATAAATTTTATTGTTCAGATACTAACATCGCAACGAGCAGAAACGGTTGTTTTAAATATAAGGAATTTAAAAAAAAAATAGAAAAATTTGATTGATCCCAAATATCTCACGTAAAAATAATGCGATAAATAAGTCATATATTTGGGAAGGTGCTCTTATGACGAGCTTTAATCTTTCGGAGAGATTCCAAAAAATAAACTTTCGAAATGTATGGTAATATCGGGATTTTCAATAAGAGCGCTACAAAAGTTTCTTTTTTAAATAAAACTAAAACTGTTTTCTATATCAATAAAATTCTTTCTTCCTGTGAAAGTAAGTTCGATGCCATTTTTTGAACCCAATTTTTGACGGTTTTCAAGCATAAATCGGCCGATACTGCTGCAATTTCACGTTCGATACGAAGTTCATCAATCGTCGCTGACTTGTTGGCATAGTCCATAGACTTGACGTAGCCCCACATGTAATAGTCTAACTTCGTCAAATCGCACGACCGAGGCGGCCAAGCGACTGAACCATTTCGTGAAAAAACACGTTCTCCAAACTTGGTTCCCAATAAATTGATTGTGACATTTACTGTGAGGCTTGTGGAGCCGTCCTGTTGGAACCACATGCCCTCCAAGTCCATATCATCCAATTGGGGCCAAAAATATTCGGTTATCATTGAACGGTAGCGATCACCATTCACAGTAACGTGCCGGTCTTGATCATAACGGAAGAAGTACGGCCTAATTACACCGCCGCCCGGTCCATAAACCACACCAAACCGTAATTTTTTCCGGATGCAATGACACGACTCATGGAGTACGTGTGGATTGCTGCCTGACCAATACCGCATATTTTGTTTATTGAAATGCCATTCAGCCAGAAATGAGCCTCATCGCTGAAGATGATTTTTCGATGAAAATCCGAACCATTTTCAAGTTGTTGCTCAGCCCAACTCACGAACCTACGACGCTTCTGGTGGTCCTGATGGTCAATTGGCTTCAGTTCTTGCGTCAATTAAATTGGGCTTTCTGCAACTGAAGCCTCAGCGGCAGCAATATTCTCGACACTACGGGCACTTCTTTATCTCACTGGCACGGGAACATTTTGTACTGTGCCTGTGGATTCAAATTTTTCCACTAGACGCTCAATTGTTGATTTGCTAGGACGATTATGACGACCATAAATTGGACGTCTCTTAACGTCGAGGCCATTGACTCCGAATTTCGGTAGTAAATTTTAATAATTTTGACTCGTTGTTGGCTCGTAAATTTTGCCATCATGAAATGGCAAACTTTACTGAAGAGAAATGTCAAAAGAGCGGAAAGAAATATGACGTCGTTTGATGTCCCTATCGCTCTACTTTTGTAGCGTTCCTGTTGAAAAACCCTATATAACTATATCTCTTAACAGAGCTTGAACGCCGTTTTATCGATATTATACGAGTACAAGGAATGCTCTATCGAAGCAATAATTGTGACATATTCACTAATTAAGTATTTAATACTCGACCTTGTAAGAATACCCAGGAATTTACCCTTGAGCTCAAATTTTTGTACTATCAAGTATATATTTTCATTTTTCAGCCGCACATCAAAAATGTGTAATGATCCAACGTCTCGAATAACTCTATAGAAAACAGATTATACTGAAGTTCCTTAAATGACAATGTGGAATATTACAAATAAGATTTTCAAATTTTAAGGCTTATCATTTTGTCTTAGTTTATTTTATTTAATAATTTCAATCGTTTAGAAAACATTCTGTATTTATCGGTTAATTTTGTATGCATTATGAAACTTGTTAAGGTACCACGTTGTTGAGTATCGCGTACATTTTATGGTAGGCGACAGCGTGGCACACCATGCTTACGCTGAAAAGATGGCCTAGACCAGGACGCTAGCAGTTTTGGGGTGTGCAGCTGGGTGGCGATGGCATGGATGGCGTCGCGTCGGATCGCGATTGGGATAAATGAAAAAGACTTGTTTTATGAGACCTCACCTCGGTTGTCGAGCCTATGATGGTGGTGACTTGTTTTCTCACTTTTCTGGGCTTGGCCTACCTTAACTCACACACTTTTTCAACTAAAAACACGTAGACTTAATCAACATAATTCTTTTTAGGATCAAAAATGTTTGATTTCTCAAATTTAATTTTTAAGTCAAAAGTTATTCGTTTTCTTCTGACACTAATTAAATATCTGTACTACTGATTGAATGTTTGAAAAAAAAAATGAGTCCAACTAGCCCTACTCTACCCTCCCGTTATCAGTTGAGTTATCGAAATGGAATTAAATCGAATTCAAAAAACAAGAAAAATTCAATTTTTCACATGTCAATTTATTTTAAAACCTGCACTTAGCAGTCTTAAAAGAAATTATTTAATCGTTATGTAGATTTAAATTTGTACACTATTTTTGGAAATTGATTTCATTTAGAGTGAGAGTGAAATACAAAACCTAGCTGAAAGAATTTTAGGATCCACACTTATTTCGTCTTTAATTTAATTCCTAAATGATGCTCTATTAACCATTCGAATTTAAATTGTTGTGGATCTTCCTAAGAGAAATGATACTTCAGGATTCATCAATTTTTAAATCAACACAACAAGACCATTTATATAGACGTAGACTATTTTATATACTCTTAAGCTTAAAAATTGATATAAGTATACTATACTCGACTCCGTACCGACTACGACGCACGTACAAGTGCAAATCCGTATAGGTACATATTTGCATTAATATAGAATGAAACGTTTCTAAACAGAGACCACTTATGCACACTAGCTATGCCGATTCACTAATTTTGCGAAGGATTTTGCGTGTTAAACTAAAACAATGCTCTAGCCTCACTTTTGTTTGTTGAAGTGAGCCTTGACCTAGTTTAGCAGCAGTCCTGTATCCATGCGAACACCAGCCATCGCCATCGCCATCGCCATCGCTATTGCCATCATCATACCATCCAAATCCAATCCAGCCACAGTGGGGAAAGGAGATTTTTTTCTAAAATGTGACATTTGGTCATGATGAATGATTGCAAACGACGGATTGTGGAATAAATGTTGAAACGAGTGTATATGTATTTTTTTTCTTGGTGTCTCATAGGAAATTATTGTCAAAAGTACAGAAACGGCTAGTGTACGTAATTAAGGTAAGTACACTTACCAAAATATTTTCGGAAAAAAACTAACCAACAAACAACAACAAAGGAAAAACACAAAAACCAAAGGAAATTGCTAAACTTTCAACACCATCGTTTGCTATCAGTGTATACGAGTATGTTCTTAGAATATCGTTTTGGGATTGAGATTCTTTGTCCTAATTTCTTTTGTAGAGGGTTTTTTTTTTGTTGGTGGAAGAGCAAAAGTCCAAAGTTGGTTCATTTAATGACAATTAGATTAAGCTTCAGAACAAAGAATAATGATTAACCTAGATTCATTTCGAAATATGGCTCACAAAGGAATTGGCATTTAATTGGATGCGCTCATTAGTTGGCTACCAGGAAGTTGAGGAAATCGATTTTCGACTCTTATTATTATAGCTCTATGAATGTGTATAGGATGATGGGATGGTCATTAATTTATCAAATAAAAAAATATGTACCCACCTACGAACGAATATTTCCTGATGCTAAGGTAAAGTCACAATCTTTTATATAAACATATACAAACAGAGGTAAGCAAGCAGTAGAATTTTGTGATTAAATCAAGATTATTTAAGCAGCATAGAAAACAGTTTTCGGAACACATTTAACATCACAATAAACTATTATACTTGTATGAAAAATAAACTTACAATGAATTGATTCAAAAGATTTTAAACTATAGAAGACATACCTGCAAAGAAAACAAATAAAATATATAATGTTAGGAACCATTAACAAAATTAATGTTAATAAATTACATACTAAATATATTTGAATTTAACTAATGATATAAATTAATTTAAAAAGTTGGATTTAGCGTCAAAACTGATTTGGTAATAAATAGAAGTCTTTATAATAGTTTTCGGGATCGTACATTTTAAAATGCCATCTGTTGTTTTTAGGCTTCATCTAGCTTTAGTTAAAGATTAACATAAAATAGTATAGTTATTCAACTTACATAGAGATAAATAAATAAACAGTAAAACAAATACAGTTCAATAATAAAGAATAAGGTAAATTCACAGAGTATTTAAATAAATAATATAAATTTACAATTAAGAAAAACAAAAGGAAAATGAAATAAAATGTTTTTCAATTGCATGCTGTGGGTAGGTTTTGGCGCCCCGTGGTGGCCATTTTGTTTTGGTGACATCTGTCAAATCTGTTGTTTATTATTCAGTTGTTTATGCCAAATAATCATACCCAGTTACACGATTGAATAGCATGTTCAAATGATAAAACTTTATTATCAACATCAGTGTTCGTCATCGGCCGAGAACATCGCCGCGGTCCGTGAAAGTGTACAGCAGAACCCGAGGCAGTCTATTCCTCGCCGTGCACAAGAACTCGGTCTTTCGCAGACTTCAACTTGGTGAATTTTGCTTTGGGACTTGGGTCTACACCCGTACAAGATCCAAATGACCGAGGAGCTCAAAGTTCATGAACATAGACAACCCCGTTTGTCTGTCGAAGCTGACCGGGCTTCGAATCGTTTGGAAGATGACTCCAATTTCTGCCGAGAAATCATATTTAGTGACGAGGCGCACGTTTGGATGAATGGCTGTGTTAAAAAGCAAAATGGTCGTAAATAAGACGGCACCAATCCACGCTGACCCCGCTAGACTTTTTCCTGTTAGGTTTCTTGAAGTGGCAGGTCCATGCAAATAAGCCACAATCGACCGATGCCCTAAAGGTGAACATAACACAGGCCATCGCTCAAATTCAGCGGGATCTATGTATGTAGAAGAGTCATTGAAAATTGGACCACTCGGATCCGTGTCACCGTAAGAAGCGGAGGCTGGCATTTGAATGATGTCATATTCCACACTTAATGGCATACATGCGCCTTTCAAATAAAAAATAATTTTGTTAATACCTCACACACAGCTTGTTTTATTCCATTCCAACATCTACCCATCCTTATTGAAAAACCCTTTATAATAATATATTAATAAATAATTAAATTAAAAATTAATACTGACAAAATAAAATAGAATAAGATTGTAATTATTAAACATTGAAATACAAAATTAAAGTTGGCAGAAGAATGGATAAAATATAAGTTGGTTGATCAATGGATTATCCGAAAAAATCGCATTTCAATAAAAATGAATTATTCAACTTTTCGATTTTATCACAAACTTTTTCAACATTCACTCTTCCACACAAGTTGGCTGTAGAATAATAACGAGGAAAATTAATCATTGGAATTTATTTTGAGATATCTGCAGTTTTTTTATATGATAATTTGCACATTTTCAACATATTTGACAACCATACAAAAGAATTGCCTGAAAAACCACTTTATAAATTAAATTTTTAATATTGTTACTAAGACCTGACTTTCTATTGATGAAGAGATAGAGTTGTCTTATCGCATTTCTGGGTTTATTTTAACGTTTTTGGAATATGTTTTCTATAGATAAGTTTTTGGTCTCAGCAAACCCCAAGATACTCGTAGCTTACACTCGTTTTCTAGTTTATGTTGACACCATAAACATTTATATGATTGTTTGGAAGAAAACTAAAAAAGATAGCTTGTACCTTATCAGTATTTAATTTATTTCCATTTAGAATAACGCTGAGTTATTACAATTGCATGGGTAAATTTTTTTCTATATCAAGACCAAATTCATGCGATAAAAAAAATTCCATTATCATTAGCAAATAATATAATATAGCCAATTGATATTCAGGAAACTTGGGAATATTAGACGAATAGATATTGTAAAGGAATGTCCCTAAGACAGATCCTTGTGGAACACCATGTTTGACTTGGTAACAATTTGTTGAATTGTTATTAACATAAACGCTTTAATAATTTTTATTTAATAAGTTGGAAAGCATAAGCAAACTAATTTGTGCACCATTCCATCGTGTCACAAAGTATCAAAAACAATTCTGTTTCACAAACTGGCATACTTTCAACACTTGGTGAGTAGTATTGTGAAATTTTGATTTTCTGAACCCAAATTGTTCATTAGGAATAATGTTCAATTGATCAGCAATTTCTAATATTTTTTCTTTAAAAATCTTTTCAAAAATTTTACTAAGCCTACTCAAAAAACTAATTGGTCGATAGCTTTGTGGAAGTTTCAAATTTTTCCAGGCTTTATGATGATTGCTATTTTCAAAGCAACACATTACATCTATTATTATAAAGTTTCGCCTCCCAATGAGTCCAATGTTGCGCGTGCTGTGTGGCATGTGGTACCGTCTTGTTGAAACCACATGTCATGACTCATGCAAGTCAAGCTCTTGCATTTTGGGCAAAAAAAGTTGGATATCATCTCACGGTAGCGCTCACTATTCACAGTTACATTACGATTCGCATCATCTTTGAAGAAGTACGGTCCAATGATGCCACCAGCCCATAAAACGCACCCAACTGTGACTTTTTCTGGATGCATTGGTAGCTCTTGCAATGCTTCTGGCTGATATTCACTCCAAAATCGACAACTCTGCTTATTTACGTACCCATTCCATTGAGCCAAAAATGAACTTCGTCGCTCGCTGGAAGAAGCGCGCGATGAACTTCCTTTACAGAGCACGCATTTTGATAATAAAATTCAATAATTTCCAAGCGTTGTTCGTTTGTAAGACGATTCATGGTTAAATTATAGACTAAACTGAAGATTTTTGACAGTAAAACAAAACCCGAAACGTGCGTTAGCTATTTAAACCAGTGTTGCCAAAAAGATAATAGCTAAAAAATCACCCTTTAAAACAAAATAAAAATATTAAGTTCCAAAAGTTTCTCCATACTAAAACTGGGCCTACAGAAAGGCTAGTAGCATTAATTAATTGAATTGATTGTTCATTTCAACACGAAGTTGGATACAAGAAGTCCATATCTAGTAGATCAATGTTTTCACTGCTACTCGTATGATCGTTTTTTATTTCAGCTCTTAACACTTGTCTAAAAATGTTCGCTTTATTTCAAATCACACATAACCCAATAATTACTTAAAGGTTTAAGTTGTCCTGAATTCGAAACTTGAGACGAAATTAAAGCACATCATATCCTTTAAAAATGAATTGTGTGATTATTAAGCAGAGTACAAAAGTTTGTCTTCTAGATACAAAATAAAACATTTTAGTGTATTACTTAGTTTCTGTAAATTCTCATTAGTTATGACTTATAGTCTTCTTTTAACTCTTAATGTAGATTTGAGATTAAAAGAATAAGAGATTAAAAGAATAAGTTTTAAAATTAATTTTTAGGGCTCATTTTGAATTTTAGCTTCATCGGTCTGCTCAAATTTTTAAAATACCCGTTTTCAATATTATTTTTATGTTTTTCCAATATATTTCAAAAACTTAAAGTGATAGCCTTATTTAAAGTATTCGTTACATAAACAAAAATTTTGTTCAAGCCCTTTTGCCTTTTTCTGTTGAAAACCTATTAGAATTAAATGTTTCAGCGTTTCTTTGACATTTATGTGAGACAGGTAAAATCTAAAAACTTAAGAACAATTTTTTAATGAAATAACATAATATTGAAGGGGGATTTTTTAAATCAATCAATAATTTGGTTGAAAAAAAAATGACTTCTTCATTTTGAAATCTAATATCTCAAACACAATTTTAGATTCGGATTTGGGTTAGGGAAATCGAAACTCATCGGACAAGTGCAATTTCAGGACCAGTGAATCAGAAGACTTTTATTAGATTTGTTTTTTATTTTAAATAATATTAATTTCGGTGGTTCACATCCGTTTTAACTTCCTAACTAATCTATTTAATTTAAAATACTGGCTGAGCTATCAGCTACTATCGGATTGAATTAAAGTTTATTTTGCAAGGACTTTATAAGTATCATACCGCCATGAAAAGAAATGAGTCGCTTTGCGCTTGAACAACATTGTAAATTGTAATATAGTAGTAGTAGTAGTAGTAGTAGTAGTAGTAGTAGTAAAATGTTTTTTATTTCCAACTTAATATCTAGAAGTTAACATTTTCAAATAAGATTTTAAGTTTCTTTTGAAGTTAAAAATGCAAAACTTACGACATTGACAAACGTCGTCTGTCGGGTAGTTGAATTTACATAAATATTATAACAATTATTAGTTTAAAATCAAAATTTGCTGATAATTTTAAGAAAATTTTTTTACTGGTTATATTCTCTCACTAGTTCATTTCGGTATGGTAAGGCTACAGTGATAAAATTCGCAAGTCCTTCAAAACTGGTGCTGTTTTCTCCATTGAGCACCTGGATTATTTCGGCTTCTGTTAACCAAACTTTCCCAAGGAAGGCCACCCTAAATTCCTTTAAACCCGGACATCTGCCCAAGAAGTGCTGGATGTTTTCTTCCTCCCTTAAGTTGCACACAGTACATAATGTTGATTCGTTCTGGCCAAACCCGTTTCCATTAAGCTGGATTAAATCACATCTTGCCTTAAAAATCCAGGTGATCTTGCTAAGTGCGAAACCATCGTTAATGTAAATCTGTCCTCTTAAATGATCCAGATGTTTGTAGATGCGCGTACTGCTCTCAGATGCCCTTCGTAGGTTTGCTTGTTGACCCTCTGATTTTAACAGCCGCAATAGATCATTGCCTTTTTGGATCCAATCAATTTGAGAAATAGATCTCTCATCCCAACACAGTCCAAAACAATATCCAAGATTGTTTAATTCCTTTACCCAGAACAATTTTTCCCTCAAAAGTATTTTTGTTAGCTGATGCGGTAGTCTTGTTGCACTGTATTCATATATTGTTTTCGATATATATCTGAGGTGAAGATCAAGGGTATAGTAATGTCCGTCCTCTGCCCCAGTTTCCATTGCCAAAGAGTAGTTTGGAGTAAATGTAGGCAGTTTTAAAATTCGTTTCAAAAAATAGCGTTGAAGTTTATCCACTTCTTCTTCCAAAGCCCCAGATCTGAGCACCGTAGGTTTGAATAGCTCTACAAACCGCCTGAAATAGTTTCCATTTGGTTTTTAAGTTGACATTTCTTTTTGCTAGAAAGCATTGCCACGTCGAGTTTATGCTGTTCTTGGCTGCAGTGTTTCTCTTTTCTACGTGCTTTGAAAACGACATCTTTGGTGAAAGTAAAACTCCTAAGTAAGTGTAGTTGGAGACAATTCGAATTCGTTCTCCATTTAATGTCCAATTTTCATGACTAGATAACCTTCCACCATTTCTGAACACCATTATCTCGGATTTAGAAAGGTTTACTTCTGGGCTCCATTTAATGCAGTAACATTCCAGTTGCGTTATCATCTGCTGCAAGACCGTGACATCATCCGCCAGAATAACCATATCGTCTGCATAAAGCAGCAATCTTATGTTGAACAAGTCAATAAAGAGTCCTCCTCCTAAAGATTCATGCAAATCGTTTACATACAGTGCGAAAAGCAACGGTGATAGCAAGCACCCCTGTTTGACTCCAAAAAGTGTCTCAAAATATTCGGAGAGCTCTTCTCCCGTCCAAACAGCTGATTGTGTGTTGGAGTATATGGCTTCTATCAAGTTTACAAATTTAGTCGAAACTCCTATTGTGTGTAGTTTGTAGATAAGCAATTTTCTTGAGATTTTATCAAATGCAGCTTTCAGATCGACAAAAAATGCATACACCTTCTTTTTTTGTGCCAACTTCAGATGAACGATTGATGCCAGATTATAAATGTTATCCACCGTCGAATATTTTTTCCTAAAGCCCGCCTGAAATTCTGTTAATATATCATTTGCCTCCACCCATTTGTACAGCCTCTCGTTGAGAATTCCCATCATAATCTTGGCCACACAATTCATGAAGGAGATTCCCCTGTAATTACTCGGCTGATTTGTATCCCCTTTTTTAAATATGGGAAAGATAATTGTTTTCACAAAGGCTTCTTCTACTTTGCAGTCGTTCAACATCCTATTAAATCCTGCTGCTAGTTGCTCCAAGAAGTCATCTGTTGCATTTATGAAGAATTCATAGGTAATCCTGTCCTCTCCTGGTGCTTTGTTTAGTTTAACTTTTTTTTAGAATACTTATAATTTCATCTACAGTTATAGACATATCCAGATCCCGATCCTGAATTAAGTTAGGTGCATAGAAAATCTGATTTGCCGTTTGATTTGGGTTAAGAAGTGAACTATAATATGTTCTAAACTCAGGAGCGGAAATTTGAGGGAAGATTTGATGATCTTGGTTACGTATTTCCTTTGCCAACTTCCACCACTCTTTACTGTCTTTTACACTGCTTATTTTGAGGTCAAGCTGATTGTTGTATGTGGACTTACTCCTTTTGCAAATAGTCTTATATTCTTTTTGAGCTCGTAGATAGTTCTCTTTATGTTCGTGGTTTTCCGTTTTCCGAAAAATATTGAGTAATTTATAACTTTTTTCCTGGCTGTTTCGCACTCATAATTGTACCATTTATTCTTCGGCTTAAATTTTGAGCTACAGCTCTGATCATTTGTTGAGTTCTTTATTATTTCGGTTAAGTCTTTTAGCTCGATTGGATCCTTCTGAATTATTAGATTTTGCAAATTAAAATTAAGATTTGTTTGGTACTCAGTCTTTTTTCGATCATTCCACTGCAATTTAGGCAACAGATTAAACTTGTAATTAAAATTGTAATATATTATTGTAATAATATATTCCCACATTCAGTACTATGTATAGCTCAAGCAGTACGTTTTTTAAAAGGATTTTTTTTGATAAAATGAAGCATCCACCGCGGTTTTTTAAAGGTCTAAGGTCTAACTTTATGCAATTTTAGAAATGCGTATATAATATATATAAATGCGTATATAATATATATATAAGCTAATTTGTGAGTTCTACTTACAAAAGTAGATCAATGTAAACCAAGAGTAAAACTTCCTAGTTTGTAGAGATATCAGAATATTTTAGAATTTAAAAATTAAAGTTATATATACTCGTATATAAAATTTCTAACCAACAATTTTCTGTTACAATATAGTTTTTCTCTACAAAACATCTGTAAGTATACACTAATCTTACCATTGAAAATTTTATTTAAAATTTGTTCAGTTTTGATCCCTTTTCAAAAAAACATGGACTTTTTTTTGTAAAAGAAAAACTTTGGTAAATGCTTGCGCAGTGAATACATGTAATGCGTTAGTTGCAAACAGCAGCTTATCTTTATAAGTAAAAAATAAAAAAAGAAAACTAACACAAAAATCGAAAATAGAACATAATCCATTGAAGTAAAAGTTATCCTTAATGTAACGTCGACATGCTATCGTATGACATCGTCGAATAAATTTAAAAATAACTTCTTATACAACATTAAATGCATTTTCCAAATAATATGTACATACGTTACACGAATAAACGTATAATATGGAAGTAAGACTCGTTCGACTGTAAGCCAAGTTAAAAGGAATAAAGTGGTAAAAGTCAAAAGCGAAAAATAAAAGTTTAGTTATTTTAAGCAACCTTTATGACTACGACGACGACAAACGGTGGCGACGCAAACACACCAGGACTTTATACTGCATGCTGAAATCTTAACACCATCTTTCCTTCCACTTTCACTCACTCGCTTTTCCCTTACCCATCAACACTACTCTTCTATATTTCTGTCTGGGCTGGGTTTCAGCTCAAAGTCCAAATACGTTTCGTATAATGTATCTGGTACAGTGTTGTATACGTTTTTCACTTCAGTCATCAATAGTAATCAAATAGAAGAGTGAAACCTAGCGACACAGCGTTAGAGAGGGTGAGATTATACACATATATATGCAGGTACATATGTATGTGTATAAAAAAAATATTTCCACGGCATTTTTTTGTTGTATGCACTGAAAGTACGTTTACTGACAGGGAGGTGGCACTATCCACATGAATTGACTTGAATGCACATTCTATATGCTTTTGAAGTAAAGGAAGACCTGGAGCTATACAGTATGCATATGCATGTATGTACATAGTACTGTACAAACAAAAACACACATACACACATACACATTCAAACGAAATTCATTCAAATAAACTTTTCATCTCGTTTAGTCTTTAAAATGCTCCTGCAAGTGTATCGTTCCTTTAATTCATATACAAAAAATCTCCTTTAAAAGGTCGTCCATATAATTAAATACCCCATTTTGTATACTGACTGTAAGTAAAATCGGGTCACTGAGGATTATATTTGAACGAAGAGATCGAGGAAGGAGTTGGGCGGAAACGAGTTGTTTGTGCGGGTAATAAGCTTTGTATGTTTAATTCATAAATAATTATTATATGATTATATGAAATGTAAACGAGTAAGAAGGACTTCGAAGTTTTAAATATTTAATTGAAATTAAATTTAAAACTACTACGTTAAACTTCTCATTTCATTCATGTCTTGTTTTTTTGTTGGTTTATTTTTACTGTATTTATTTAAAAGTTAAGGCATCTCCATGCAATAAAGTAGATTTTGTTGAAGTGTACACTGAAAAAACAAACGTGCATTAATATAAAAAACGGCGTTTATTAACTGCTTATTTATTGTCACAACAAACTTTTTCTTGTCAGAGTGAACGGTTTATTAAAAAAAATTTCAGCGTTTGATAATCGTTTGTTAATACTATTAACGGCCGTTTATTAAATAAAACAATAAAGCACTTTATAACCGTTTATTAAAACTAATAACTCTATTAATTGCCGCAAACATTTTAGTTATTAAAAATGAGTAATCGTTTATTGCGACAATAAACAAGATGTTTGAAAAGGGATTGTTAAAGATTATATCCCAACCTTCATCCAATATCACAACCAATTCTCAAATTTACAATAAGTTTATTATTTTGTATAACCTTATTCACTGACACATACAAATTTGGCAATTGGAAAATAATAAACCGTTTATTGTTGCAATGAACAACATTATTAAGAGACGAATTGGAAAATTTACAAGCAGTTTATTATTTTTTATAACCTTATTCACTGACACAATACACTTTGGTAATTGGAAAATAGTGAACCATTTATGGTGGCTATGAACAACATTATTAAGAGGCAAATTGTTAAAAATTATATCCCAACCTCCATCCTACATACATATAAAAAATATGTATGCGGAAGATTGGGCAAAAATAAAATTGATTCCTTGACAAAAAAAAAATTAAATCATAAAGATAACACTGCACTCAAATTCAGCGGAACTAAACCTAATGACACGGAAAAGCATTATATTTGTATTAAATTGTATGAGGTATATCGCTAAACTTCATATCATTTCATACGAATTCTTGTGAATCGCAGTAACGCTGCAGTCAAAATAAGTAAAATGATCAGTGATGAGTTTTAGTTATATTTAGAACTCGTTCTATAAGAGTAAAAGTCCTAGAGCTTAATATATCTATTTTTTGTAATTGTTTTTAATTCTATAAAGGTAATAATTTTGGCTAAGTACCTTTATAAATAAATAAATACTGTTATGACGCATTACAAATCTACAACGAAAACACGAACAAATTACATGCATTCTGTCACTGCACCGAGCATTGTGTTCACACTCAGCTCAACTTGGCCAGAACTCGGTGACATTAATTTGCAAAGGTTATTTTGTCATTCGCAATTCACACTATGTTGTTACCAAAAGGTTGCCTAGTAGAACCGAACAAGACCAACAAAAAAGTAGAAGAAGCAGAAAAAGAGAAGTAGAAGCAAAAGAAATAGAAGTAAGGAAGTTGAAAAGAGTGAACCAGACCGCAGAAACCAGTTGGACTTCAAGCAAGGATCAGTGGTAAGTAAGTTGGATATTAACAGAGGCTTCCCCCACCAGAGGTATAAGCGGAAATAATAAACATTTGTTTATATTTATGAACGCATTTATTAAAATTAATAAATTCTGTTCATTGGGATTATAATCAGGTTTATTAATATTATAAACGGAAATGATAAACGGTTTTTTATATTAATGAACGCATTTATTAAAATTAATAAACTCTATTCATTAAGGCTATAAATGGGTTTATTAATACTATAAACGGAAATAATGAACGGTTTTTTATGTTTATTAATGGATTTATTAAAATCAATAAACTCAGTTTATTGTGGTTATAAATGAAAATTTTAAATTTTTTGTAAAATTTTCACCCGGAAATGGAGAATAATAAATGATAGTTCACTGACACAATTAATATGTTTATTGGACAAACTCAATCATTTTATTCATTGTCTCAACGAACTTTTTTATTATATTTACGTACCTTTTTGGTTCAGTGTACACGGTGGTGTATACTTCTTAATTTTTTGTATTCACCTTATTTTTGTTTTAGATACATTTTTGTTATTATTATGAAAAAAAAAAATATTTAAAATCAAACTCGAGATTTTGATGAAATTTAATATTACTACGATGTTAAAGATAAAATTTGGCTGTATGCTTGCTGTTCTTACTTACTTAAGGTGGCGCTACAGTCTTGTGTGAACTAGGGCCTCACCCAACAAACTTCTCCATCTAGCTTGGTCCCTAGCTAGATGTCTCCACTTTCGTGCTACAAGTTGGGTGAGGTCCATTTCCACTTTTGCGCGCCACCTGATCCGCGGTCTTCCTCTACTGCGCTGTCTAGTGGGTCTAGATTCGAAGACTTTCCGGGCCAGAGCATTGGTTTCCATGCGCTCTGCGTGACCCAGCAATCTTTGTCGTTGGACTTTTACCATAAGTCTACGTGGGTGTACAGCCCGTACAGCTCGTCGTTCCATCTTCTCCTTCACTTCCCTTCTATGCATACGGGACCGTAGATCACGCGAAGAACTTTTCTCTCGAAACGACCCAAGGGGATTTCATCCGCTTTTGTCATAGTACATGCTTCTGCACCGTATAGAAGGACGAGAGAGAGGAATTTGTTGCTCAATTGCTTTCTTATCCCAAAGAAACAGCGGATATCAAGACTTATTCTTCGTTTGATCTCAGCGCTGGTGTTGTTTTCTACGTTCATAGTGGAGCCTAGGTAGACGAAGTCCTTTACTACCTCAAAGTTACGTCTGTCGATGGTGACGTTTCGAAGGAGACGTAGGTTTTGTAAGTCCTTTCTTGACATGTACTTTGTTTTGCCATCATTAACCGTAAAACCTGCCTCAAAACTGAATTCTTCCGATTATGTCAATGTCATCAGCATATGCCAGTAATTGGACAGGATTTTCGGAGATAGTGTCTATAGTGTTGACGTGGGAGCTCTGCACTATTCTTTCATGTTCGATGTTAAAATAAAATGCACGACTGGGTCGCACCAACTTGCTCCTGTATGCAAAGAGTCTGTTTAAAAAAGCACCTATATAAGATTTAAAATTATACCTTTAAAACAAGTTTGTCTTCAAAGATTTAAATGCTATTCGATTTGTCAAAAAAACCGCTCGATTCATCTCAAGACACAACTCATCCTAGGACAACTCATCCCGGCAATGAATTGGTATTTACAATAGTTATAGTTATAAACAATACATACATATGTACCAAATGCATTATCTAATTTGGATAAAAGATAGTAATCAGCCCTATCATGAATTCCATCGTAGTCGGAATTCTTACGAATCCCGAAAAACTGTATCATGAAATCCGTTCGTAATGCAAAATTGTATGAGATTTTCCACTACGAACGGATTTCATGATACAGTTTTTCGGGATTCGTAAAAATTTCCGATTACGATGGAATTCATGATAGGGCTGAATATAATAAAAGTTTTGTCAATGTAATGCGCTCTTTCGGGCTCACGTACAGGATTTGATCTGGTGAGATGGGAGGGGGTTACATTTAATACAGTTAAAATAATTAAAAAAAAACTATTTTAAGATTCAAAACTTTACCTGAAAAATAAGTTTGTCTTCAAAAATTTAGATGCCATTTTATAAATCAAAAAACCCTTGATTTTTCAAAATTTTTTTTTGAAAATCGTTAGAGCGTTTTTTTTTTAAATTAATTTTTTATATATAAAATTTTCAAATTTTGTTCTAAAAATATTTTTGGTATGCAGTTGTTTAGTGATTGTAAATATACGCTCTACATTTGAATTTCGTAAAAAAATGTTGACCCGTTTTTGAGATATAGAATTTTGAAAAAAAAAATTCAATATTTTTTAAAAATCCAAACAATAAAAAATTTCACTTTTGATAATCAAATATTGTTAAGGCAATATAAAAGCTTATTCAGAAAAAAAATTATTGAAATCGGTTGATAAGTTGCTGAGAAAATTAAGAAACAAAATAACGGTTCTATGAGCGGTACCTTTCCTGAGAAAAATATGTTTTTCTTATGAAAAGAAGCCAAGTTTAAAAATAAAATTTTAAAGAAAATTTTAAAAAAATCTATCGGTTTGTTTTTGATAAAATTCGAATTTTCGTTTTTTGACCAAAAAAATTGTATGGGGGCCACTGTTAGTTTTGGTCTTAAAAAAAATGAAAAAAACGCCTAACGCGAATCTGCTGAAAACCTTAACTTCCAAGTTTGAACTCAATCGACCCAATGGTTTAGGCTGTAGGAGCGTGGACAGACAGACAAAACAGACCGGACGGAATCGCGGGACCCACTTTTTTCGACTTCTCTACCATCGTAATATCATGTTTGATTAAAATCTCGAGTTCGAAATTTTGCACGAATGCAAAACTTGCCATATAGTTCCTATATGTCGCAAGTAAAAATCGCATGACAGCGCATCATCTTGTCTAAAGTGTGTTTTGACATCAAAAGGATTCGTTAAGTTGTTTCCAACCTTTATGGAGCAGCGTGAATTCTCCAAGGTGATCCTGCACAAACGGACGAGTTTGGCAGGGATGCCAAAACTAGACATGGCTCTATTCAGCTCGGCCCTGTAGATGCTGTCATATGCAGCCTTGAAATCGAAAAACTGTATCGGATTTTTATAAAAAAATTTACAGAATGTCCAAAATAATATTTTTTGTGAGATAAAAATAGTTTGAAGCTAATATTTTTAAATTTTGAAAAGATATTTCAGTCAGTTTTATTATTGTATTTTTTAGGTTTTTATTTTTTCTAATAAAAAACTGTCAATTCAATTTTTCTCAAAATTGTACCGAATGTTGAAAACAATATTTCTTATAAAATGAAAATAGTTTGAAGCCATAATCTCAAATTTTTGAAAAGATATTTGAGCGAAAATTGCTCAAGCTTTTTACGAACTTTTACTAATGTTTTGTTTAGGTTCTTATTTTTTGTAAAAAAAACTATCAATTTGATTTTTCTCAAAATAAAACTGAATGTTAAAAAAAAATATTTTTTATAAGATAAAATAAGTTTGAAGCCAATATCTCAATTTTTATAAAAGATATTTGAGTCGAAAATAAATTTTTACTAACTTTGAGTTATATTTTTTTTAGGTTTTTATTTTTTGTAAAAAAAACTGTCAATTCAATTTTTCTTAAAATTTTAACAGATGCCAAAAACGTTATTCTTCGTTGCACAAAATTATTTTCTAGATAAAATCATTTTTTGTTAGTAAAATATTCGGGGTGACAAATATTTTTTTTTAGTTTTTTTTTGATTTGTAAAATAAAACCGTTTATTAGATTTTTTTCCTAAAATATAATAGTTTGGTATTACGTTAT
The DNA here is from genome assembly GCA_920104205.1 of Eupeodes latifasciatus. Lineage (NCBI taxonomy): Eukaryota > Metazoa > Arthropoda > Insecta > Diptera > Syrphidae > Eupeodes > Eupeodes latifasciatus. The sequence goes on along the minus strand of OV049926.1, from coordinate 62,400,391 downwards.
AATATATAATTTTAAATTTAATTCAAGTCTTTAGCGTTATTATTTCCTGAAATATTTTGGGTTAATCAAAATTTTCACCTTTTTTTCTAAAATTGCTATGGTAAAAAAACCACCCACTCAATTTTCTTGAGAGTCCTTTCTGCATTATCATCTGTATAACAAAATTAATTTGATATTCGATATCTCTACTGGTTCTGAGCTTTGAACGACGAAAAAACTTCCCGAACGTACGGACGTAAGGACGTACGAACGTACGTACACACGCACGCACAGATATCTCTCTAAATTTTCAATTCGACGAATCGGATCGATTACAATAACTTTCCATGTTAAATTAATAATAATAAATTTTAAATTTAATTCTTTTGTATTGGTTCTTGCTTTACATCAACTGTACGAACATTTCGATCAATTGTGTTTTAAGTCCTTCCCCTTCAAATCCCAAACCAATAAATTTGTATACCAGCTTAAAGTTTAACGGTAGTAGAAATCAGTTATGAAGGTCGTTTATTTTTTAAATTTAATTGGCAAAGTACATTGTTCAAAAAAATTACACTGATAAAGACTAAAATTTTAAATCACAACCATATTTTCTTCCTTCTACTTATGTATATATGTATATAAGCTATTGCAGAAAAATTAAAATTCGTCCCCATTTTTGTCAATTACTAGGAATTGAAAAGCTGTTCAAACCAGGTATTTTTTTAATTTTTAAAGTCTTTTAAAATTTTATTTGAGTCTATACATTTTCCTTCATTTATTCGTCTAACAACAAAATTAATTTCTAAGATACAATTTTTCATATTTATATCGTGTCAAGTTATAGAAAAGATTATTACTCGTATTAAAAAAATATCATGTCTTCTGGTAGTACACGTGCCATGATGGTTAGTGCGTTTGACTGTCATGCGAGAGTTCTT